>JAQQSE010000159.1:0-374876 GCA_035772565.1 Antheraea assamensis
TTAGCTTGTTGAGATGACCACTGCAGGGCTATAGGCCGCTTTCCAAAGGAAGGTGTGGACATAATCCCAACCCCTACCAAACGACGTATTGCGATTTCAAACTCCAAGAAAATCCACAGTTCTATATATCCTCCCACATACAGGATACTACTATAAGAAATATTTCTGAGGTTTACATTTTTTCACGATGTTTTCCTTTACTGTCAGGCCATAGTGTTACCGTGGCACCGATAACAAACATGTCGTACAATGGAGCTTAATCGTTCGGACGATATTAGGAGCGCAGGCTAAGGCGAGGTCCACAGGGTAGGCCTAGGGCGGGTGCGACGACGATCGCGAAAATAATCAAACATATGAAACCGTTGACTACGGCGGACAATCTAGCGCGACGGAACTAAGCGAGATTACCCGCGTGTTTCAAACGTTCCTATCCGCCCGTTGCGGCCCACACTACTGGCCTAAGTAGCGAGTGACACAAAGCGCGGTTGGCGGGTATAATAAACCAGTTAAGTCTTGTCTCTCGGAAAATTTTAAATGAAATTGAAATTTGACTCAGTATTTATTTGACTATAAATGTGGTCATGGATATTCGAGTAAGTAATATAAAAAACAAGTCTGGTTTGTTCGAACACTTATAACTCATGAAACGGCCCTACTGATTTTCATTATCTTTGATTATTTAGATTTGTCTGCACCCCGAATAGTAGAATAACTAATAAAACGTTGGAAAATTGACGTAAAATAAAAATAAAAGAAAAACATTTTCCCAAACAAAATGTTCATGGGTTTCATAACTGTCAAACATTTAATTTTCATGCCGTCCATGCGGTAAATTCTCTCCTCAATTAACGTATGAACGTATTTAAGTAACGGTTTCCAGTCGACTAGATATATTCACAATATTCAGATAATGGTGTATTTTAGATTTTAAAAGTGTGTAATAATTACATATTAGTCAATAGTAAAAAAGTATTGACATATATATTGGTTGTCAAATATTTATGCGTGCGTTCAGAAATTTATTTTATGTAAACTGGGAAAAATTGTAATATTCAAATATAAAAAAAAAAAAACATAAATATGCTATTTCAGATGCATGCTAGAAGCTCGCCACTTTGTGATCTACACTGACCATGAGCCTATTTGTTATGCCTTTGCCACACAGCGGGATAAATGTTCATTACGGCATTTTCGCCATTTAGATTATATTTCCCAATTCAGCACGGAATTGGGTGCTGAATACTCTATTGACGATTGAAGAGTTATCACGACCCGTCGATTTAACAACAAAAGTTGCAACATGATGATATGGAAATTAAAAGAATACTTGAAGGAGAAACTTCGCTCAATTTACAAAACTTGATAATCCCGAGGACACGGATAGAATTCTATTGCATCGATAGGAATTAAACACTCAGACCGTTTGTCACAGCGCCATTTCGACGCAAAGTGTTTGAAAGCTTACACTTTGAGCCACCCCGGTGCCAATGCAACTGCGAAGCTGGTAGTTCAACAACGTTTTGTGTGGCCTGGCAGAAACAAGAATTACCATGCGTGGCAACGCACAAAGATCACACGACATGTTACTTCACCATTGAGAACCGTCAAACTACCGAATGCAAGATTTAAATTTATACATATAGACATAGTGGGAACGCTACCTCTGTCACATGGATATCGTTATTGTCTCACGGCGATCGACAGATTTACACCTTGGCCTGAGGCAATACCGTTACAGGACGTAACTGCTGAAACTATCGGGAAAGCTTTATCTCTAATTGGATAGCACGTTTTGGTTGCCCATCTGAGATAGTTACCCACCGAAGAAAACAATTTGAGTCCGCTTTGATGAAACAGCTTTCAGAACTTGCAGGATTCTAACGAGACAGGATAACTGCTTATCATCCTGCAAGCAACGGCATGGTCGATCGAATGCACAGACAGCTCAAATCAGCCATAATATACCACGATAACCAAAGCTGGACTGAAATCTTACCTCTAGCGCTACTTGGTATCAGAAGTGCTTCTAAAGCGGATTTCCAAATTTCATCAGCCGAACTCTTGACTTCCTGAAGATTTGTTTTCAGTCAGACGAAACATCTCATACAACTAGCGATACTACAGAATTTCTGCACGCCTCCAAAACATTTAAAAAATATCCGACGTCAACCAGCATTGAGATACAGTAGATCCAAGATTTTTATATTCAAGAACTTACCTTCAGCCATGTTTACGTCAGAGGCGATAGATACCAATAGAGGACTGCTTCAACCAGCATACTCAGGACCATATGAAATGCTGCATCGAAACGCTAAAGTATATAATCCTACAATGTAAATTTATATATTTCTTCTTTTGTCATAAATAAATTAAAAAAGAAATATATACTCGTATGCTCTTAATAAAAGGAAAAACAATATTAATAGATAGAACAAGACCAGCTTATATACTAACCTCAGGGACTGATTCGGTTACCTAACCCATATTTCAAATCGTGTAATGAAAAAATAAAATAAAAGAAAAACCTGAAAACATATAAGATTATAACAGTAAACATTTCCAAATTACTATCGCCCGTCATATGACGGTCTCTCGTGGCACCGATGACAATCAACGTGTCGTACAGTGGAACTCATTCGTGTCGGACGATTAGAAGCACGGCTAACGGTACCAGCTCCGAGCTAGTCAAACCACGGTACCTTGCTGAGTTAACGTGCACATAATTGCTCTTCGCAACATCATCGAACATTACAAATTTCTACATTACCAATTCAAATGAATAAATGTACGTGAATTCCGATAATACACGGCTTATTCTTACTTTAAAACTTTCTAATTTTTAACTTACCCTTGGATGGCGTTTGAAATAGTACTAATTTTGAGGTAAGTTTCGCGACATCATGTAGATTGTAATTCTTTTCATCTCTATTCAAATAAGTGTCAGTAAATAAATACAACGTTTATGTTAACACGTTTTGTACTTTTTAAGCGTGGTATTAATCTGTACAAGTATTAGATACGTCACAGTGCCTTAATTACTTGTGGTACGCGTTATGGCCCATGGACCACAACTGGAAAAAAATATATTTATAATTAGAATATCAATTTATAATTGTCGACATCTTCGTCTCTCGTCATGTTTACCGTGACAACTAACTGTTGCAAAACGCTGTTATGTTCCGTCATTTTTTTGAAATTCGAGATTGATACTGTTCAGTTCAATTCTAAACTATACACAAAGGGTACAGGACGTCTATTTCCTATAGTTTTAGAAAGAAATAGAGAAGAAGAAGAGAAGAAGAGTGCGCTTGCCGCCGCTCGGCCTAATTGCTATCGTTACACTGAATCGAAACTAAGCAATTATGTTACAGGACCGAGACGACGTGCAGACGCAGCAAAGATATGTTGATTTGGCTACGGGCCATCGGGCTTGTGTAGGCACACATAATATCTGAAAAGAAAAGACAATAAAGGCACTTAAAAGTTTTCGTGAGAAGTGCTGAATTTTAGAAATTTTCGAATCGCAAATCTGTAAAGAAAATACTAGGTATACTACTTTAATCTGAGCAAAATTTTGATAGTTTATATATTTCATTTATATCAATTATTTTGATTTATAACGATTCCATTCCGATGTACAATAAGTTTTGCTTGAAATTAAGTATGTATCTAACTGATTGTTGAATCGGACGTCTGAAGGACCAAGACTTTCTTGAGTATTCTTCAGGTTTGTTCAAAGGAGCGTTTCCTGATCATTAATGTACTGTATTTTGCAGAAAGACGTGTTACAAAATTTTAATGCTATATGAAGCGAGGCGTGGCGACATTTTTGTTTTTTGAACTGATTAACCACTGTTGGCCTAATGGGCCTTTACAGCTTCACCGAGTTTTAGGGCAAGCGGTTAGGGCATTCAGCCGAAAGGCAACAGCTTAAGGGTGCCAAAGAGGCGGAACCTCGGCTTGGGTAATTGTCTTGAGTAGAAAGCGAATCGAAGTAAACTAACCATTTAATCTAAGCTAACATAACATGTGCATACCTTCATATGTGTCACACTAAGTCGTACATGTATATAGTTTCTGATAGTTTTGGCTAAGGTTAAACAAGAAAAACTGCCCCTTACAGAACCAGTGTACGCACCGTATGAGTGTGCACGTGTGTGGAGGGCGTTGTCGTGTGCAAGGTAGTAAATGCGATGTCGTTGTGTCGCGCTAGCAGCATGATCGAGGGCTCCCGTCCGAGGGATCGAACGAACCTAGGCTTAAGATGCTACCGAGGGAGGACGTGATGGGTGTGCGCGAGCGATGTTGACCGCCCGACCGCGGCGGCGTGATCCGTGGTTTCGCGGGCGTGGGCGCGAGCACGCTCTATTTAAAGAGTCGTTGGCATGCAAATCATTCGCAGCTGTTATGTCATCCGAGGGATCGGTGATAATGTGTCGCGGTCGTCTTTTGGGATATTTTGCGGCGGGTTTGGGGGTGTAGTTCGCAGTGGATACCACTAACGGGTTGGATGATCTCTGGCTTTGTCGAAATAAGTAGTTGTGACAGATTTGACGTACGCTTGAATCGAAGTAATCTCCAAATTCTTATGAAGATCGTCGTTCCGAAGATAATGAGGGGCACCGAGACATTTTCGTAAGAGATTGGCGACATTTTATTTCTTTTTTTCGAACTGACTACACTGTTAGCCTGGCAAGGACTCTACAGATTCACCGGACTACATGTGGCGACATATTTTTTTTTTTTTTTCGAACTGACCAACACTGTTGACCCGGAGGCCTCTACAGTATTGCCGGACTACTCGAAGTGGCGACATAGAAGGCTCGCATACTCTTATACTAATTTCGTACTCGATACTATTACATGGTGCGCCTCTAAGTACGACACCCATTTGACTATTTATTTATACTTTTTACATATAAATTTCTTATGAATAATAATTACAGGTTCCCTAGAACAATAATTATAGGCTCAGTATTTTAATACATATACGATAAATGTTTTATAAACGAACAGACACAAAATTCAATTATACATTATTAATAAGACAAGGCATAAACACTAATTATACCATTAAAACAATTAAGACATGTTAGATTCATTTGTCCTTAAGAATACATAAATAAAAAGAAAAGGCATTGACACCGTTAAAAAGACATGTTAGACTCATTTGTTATCAACACTGCTTATTTGAAAAAAAAACAATCTCGTTCATTACTCTCTGTTTACTCACATTTATTGATTGTTATGAAATAGGTAGTCTTTAGTTAATTATGTGGGGCGTGTTCGCGAGGTATAAGAAATACTATTAAAATAACTTTCATCAATATTATAAATTACAATCAGCTTATTTTCAATCTAAACCTAAGAGGTGTCTACAGCTCGACATATGACACGATAGTGCCTTAAAGTTAGGATTCAATGTGAGGCGGTTTACACGGTTGTATGATGGTGATGGGATCCCAATTCTTCGTATTGTCATACCGGCGTCTCATAATGGTTATATGTAAAAGGAACTTATATTGGAACTTAGCTGTTTCCATGCAAGTGGATTTCTTACTTGTAATATATTTACGTAGGTGTAAAGAGTGCAACAGGTGGACCCCGAACAGCTCAAGCGTATAACTCAGGCTTGTCAACAACGCGGCGCAGAATAGTGTTACATACTGAACCTCTTTTGGGCTTTCCCCATATGTGAATTTCCTTTCGTGTCACTATTAATTTTTACTTCGAGCGATAATGATGTATCTTGGTTAGTTGAGGTAGTTTTGACATAGAGATAACCTCGTTAAAACAACGGAGACGGATCTGTATTGCTAGATAGACGAAACTCATATAACCTTTTCATTTCCTCAAAACCGGAGGATAACCACGATGGACTTCTCCATATTTAAAAAGGTAGCTGTGACTGCAGGCTCCTATTTCGGTCGTTAGTCACTTCTGTTAGATTTAGCTGTAATTAGACTATTCACTTACGCCTCCATCCTTAGTCACTTACATACCGTACATATAGTTTTAGTGTTTAACCACAGTCTCACATGTGTAAATAAGCCCAAGATGTAACGAGCTAAGCTTAGACAGAACTGAAACTCAAAATTGACTGCCGAATCACATCTATCATCTTCTTCACACAGATTTACAACTTGAGGGTAATAACCCAAATGGGCATTAGAAAAAGCCCTACCCTCATGTTTTGGTCTCATCACGATGTTCTTCGATATTGAAAACTCAGTCTCGTTATGGGGATTCGATCCGACGTGATGGTCAATAACGTTACGACTGAGCCATGATTGCCTTAAATTTGATATCGTTTATTTTTTTGATAAATATTTTACAAACATTGCAGGTTTTACAGCTTGCCACCGAGTCTCAAATACATTTGTTCGTGTCTAGTAAAGTAAATCAATTGTAAATCATTTATAGATATAAATTGTATTGATGCTTCTTTCCAACCAATGTTTACTTAACTGCATAGTGTTTACGCACATAGTTTAAAGATGGATTATATACAGAAAACATTAAACCTGTAACAATCAATACGTGCTAGTACATCGTTTGTAGGCTCGTTCATTAAAAATTATTCCAATGAAGCTGTCTTGTGCATTCCGTCGGGTGAGTAAAGTTTTTTTAACTTTAAACAAATTTACTCTTGTTCCTTTGTCGTAAATTAGACACAGTGTTTCCTAATTTCCAACAATGTCCCTGCGTTTATGGATAAACAAATTGTAACTATTCTATGAATAAAAATATAATATTATGTAAATACTTTTTGTAGTTACTTGATGATATGGAAAATTTTGATATAAAATGTGACACTGGCAATACATTTTTGTGATCTCTACATTATAAGTTCTTACCTATTTATTAATGATCTAATTTTAGTCTGGTACATGATAATTATCAGTTTCATAGTATAAACAATTATATAAGGACTGCGCTAAAGTAACCGCATTATCACAGGTCCTTTCTCTGTTATAAAAAAATATTTTTTCCTATGTAACTTTTGAAGAGTAAATTACTCTAGTCAAAAAATTAAACAATATAAAAAAATCTGATTTTTGAACAATTTTGTAATTGAGCAGCAAATGGTCGTGCAGTAAAAAAAGCTAATTGTAACGCAGCATGGTGGGATTATAAAAAAAAAAGATTTTAAGACGAGCAAACATTTGGGAATTTTCTTTTCGATGGTTTTCTAACGATTTATTTGAAATCATAAATCCATGGTCGAATCCATAACCTGGACGCTTGATACCACAATTTGCCTATTTTACTATACAGCCATTTGTTATTGAAAAGCATCCAAAAAAATTTTTTTTTTTTTATATCCCTTAATTGTTGTGACTAGTTGATATATCTTTTTTTACAATCGTGACAATTTTAGTACGAGACGATGTTCGTTTCGCCAGGATATTTTACTTCTCTAGATTGATTGTTACGCTGTTTTTTAATACTTTATAAGTTTTAGTGTTTGTATACAATCTTACCTGATACGTGACCCATATGACCTGTAATGGTAATGCGCTAAATTAGGATTGGCTCTCAAGTGCAGTGGTTGTAACTCATTTTCAACTTGAGGCTGGCAAGCGGCAGCGACCTAGACATGCATTAAAAATAGTCCTCCTACCATGCTATGGTATCATCACGATGTTTCCTTAGAGCGAAAGCCTTAGTATGTTGCAAGATTCGAACCTAGGTCGTACGACGCTTTTCGAACACTTTACTATTAAATAATCATTGCATAACTTCAAGTAAAATTATATTTTGTCATAGACAAAAACAAATAACTAATTTTTCACTTTTATAGGGTCTCATACTGACAGCATTATTCTTCGCAGCGATATCTGATGGATATATAATTGGTCAAATGTCCGCGATGGTGATGGCTCAGCAAAGTGATAACAGCGATATCCCAATAAATGACGATGAAATTTCTTGGATAGGTAAATTGCTATTTAAAAGTGCTGTGGTGTAATCTATATTTCATTGTTTTTGTGTATATAATTGATAATCTTTAGTAATAAATATGTATATTTTTTATGCTTTAAAGGCTTTAGCGTTTGTCCACAATTTCATCTGATATTAAATGACTATGTGGTCTAAGATGGCAAACACGCTAGCCTAGACGGGGACTGGCTCTCAAGTGCAGCTGCCGGAATAAACCAATAGGTGCTTGGCACAGATTTTCAATTTGAGGATGGTAGATACCTTTTTTACGTGGGGAAACCCATTATGGATACCCACCCTCCCGGGGGAGAGGATGGGTTATGTCCGACTCGCACGGACTAAAACCCCACGGTGTACCGACGGACCGTGTTGTTGGGGCGGCAAGGGATCGTTCTCGCTAATCACCTTGAATAGCCGCCCCAACGGTCCGACCGGCGGAAGGTGGCCACCGGGCTCCTGCCTATAGAGAGGCAGACTGGGTACACACCAGCTGCTTCCCCTCGTCCGCCGGACCTGTGCAATGAGAGGATGAGTCCCCCGACTACATGCTCTCAGGTCCGACTAAGGTGGCGGGAGGAGTTGGGCAAAGCGCCGCCTCCTCCCGCCTGTCCTCCTTTGGCGGAGAGGGCCACTTAGAGGATCTACCTCTCGGGCCCTCTCCACCGCCTCCTTTTGCGAGATGACCTCCTCGCAAAAGGAGGCCACAGTTCGCCACGCCTGTTCGCTGCCGAGCATGGACAGAACCACGCTCGGCAGCGACAAATCTACTCCCACCACCGCCGTCAGAGTGCGGCGCTCTCCCTCCCACGCAACACACTCGGGTAGAGTGTGCTGCGCGGTGTCTACGTCAGCGCCGCACTCATGACAGGCGGCGGTCGGCTCCCTGTGAGCGATCTGGTGCAGGTACCACCCAAAACAGCCATGGCCGGTGAGTACCTGCACCAGTCGGAACGTCAGGGAGCCCCAACTCCTCCCCAACCACTCCCGCAGGACCGGGCGGATGGCCTCGACGGTGAACGTCCCGAAACGCGCGTCCGCCAGGTCCTGCATCCACCTTCCCGTCGCCTCCTCCCTCATCTCCCTCCGTTTCGCCTCGATCTCCCTGGGAGCCGAAGGCTCCCCACTACGCTTCCTGGCCGCCGTGAATTCATACACGGCGGTGAGAACTCCCGCCTCCAGCTCCCAAGGCAGGGAGCCGGCGAGCGTGAAGGCCGCCGCTGAGGACACCGTTCGGTACGCCCGGATTGCCCTCAGTGCCACCGTGCGCTGCGCACTACGCAGCACGCGCACGTTGGCGGCACCGAGGGCATCAGCCCAGACCGGTGCCACGTAGACGGCCATCGCCCGCACGACTCCCATAAAGAGTCGACGGCACCCGGCACCCGGCCCCCCTATGTTGGGGAGCAATCGGCCGAGTGCCGCCGCCGCCCCAGCAATACGCGGCCCGAGCCCCGCAAAGTGGTCCAGGCCCAGATATTTCGTCTGGGCCGATACCCTGATCCGGGCGTCCTCCACCATTATGTGGGCCCCAGGTGGTGGCCCTCGCCGAGGCCCATGGAAAAGTATGGCCTCGGTCTTCTCGAGGGCCACCCTGAGGCCCAACCTCCTAATGCGCCTGACCACGAGGGTTGTGGCCATCGTGGCCAGGCGCTCCACCTCCCGCCATCCCCCCCCCCCCCCGGGCCACGACTAGGGTGTCATCCGCGTAACAGATGAGACGCGCTCCATATGGGAGCGCGCCGCGGAGCACCCAGTCGTAGCCCATGTTCCACAGGAGCGGCCCCAATGCCGACCCCTGTGGAACCCCCCTATTTGTGGGCCGGCGAATCATCTGCCCGTCGCCGTCTACGTAGGCGACGTCCCGTTCCTGGAGGTATGCCTCCAACAGCCGCCGCAAATACGGGGGCACTCCGAAATATCGGAGTGCCTCCCACGGATGGACGTCCGCCGAACCTGTGCAATGAGGAGATGGCCCCCCTCCCCATCCCCTCAGGTCCGGCTACGGAGGTGGAAGGAGGAGGGCAAATCACCCTTCCACCGGCCCTCCTTTGGCGGAGACGGCCACTGAGAGGGTCCGCCTCTCGGGCCCTCTCCGCCGGCTCCTTCTGCGAGATTACATCCTCGCAGAAAGAGGCCATCGCCCTCCAGGCGTCTTCGCTGCCGAGCATGGCCGCAACCACGCCCGGCAGAGACAGATTTTCCCCCACCGCCGCAGCCAGAGTGCAGCGCTGCACCTCCCACGCAGCACACTCAGACAGTGTCTAAGTCACACTAAGTCCTTTTTTTTTTTTTTTCGTGGGGATATCTATCATGGACACGCCACCGTCCCGGGGGAAAGTGTGGGTGGAGTGAGACTCCTACTCACTAAAACCCCACGGTGTACATCCACCGCTTTTGTTGGGGCGACACGAGATCTCTTAAGTATTCATCGTGTCATCGTGTCGTCCCAGCGGTTGGTCTGGCGTCAATCAGCGCAGCCGGACCCCATCTTAATCAGGAGATGACCGTGTACACATCTTCGGCCATCTCCTCCATCCGCCGGGCCTGTGCAATGGGAAGATGGGCCCCCCGGCCCATCCTCCCTGGCCCGGCTACGGTGGTAGAAGGAAGTCACACTAAGTCCTAGATGGACTTAGAACAAGCCTTACCAACATGCTATGGTTTCATTACGATGTTTTTCTTCACCAAAAGCTTGTCTTCACTCAGATGTAAAGATTAGATTGACCGATGCGGTTTCCGAACACACTATGAATATCGTTTCACACTAAGCTTTTAGACAGTTTTAAACTAGAGTGGTATATTTATATTAGAGCACCTGAGACAAGAAACACTTATTCAATTGACCAAGATCAAGGTATTCAAACGTATTTAAAATTAGTTGTCGATGATTAATTTACTTTTGGATGCGCATAGGCTATTTTGTATTATCACACTATACGTTAGTTTATACATTTGTAGTTACGGTCCAATCAGTAACGATGACGTAATTTTCAGATACTTTTATATACAATAGCATAAATATAATAATTACTTATTGCTATTACTGTAATCATTTTTTTTCTGCATTATATTTATTTCTACGAATTTTAAAAAGAGTAAGGGATAATTAAATAGTCGCTGGTAAATAATGAATCTATTTACTAATTACTAATTTCCTAATTATCTACTATTTACTAATTATCTACTATTTACTAATTATTAAAATATTTACAATACCGAGTTATAATACAGTACAGTATAATAACTTTTAATTGTCGGTGTCTATTCAAAGGTTCAAAATGACATGTATTGTATAGAACTGTTATTATTACAGGTAACATATTGCATTCCTTTCCAATATCAACATTTAATGTGACGTGTACGTCTACAACGTGGGGTAAAAATTATATTTGTTTCCAGCATCGATGATTCATATGACTGCTGTCGGTGGTTTTGCTGCAGCAGCTATCGTGTCAGAAAAACTAGGCAGAAGAAAAGCAATCTCTCTATTGTCATCTGCGATTATAATTAATTGGATCGTGATGTATTTTGCGGAAAGGATGATTGTTTTTATGATTTCAAGAATTATTATCGGTGTGTTTTTCGGAGGTGTTGTATCAATGTGTATAATATCGATGGCTGAATATACTTTATCTAATGTCAGGATCTTTTACTTATGCAGTATTTATGTAGGAACTACTACAGGTGTGGCGTTGGCTCATATCTTAGGTGCTTTGTTTCATTGGCGGACAGTTGCGCTATTGGGTATAATTCCATCAAGTATAGCAACAATATTACCACTATTTTCTGTAGAAAGTCCCTCCTGGTTAGCTTCAAAGGGAAGATTCGAAGAGTGCACGGCTGCCTTCAAAGCTTTACATGGATCTGAAAATCATGAAAAAGAACTAGAAACTCTAATAGAAGTTGAAAAATGTAAACAGAAGATTGTAAAAGAATCAACGTCACAACCATTCGTCGTAAAATATTTGATCGGACCTATAACGAGGAAATATTTTAGGAGAGTAGCACTTTTGTGTTTCTTTTTGATTTTGTACAGATTGTCGATTGGCATAATTATGATTTGCACGTTCATACTGACAATACTACATGATATCGTTGGTAATTCCAATATTCTCTTTATAACTCTTTGCACTGACGCCTTTTTAATTTTAGGGTCCTTTATGTCTTGCTATTTAATACATAAAATGAAAATCAGATCTTTGTTGTTTTCTTCCGGGACTATAGCAATAGGACTTTTGTTAGCTTTATGTGCGTGTTTTTATTTTACCCCACAAAAAGACTCATATTTTATATGGATCAAAGTGGTATTATTAGCACTGTATTTGACAGCTATTAGTGCGGGTCCACACCCAGTTCTAGAATCTCTGTTTGGTGAAGTTTATCCCTTAGAATTAAAGACATATTGTTTGTTTGTTTTTGGTACAGTAGGAGGGTTTTTATTATTTATATCAACGAAGATTACTTTTGCTATGTTCAATTTGATTGGATATCATGGTGTGTTCTTATTTAATGCTATACTATCACTAATCTGCCTATTATATTTCTGGAAGTATCTGCCCGAAACGAAAGGCAGGAGTTTGCAAGAGATTGAACTGTATTTTAAGAATGGTACGTTTGATAATGTAAATACTCTATTTGATGAAGAACAAAATATGAATCGTTTGATTTAATGTACATAGGTTCTAAATATACATATATTGGACATCATATAAATTAATAATATTTATACGATGTAAATTATGCTGTAATAAATACTTTGAGAATTTAAGTATTGAAATTTTTGTACTGAACAACATATTATTGTATTGCATTTCTTAAATGAAATAGATATATTTGAGTATAATAAAGTTTTATTTTTATTTTTTTCCTCAAATTTGACGTATGGGTTTAGCGGGACTTCACTAGTGTATCAGCAGACTATTATGGCCGTTTTAACATTTGCCCGCTGAGGAAGTTTCCTATAAAGTAATAGCTATGTTTGAAAGAGCAAATTGCTATTCTTTATTATCAATAGTGACGTGCAGTTAGTTCTAAACTTTACCGAAAACCGTTTTAGAATACACGTTAACTAAAAACAGTGATTTTTAAATTATATGTAAAGGAGAGTAGGGTTATTTGCGAACATTTAAGGGGAAACTGAAATAAAATAAAACCAAATAAAGTTACAGATATCATTTATTGCTTAACGATTTCTTGAACTAATCATTCTTATCACTTATGTATAACTATATAAAATAATCTATCTATCTAATATCTATCTATTATAACTATATAATATGGTTCCGCGAACACATCTTTTCACGTTTTTGACGTTGATAACGAGCGCGATCGGCCTAAGCGTTCTGCTTCTGAGTGGTAATATTACAATTCCTAAAAATGAAATGAAATTTAACAGGACATTAAATAAAGAAAAGCCTTTTAAGATAGAGGATGCTAAAACAATTACATCATTGAATAATATATTTATATATTGCTAATGGAAGTTCACTTCAACACATTATTATAAAATTAATGTTGTCGTGGCGTAATAAAGTCAAGCATTTTTCTGAGGTCTGTTTTCTTCTTTGTAGTTACCTCCTTCGAAGGGGCTAGAATCACGAAAGTCGACGAAAACTTGCCGCCACGACTGTCCACAAATCATTAAGTTTTCTAAATAACCATTAGATGGCACGTCTATAAATTTTGAGTGTAGCCCCCCGATGCATCGCAAAACCCGGTTGTTCTATAGGTCGCCACATGGAGTTACTCCATATAGAACTTCGTGACTTGTGGAATTACGCAAAATACCATAATTGAAAAAAAACAATTTACAATTTTGTAATTCTGTAAACGATATGATGATGGCCTACGGCCAGACTATTCGTAGCTGCTAAAAAGTTAATTTCGCTTTTCGCAATTTTGCAAAAAAATGTCGCTTATTATATAAAATAAAAACATTATATGTATACTTAGACGTAAATAAACATACTCAAGAAGTGACGATATAGAATAACAAAACAAATAACAAGATACAAGCAATAGAAAACAAAAGATAATTGTGGTTCGAAGTGAAGAAAACAGATAGGTATATCGTTTTTTCTCTTTTAAATATTTGCAATTCGCTGTATGAGACGTACTTAGTGTTTGCTTCGCGACATAGGCGTTTTGTGAACAAACGCGCATGGGTGCGCAATACACACGTAGAACGGTCGATGTTCGTATGTGTGTCACCATACAACGAAAAGTAATCTGCACGTAATTTGTCCCACCCGATCTGCTTAGGTAAGCCCCAAGAGTCCTTTCTCGCGCCCTGCTTATTCAACCTATACATGAGCGTTCTACCGCGATCCCCAAGAATAGGTGTTATGCTCGATACCGTACCGTACTGTACCAACATACAGCCGTTCCGTCTTCGCTCACACCTCGAAACCCAACTTTAATAAGATGCATTTTACAAAATCGCTTATTACGAAAGTCGGTTGGTGTCCCACGATTCCACAAGCCATGGATCTCCATAAGTATTTGGAACTTCCTTAAACATAGGTGTACAACAAGTCCCTCGTGACTAACTATTTCGATAATGCCGTGAACCATTCCAACCCATTCGTTGTGTCTGTTGCGAGCTACATCGCTAACCATGCCACGGAGGGTTTTAAAAGACAGCCGCGAAACATTTTCACTGATCTCTCGATTATATAACGGCAGCTAACGATTTATACCCCTCTCACACACATTCACCCGCGAAACCACTACTCACGTATCATGGACAACCACTTAACTTCGTTCCCGCATGCTCGCGCACAGCCTCCTCGGTAGCATCTCAAGCTTAGATTCGATCCCCGGAGTAGACCCACGACCACGCTGGTAGTGCGATATAGTAACACCACACGTGGTAAGCATGTATGTTTTACGACTGTATACATATACATATATACGCCATACGGTGGCATAGCTCGCACGGATAGTTTGTTTATCTCGATTCGCGATATTGCCTGCAAAGAAAAAGCTCAAGCTGAGGTCCATGCACTTTGGCTGCCTTGAGCTAGATTCCATTTCGACGGAGCACATTAGTGAAGGCGGTGAAGCTATGAGGGCTCGTCAACAAAACATCATGCAGCCAAATCTATAAAAAAACGTAATCTGTAAAGTTTTAACTAAACAGGGCTAAATAAAATGAATTAACATTAACCTTAGTCTTACACTTATATATTTACCCATATGCTCCAGAACGGTTTGATGATATATATATTGATTATTATATATGTATATTATGTAGTCGCATTAAGCTGGAATACTTTTGAATGCATTTATTATTTATTGAAAATATACAATTATGATAATATGACGCTTGGCGTACGTTGTGTTGCGACTTAACTACGTGTTTGTTTCATTTGCTAGTACAGGTGGATCTTTGGGCATAGATTTTTAATCAAATTCAAGATACAGATATGTATCAAAATATGTATGTGCATTGTAAATAAAATTGTCAATCTGCATTAAAACATCGTAGTTGCGCGCAAATATCGTTACCTCATGGTATTATTATTCAGATTCTCTTATTATTTTAAATCGTATTTTTGTATCCCTACAAATTTAGTCATGTTACATTATTCTATTTGTTTAAAGTAATTAGTTCATTTTGTTTGACTATTAGCGTAAGTGCTCATTATCATACTAATTTTAATTTAATTCATATTTTAATATTCTTTGTGAAGGTTATGTTACTTATTCTTTGCAATGGAACGATCTCCCACACTATCACAATATTTTGAAATCTAGATTGCCGGTAACAGTGTGGTTTCGAAGAAATTTCCCGTTGCAAACGTAGTATGACCTTAGGCAACAGTATAGGGTTCTTCAATAGTGTGGCGAATGGGGTTTAAGATGGCAACGGTTGTTTGCGTCCGTAGGTCTTATCCACCTTGGATGAAACACGTAGATAATAAATGTCTTCTCTTTGGGGCATAATTTTTTTACAAACATTATGTAATGTGTACTTTTAATGTATTGACCGTTCAACTATAGCTATTACTCCATCTATCAATCCTTTATTATGTTTATTCAGCTCCAGGTACTTTTGAAACATAAAACCAATGTTGCTATTTTTGCAGCGTGTTATACTGACTGCACTATTTTTCGCAACAGTCTCTAATGGATATATAGTTAGTCAAATGTTCGGGATAGTGATGGCTCAGCAAAATGATAACAGCGATGTCCCATTAAACGACAATTAAATATCTTGGTTCGGTAAGTTATTAATTCATTGTTTCAGAGTGGTACAACTTATAATTATTCAAATTCATTCTGTGTATGGAATTATTAATTGAGTAGGGTATCATTATACGAGAATTAGGAATGTATGTCTATTTATTTAGCATGCTCTGTAGTTTAAACTGCTTAATTAATTTTAACATATGAGGTGTAATTATTGGTTTATTCGTCAATATTCGTCGTTTTTGAAAATAAATAGGATTCTCTTGAACTAGAAGAGTCTTTTGTGCATAATCCTCCCACTTAATTATAACCAAACATTTCAGTAAAAATAAGTGCTTATATAAAAAGTGTGAATACTGAGATGACATCTGACAGAGGAGAGTGGAAAAGGAAAACATGTTGTGCCAACCCTACTTAGGTGGGATAAGTGTAAGAAGATGTTGATGATAAATTCATTAGATTTGAGATACTAGATATTGAAATTGCAAAAAGTGTTATAACTCCCGGATTTCATAATCACATAAGTCTTGACAGCCATAATGCCTTTCCTAAAATTTCGTGCCCCAGACAAATGTTTGAATAGCCCGCCTTTATATTAGGGCCTTTTCTTGTGTGTTTGGTGATTGCAATTTATTACGATAGCAAACAGGAATGGTTAAGATAATACCGATCTCCAATTAATCTAATATTTCTGTAATGCTTTTACGTAAAACGGTGTGCTCATCATCACCATCTTCTTACCCTTATCTCACCTAAATGGGTCGGTACAACATGATTGTCATGTTGTAATATATGATAACCTCTTAGCACTGTTTTAATGAAAAAAATACTTGCCAAAATTATCCATAACGGTCAAGTCGGTTGTCAAGTACAGTCCACGTCAATCTTTTTGACCACTTTGAATAAGTTCGGGCTTGCGCATAGTATAGCCAAGAGTTTAATAAAAATCAACGTTAAAATATTTTTCTACGAATCTAAAGTTAACATTTGTTTACCCTTAAGTTGTGTTGATGTTATAATACATATAATATTATACATATTTATAACTAATTTTGTGTTTTGCGCACTCATATTCATAGTGGCCAAATAGTTCGGCAAGGACAGTATATAACGGCTCCGTTATTTGACATTATGTTGATCATGACGTGACGTGCATTTAAATTAAACAATTGTATTTCTTTCCAGCATCAACGATTCACGTGTTGGGCATTTGTGGCTTTGCTGTTGCAGCTATTGTATCGGAAAAACTCGGCAG
Source organism: Antheraea assamensis (assembly GCA_035772565.1). Taxonomy (NCBI): domain Eukaryota; kingdom Metazoa; phylum Arthropoda; class Insecta; order Lepidoptera; family Saturniidae; genus Antheraea; species Antheraea assamensis. The sequence continues at coordinate 17,393 of JAQQSE010000159.1, forward strand.
AAGAAAAACGATCTTTTTATTGTCAACTCCGGTTATAATAAACTGGGTGGTCATGTATTTTGCAGAAAGCATGATTGTTTTTATGATATCAAGATTTATTATGGGCATGTGTTTTGGAGGAGTCGCATAAATGTGTATATTGTCTATGGCTGAGTATACTTTATCTAATGTAAGAGTATTCTACTTATATGGTATCAATGTAGGGATTATTCTAGGTGTGGCATCGGCTCATATTCTAGGTGCATTGTTTCATTGGCGTATAGTTATACTGTTGGGTATACTTTCATCAAGTTTATCAGCAATTTTACCACTGCTTTCCATAGAGAGTCCTGCCTGGCTAGCACCAAAGGGGAGATTCGAAGACTGTAGAGTTGCTTTTAAAGACCTACATGGACCCAACAGCCATGAAACAGAGCTAAAATTTCTCATAGAACTTGAAAAGTGCAAATAGAAGATTATGAATCAAGCGATATCTAGAACATTCGTTATCAAATACTTGACTAGACCTATAAGGAAAAATTTTTTTTGGAAAATAGCTCTGTTATCTTTTTTCTTAAATTTGTACAGATTTTCGATTGGTACAATGATGATTTGTACGTTTATACTGATAATACTATTGACCATGATATTGTTGGTAATTCTGATATTCTCTTTACAACGCTTTGTACTGATGCATTTTTTGTTTTAGGGTTCTTTACATCTTGCTATTTTATATATAAAATGAAAATCAGAACTTTGTTGTTTTCTGCCGGGGCTATAGCGGCAGGACTTTTGTTAGCTTTAAGTACATGTTTTTATTTTGCACCAGAAAAAGATTTATATTTTGTATGGATCAAGGCGGCACTATTAACACTATATTTGTAACTATTAGTACGAGTCCAGACCCACTTGTGGAGTCACTGTTTGTTGAAATTTATCCCTTAGAATTGAAAACATACTGCATGTTTGTGTTCGGTATATTAGAGGGGTGTATATTGTTTACGCCAACTAAAATTGCTTTACCTATGTTCAGTTTAATTGGATATCATGTGTGTTCCTATTGAATGCTACACTATCATTCATTTGCTTATTGTATTTCTGGAGGTATCTGCCGGAAACGAAAGGCAGGAGTTTACAAGAGATCGAACTGTATTTTAAGAATTGTGCATTTGATAATGTTAATACTTGATGAAGTACATCATATGAATTGTTTGATTTGACGTATAAGTGTTAAATTTAATTTACTAATCAATAAAATATAATGCCTTAAATTTATTACATTGTAAATATAAAAACGACGATATTGGAGTTAAATAAAATTATTTGTTTACATCGTTATATTTTATCTTTGGAGTATGAGTTTAGGAGAATACAACACTCTATGAGATAAAGTCAGCCATACTTGAATGTATTAGACTCGTAATTAGATCAGGATTCGAACTCATTGTTCTCCGTCTCGCATTTTCCTCTCTTTTCTGAACTTGGAATACACGATGTTGCCAGTCATTACAGAAAGAAACACGATAAAGAAAGAAGATTCACTGGTTCCGTCACAGGTTAAATAATTTAAAAAATATATAGCAAAACGTTTCCACGTTACTATTTTAGAAGGGGTTACTTTGAAAAAGTAATTTATAATGTTACTCCTTGAATTGACTTGTCAATGACGGTGAAGGCTGTATTAAGAATAATGATTTATTTACCACAATGTATAAACATAAACGATACAAGATACATACAATAAGTAAACATATCGCATAACAAAACAAACAATACAATACAAGCATTAGGAAACAATAGATAATTGCGGTGCGAAGTGCAGAGATATCGTTGATCAATAAACAAAACAATTATGAAACCACGATGCAAATGAAACTTTTTTCGGATCGTAGGCATTAAACTGATTTTTTTTTTGGAATATTCATGTTAAAAACTGAGCACAACATTTATCTAAATCATCGAATCTTTTTAAATTGATCCATGTGTGCCGCCATATTGGCCCAGGCTGCTCTGCCGAACACTTTTTCTTTACACATATTTCGCGGCCGGCTGTAACGCTACATGCGACAAAAGGACGAAAAAATTTGAGGCGATGTAAAAGTTTCACTTTAATCTCCACTACTGCCGCCAACTCGTTGCGTTGTACATTCCACGCCTCCTTGATTATACCTAAATTAATAATTTGTTAATTTTGTTGTATACGTTTTACTGTGATGTAATTATTTACAAGTGAAATGTTAAAGAATAATTATAAAACTGATATTTTTAACATAAGCAACGTAGCAAAATCAAAATTGTACTTTTGTTTTTATTATATCTTTCACAGACATTATTAATTATGATAATAATCAATTATCACGTAATTCGTGACTAGCTAAATATGTTGTAAAATATTTAAATATCATCTATTAAAAACATTTAAAATTGTTTAAATTAAATAAAGAGAAAAAAAATATAAATATGGATTACTCGTCTTTAGAAATCGTCGTTAGTGGTTCTCCTTGAAAACGGGGTCTCTATCTAGTAGTAGATTATTTACGGGTATGTTTCAAGTATTTTTATTGTTTCAATTCCCAAAGGCAATGCGCAGTATAAAAAGGCAGATAAAAATGTTTTTTTTAAATGTTTACCCAACGAATTTAATTGTTGTTTAATTGTTTACATCATAATAACACCAACTGTTCCATTTAAGTTCAAAGTACATGCCTACTTGCCGCCATTGATTAAAATTATATTGAAAAATAATTCGTTCAAGCGCTGTTACATAGATGGCCGTATATTCAATAAATTTTTGGATAAATATGGGGGGACAATGGCGAATTTTTCATAAATGGTTGTAGGCTTCTTAGTGGTTCTTTCAGTGGTTAGCGTGGTCGGATATCACGTTGATAGATATAGGCTCGACCCTTGTTAAGGAAAACATCGTGTGAAAAGCCATAGCATGGTGGTAGGGCTTTATCTAATCCCGCCTGGTTAGCTACCACCTTCTAGTTGAAAATGTGTCGCCAAGCACCTATGGGTGTGTTCCGGCAGCTACAAATGAGAACACTAACTCTAGGTTTTGCGTGCTTACCATCTTATATCACATCATCATTTAACGCCAAATGAGATTATGGTCAAACGTTAAAACCTATTAAAGTATATTAAAAAAAATTGTAAATTCCTACATAAATTATTTAAAATAATATGTGCAACAGAGTTCTGTAGAAAAAAACAAAACATGTCGAATAATACTGCATTCTGGTTGGACTGAAACACGTTCTTCAATTTACCACCAGGTGGGCCGTCTGCCTCTATCACGCTTATATGCATATTTATCTGCACACTCTAGAAGTATTTTCTTAGTATATACTAATATTTAAGTGATAAAATGTTGAATAGATTAATAGTACCTACGCTTCGCTTGCGTTTTGGTTTGACCGTGCGATAATTTTTGCCTGTCTTTTGTATTTGTACTTGCGTTTGACCAGAATCGTGGCATCTATTGTTTGCTGGTGTTATTATTAATGGGTTCCTATTATAAAGAGAGGTAATTAAAAATTAAAGGATTGATGTACACTGTAAATAAAATAGGCAATCTGTATTAAACTTGTCACAATGCATGCCGGCATTCTAATCGTATCGCAATTCGCACCATTATTTTACATTCTCCTGATATTTTAAATTGTACTTAAACTATTTTAATATCTGCCATGTTGAATTGTCAGTAGTTGTGTGTAGCATTTCGTTTAGTTTACATAAATGCTTACACAGCTGTTTCTTGTTAAAATAATGCATTCATAATTTAATATAATTTCTGAAGTTTAATATATTTTCTGAAGGTTTTTTAAATCATTTGTTAAAATGTTGTCTCACATATTATGGCACGTGAGCAAAATATTATAATGTTAAGATGTCATTAGAAGTTCTTTCAACAATCGCACTGCTTTCTATAACTGAGTATTTAAATGGTTGCGGACAGTTCGGTCTTCTTTTCGTGAACATACTACATGCGGGTAAAGCTCTCTGTTTAGGTTTTTCCAGGGGACTACATAAGGAATTTTTCAAGAGGTAATGAATAGGGTTTCTTAAAAAGTTGGTAACGGTTATCTGTGTTTGCATTTCTTATGTTACTTACATTCAAGACAGGTAGAGATTTAATTTTCCTTATGTAGTATGTACAATTTAAGCACTGAATTAGTAAATAGTCGGTACACGTATGAGTGTAAGCAGGGTTGTACCTCTGTTGTTCTAATGAAGCTATTATCTTCTTACTCTTATCTCACCTTAGTAAGGTCGGCAAAATATGTTTGTCATATTGTGATGTATGATTTGCCGGCTGTCTGACATCAACTTTCCTTGATATTGTGTTGTAGTACACGTGTTGTTTAATGTACATGTAGAAAAATATGTAACTATTGAGTTCTCTTTATTTACTACAATGGCGTGGGCTTATTATTATTATGGGCGTATAATATTGATTATTGATATGTGGCTTGTAATGAAGCTATTTCAATATAAAAAAATCGTTTGCTGAATGTACGTAAGCGCATCATCTCAGAACGGCGGCACATATATTTCTAATGCTTTTTTGTTGTATCTGTCAAGACCATGTTTGTATGTAAGAAAATGTTTGAACAAATATACGTAAAAGTGAAAAATTTGGGTTAAAAACTTTCTAGATAAAAAAGCTAGTGGGTGAGTGAGACAATGATAGAATTGACAAACTAACGTCAACTTGTTCAGTTACCATTTCATTTCCTTATATGGTCGCATGGTAAAGGCAATATTGGGTCTTATTTTCTTAATACAACCGTTTTTTAACATGTATGTTATAAAGGATCCTTTTTTGTAATTTCAGGTTCTGGTACACACCGGCTCAGTAGTAAGTAGTATAAGTGAAGTAATGGTTGCCTACTTACAGTCATAGGATATCTTTCTCAGTTAAGAAGGTTTTTCCTGGATAAGTTCGTATTTTTTTATTAACGATTTATCGGATAGTAAGTTCAAGCGTCACGTCAAGTAGGTTTTGATGTCAATAAGATACTATAGGTTGGAACAGTATGTGAACGATGGGGTCAAGTGGGGATGAGATGCTTGTACCTCGGAACCACAGGGGATGGACCCACAGGCGAATACAGTTCCCTCGTGGAGCCTTAGCCTGCCTCCCAAGACCGTCAGTGCGTGGTGAAGTGCAACATCCTACACGAGGTGACCCTGTCTTGCAGAACACTACGGATCTAGGCTAGAGAGCCGATAAACACTCCTGGGGCTCGATTCCAGAACCGGGTCGGGGCGTATACCCCGGCAGACAGCGTCCCTCGTAGTACCTCTCTGCTTATCAGAGGGGACGGGGAATGGGGTAAGGACGGGCCTGCTTCGGCTAGCTCGTCAGAGAGTGGAGGGAGGACACCTCGGTAAAAAGTCACCATGGGAGAAAACCACGTTAAAAAGTTACAGACGGCTGTACCTTCGGGCGGTGGGAAGGAGGAAACTTCGGTAAACAGTCACCATGGAATAAAAACACGTTAAAAAGTAACGGGTGTTGAGGAGACAACCTCGTTAAAAAATAGATGGGAGGCCTTTGGGCAGAGGGAGAGGGATAAAACCTCGTGAAAAAGTTACCGTGGGAGGAAACCACGCCAAAAAGTGATAGAGGGGAGGCTTTCGGGCGGAGGGAAAGGTAGAAAACCTCATTAAAAAGTTTCTGTGAGAGGAAATCACATTAAAAAGTGACAGAGGGGTGCCCTTCGGGCGGAGGGAGTGGGAGAAGACCTTGTTAAAAAGTCACCGTGGTAGAAAACCACGTAAAAAGTTACAGGTGGTAGTGGTTGGAGGAAGTGACCACTTGACTGCAAAGCCGGACCAAGGAGGGAAGGGGCCGGGGCCCTGACCTTCCATTGCACATTGGTTTGGTAGACGGGTAGGCAGCTTGACCGGGCTGTCGTCGCGGTCAGGACGTTCGCACTGGGCCGGGGTGGCATGGTGCCTGCTTGTTCGATCCTGTGCCACTCCATAGCGCGGCAGACGGTATCTCGTGGGTTTTTTTAGTCAGTAAGAGTCTGACACCCCACAACTCCCCAGGGCTGTGGGTGTCCAATTTAGGATATCTTAGCACATAAAAAAAAGTATGTGAACGATGGTGACGTCTAGTAATAACATCCGTTTCTGTGCATTCGCTAAAAACGAATATAAATCATACATTGTTGTGAAATAAATTCGTTAAAAGGATATATAAACCATGTAGAATCCCTTCTCGGTTCTTCTCGATGACTGAGTTGTTGTCCGGACCGGTAGTAGCTTGGACGTCCATAAGCGCCATCTCAAGGCCGAAATTGAATAAATTAATTTGTATTTTTATTCTATTAATGGGTAAATATAAAAGAGAAATCAGCTGATGCTAAGAGCTAATAATTCATTATACTATAGTGAATTACTTATGCACAGAAATTTCAACCATTTACACACGATAAAACTGTTCAATACATTTTCTTTGAGAATTATTAAGTTGAATTTATAAACTGACGATTTTGTATAAGTACGGCATAAGTGGGATAAATATGGTAATATCTTGGAATAGATAATCCGCAAGCCCAAAAGGAAGCATTCAATATAAAAGTTTTAGTAACGAAAAAAGAAAAGAATAATAATACTTTCTTATAATTTAAAGTATCTGGATTTAAAGGTTTTTTTGTAATAAAATAAAATAAGGCGTAATACAAGAATTGTGTAGCTTTATGAAACCACGATGCAAGTGAAACTTTTTTCGGATTGTTGTATTATAAAAACTGAGCACAATATTTATTTAACTCATTTTGAATTGAGCCATGTGCGCCGCCATATTACCCTTGGCTGCTCTGCCGAGCGACTTTCTGTAATGCAACGTGCGATAGATAGAAGAAAAAAATTGAGACGTCCTAAAAAAAGTTTCACTTTGACAAGCTTCGATTAGATACATACAAAAAGTAGTAAATACTATCGGACCCTTTGTCCGAAGAGCAAGAAATCTTTAGTTAATCTAACAAAACCTAGAACTTTCTTGCTAATATTGCTTTAATTTGCGTCGAATAATAAAATTAATATATACATCCTCAAATTACACTGAAACATGTAATACGTTATTATAAAAAAAAACAAAAGTCTATACAAACCAATTACACAATTCCACATTGTTATATTCAAAAATAGACAATGAAATCTTATACCAACATGTTGAAACAAATGCACTAGATGTGTTCTTGGAAGGTGACCTGTATTTGACCTTGTATATAGTTGTGTATCCAGCAGTTTCTTGTTAACCTAAAAGCAAAACAAACGAGTCGCCTTATGAGCCTCATACTTTGTCTGTCATGTCACATCATGCAAACGGAGCACGGGGCAGCATATAATAACGACATCAAAATAGCTATAATAACTGCATCAAAATAGCGACCACTGCCGATGGAATCTGTTACCATTTAACCTTTTCTGTGCTCCTAACAACGTGGATCAAAAATTTCACGATATCCGTTCCAATATTTAAGGCGTTAAAGCATAATAAAGAAGCAAACATACAAACTCGTATTCGCATTTACAATATTAGTAAAGATATTATAAAACATGTCACTTTTCGTGCCTGTCTCTATATTACCTTAAGCCTTGTTCACACTAAGATAGTAATTTAGTTGAGTACCAAGTAATTTAGTAGGTAAAATGCTCGTTACAGCCTAAAAATCGTTCGCACTACGTTCGAGACAGTACACAAGTGAGTAATGTTTTGTAAGATGAACGTTCAATGCAATAAAATAAATAAGCTAACAATGCTACTGTTACTCGCTATTTTAGAAGTGGTGAATGAAGAAATTTGTGTAATAAGGAGAAAAAAGCTATGGGTACGACAATGCATTAATAGAAGAGATTAACTATGAGCTACGAATTGTCTTATCAAGGAATTAGCAAATAAATTAAACGTAGAAACAAATTTTAAAGTGGTTTGTTCGGTCCAGTGAAACGACATTTTACGGCAACCAATGAACTCGCTTCGGACTTATTTAGGAGATGAATGAGTAAGCAATGGCACGTGGTGTGAGGAGCTACTCGCCGAAAAAAACAGAACGAAATAGGTCGACTCGACTAAATGGTTAGCTAATCTAATCGACTACATTTTTCTTGTTCAGACACGTTTAGTTACTAAATTACTCGGTACTCGACGCATTTACTAGCCTAGTGCGAATAAGGTTTGAGTTCTGTGTAAACTACGCAATGGATTTTAATAAGGTTTTCACTCTCGTTTAGAAAATTTCTTCCGGAAGGTTTATATGTATAACGCATGTCTATTACATATAATAAAATAAAGGTCGATGAAGTGCTTGTTTGTACTTTCAAATAAATAGGTTTTTACAACTAAATGAATATGGCAGTATTCGCTATTTATACCAAAATTGTCTGTGGGAAGATTCTTACGTAGATTCCTTGATTTTAATGAACTGTAAATAACAAAACGTTAAAAATGGATCTAAATCGTTTAGACACATACGAGTAGAACGCCCCACATGAGTACATTACACCTATGCGAAGTCTCGTTGGGTTGCCAGTACTTAGATAAAAATATGTATAATGTATATCTTTTTCAAGAAACTATTGAAATGTAATAGAAATGAGCGTTAGATTATCTAAAACCAGTAATAATTATCGTACTCCCATAACTATTTTTTTAAATACTTTATAGGTTAGCGGTTGACCATAGTCACCCCGATATTAAATGCTGATGTGGTTTAAGATGGTAGTCATGCTAAACCCATCGGGAGACTGGCTCTCAAGTGCAACTGCCGGAACACACCAACAGGTGCTTACTTAGAGTGTCGCCGTATAATGATGTGCAGGCACATCGCCCTACACCTGCGACAAGTGGACGAGGGCTACCGTGTCAAGTATGGGCACGGCTGAAATCACAAGTAATCAAGAAGAATCTCCGGTTTGCCGACGGTTGGTCTACGAACCATCTCCGTGGCTAATGATGTATGCTGATGAAATTGCGCTAACGGACGAGAATAAGCAGAAATTGGAGCAATAGTTAAACTAGTGGAATGGTGCGCTCTAGAACGGTGATCTATAACTGAACGTTGCAAAGACCGAGTACATATGGTATGTGGTTTCACAGATTCTAAATCTTTAAAAGTATGTAATAAAAGTGTCGCGAAGACCAGAAACTCTAAATACCTAGAGTCTGTAGTACACGAAACCGGATCAATCGATCACGACATCCAGTCACGAATAAGCTTTACTTGGGCAAAATGGCGAGTGGTCACCGGCGTTTTTTGCGATCAGAGGATGCCGGTGACGATAGAAGTTCTGGTGTACAAGTGCACTATCCGACCGGTCTTGTTGTATGGCAGTGAAACGTGGCCAGTCCTAGGCAGACATGTCCAGTGGCTATATATCACTGAGATAAAGATGCTGCGACAGATGTTTAGCATTACGCGACTAGATCGCATTCGAAATGAATACATCCGTGGCAGATTTGAAGTCCAGGACAACGAGGGTAAGCTGAAGGAAAGTAGTCTCCGCTGGTATGGGGGGCACATAAAACGCAGGCCTCTAGTCTACGTCGGCAATAGATGTCTCAATATCACCGTACAAGGGTCAATGGACGTTATGAAAGCGGATATGGAGGAGAACAACCTCGCACAATCGGATGCCGAAAACGGGGCAAAGTGGAAGAAGCTAAGTCGGAAAGCGGATCTTGGCACCAAGACGAGAAAGCGCTATTCTTTTTAATAAGTACGTATCGTTTTGTAGTAATCCTTGCTGCATTCTTAAACTTAAAGTTTCCATTGGTTATGGTCAGTGCATTAGACTATTATAGTGTATTTTTATTAAACATTGTTTTTACGGATGGTTCACTTGTTTATATGTTGTATAGATTACCAGAGACTAATGGTACGAATCTACAGGAAGTAAAGAAAGTAACCAAAATGGAAAAAGACAATTACCACAATGAATTAGTCACTCTGATGAATTGCGAGCAAAAAGATAAGATCGATTCAAAACTAGTGGAATTTTGAGCTCATTATATAACTATTTATATAAAATGCAAACATAATTCAATTATGAAATAATTACAATCAATAATTCATTTCAGCTGTATAATAAATTATATATTTTTAATATTAACTTAAGAAATTGTTTTTTTTCTAATATAATGTAATATAATAAAAACTTGATGATAATGTTTACACAACCACTTTAAAATAAGTTATTACCATATATGTATGATACGGATAGGTTTAACTTAGTTTAGCTTAGCTAGTCAGGGGGTCAAGTGGAGATGAGATACTTGTACCTCGGAACCGCAGGGGGTGGACCCACAGGTGAATACAGTTCCCTCGTGGAGTCTTAACCTGCCTCCTAAGACCGTCAATGCGTGGTGAAGAGCCACATCCTACACGAGGTGACCTTGTCTAGGAGAACACTACGGATCTAGGCTAGAGAGCCGATAAACACTCCTGAGGCTCGGTTCCAGAACCGGGTCGGGGCATATACCCCGGCAGACGGCGCCTCTCGCAGTACTCCTCTGCTTATCAAAGGGAACAGGGGATGGAGTAAGGACGGGCCCGCTTTGGTTCGCCCGTCACAGGGTGGAGGGAGAAAACCTTCTTAAAAAGTTACCGTGGAAGAAAACCACGTTAAAAAGTAACAGACGGGAGGCCTTCGGGCGGCGGGAGAGGGAGAAAACCTCATGAAAAAGTTACCGTGGGAGGAAACCACGTTAAAAAGTGACAGAGGGTAGGCCTTCGGGCGGAGGGAGAGGGAGAAAACCTAATTAAAAAGTTCCTGTGGGAGGAAACCACATTAAAAAGTGAGAGAAGGGTGGCCTTCGGGTGGAGGGAGAGGGAGAAAACCTCGTTAAAAAGTCACCGTGGTAGAAAACCACGTGTAAAGTTACAGGTGGTGGTGGTTGGAGGGGGTGACCCCTTGACTGCCAAACCGGACCAAGGAAGGAAGGGGCTGGGGACCTGACTTTCTATTACACATTGGTTCGGTAGACGGGTATGCAGTTTGACCGGGCTGTCGTCGCGGTCAGGGCGTTCGCGCTGGGCCTTATTGCCGGGGTGGCATGGTGCTTGCTTGTTCGATCCTGTGCCACTCCATAGCGCGGCAGACGGTATCTCGTGGGTTTTTTTAGTCAGTAAGAGTCTGACACCCCACAGCTCCCCAGGGCTGTGGGTGTCTAATGTAGGATATCTTACCACATAAAAAAAAGTATGTGAACGATAGTGACGTCTAGTAATAACATCCGTTTCTGCGTATTCGCTAAAAACGAATATAAATCATACATTGTTGTGAAATAAATACGTTAAAAGGATAAATGAACCATGTAGAATCTCTTCTCGGTTCAGGTCCCCAGGGCTGTGGGTGTCCAATGAAGGATTTCTTCCCACATTAAAAAAAAAAAAAGCTTAGCTAGTCAGACCCGGGATTTTCGGCGACAGCCCAAGCCGAGGCGTGCCGTGCGCCCTTGTGCTAGTCGTGAATATAAAATCGGATGAGTGCCTTAACCACTCCCCTTAGTAGTCCGGTGAAACTGTAGAGGCCTTGCCAAGCTAACAGTGTAGGTCAGTTCGAAAAAAAAAAATCACACCTTTTATACACATCATTTTACACACGATCCGTCTACAGCTTTTTCGGTCTTTCTCTACCACTATATCCGTCCACTTGAAAACATAAGGCTTTTTTTGTTACATGACTTTCATCTCTTGTCATAAGATGCCCGTATCATGCTTACCTATTACTCCTCACCCTCTCTGTCATTTGTGGTATTTTCGAACTTCCTTTTATATACTCATTTTTTATCTTATCCATTCCGGTTACACCACATATCTATCTTAACATTCGCATCTCTGCCACATGCAATCTTTTCTCTTACGTCTCTTTCGTAGCCTAACACTCGGATCCATGTAACACGATTAGTCTTATTATAGTTTTATACACTTTCCCCTTGATATTCAACGGCATTCGTGGGTTACAAACTACCCCAGAACTTGGACGCCCTAATTTTGAGTAATTGTTGAAGGGATATTATTGAAGGGGTGCGAATATTATTAGTTTTTAGTGTGATAAGTAGCCGAAGCTTCATCACGCAAATAACATTAGAGTATGCGGTCTTAAATGATATTGTTATAAAAACAAAAACATATATTTTTTATAATTTCTGGGTGCCGTAAATCCAGTTTTAAATTTTCTGGAGCATTAAACGTTTACAATTACGTTTAAAATTACGTTAACAATAAAAAGTGCGAACCCCATTTAATTTGGTTTATCTTAATTAATTTTATTCAAAACTTTCACGAATTTAGCCACGGAACTTTTCTGTTAGCAATATAAAAGTAAATTACCGTAATAGGAGTATTGTTTTTAATGCTATTTGAGGTAAACGAACAGACGTGTTACCTGATGGTAAGTAATCACCGCCACCCATGGACACCTGCGACACGAGAGGCATCACAGATGCTTTGCCAGCCTTTGAGGAAAGAGTAGGCTCGTTTCTTGAAGGTCTGTGGGTTGTATTGGTCCGGAAATTATTATGTAGTTTCTACTATTGTTTTTGTAGTGGCTAGATTATGAAGGATGTGTCTGATATTAGGCATACAATTACTATATCCAATAAACATGGCTGCTTTTAATGGGGGTTTCGATTCAGTTTGTTGGAAAAAACTTGAAATTTGCAATTGAACACGAAGACTTTTATAAAAATATCAGTTAATAATTTTAAAAATGTCAATTAATATCTATAATTATTTTATTTTGTTATTCTTTCGACTGATTGTGTAACGAACAAGTTTTTCTTAAATTATACTGATAAGTTTCACATTCAGACAGTATTGCATTGATAGTTGGATTTGAGTAATGGACTGGTGTAAATGGACGAGTATTTCTGAGATGAGATTAGGTGACAGCAAAATAATTCGGTGAGACTTGCTACTAAATGAGATCATCAGAAATCATAAAAAATAACCGTAGCAAACGGCTTATAAACTTACTTTAAACTCGAGTATTCGAGTTTCGAGAACCTACATTTCAATAATATTGAAATAAGGAGGTGTGTGAAGCACGGCTAACTATTGTTTTGAGTACCACGGCGTATCCCGAGAGTCAGATTAAAAATATACAAGATGCATTCAGTTCCACGCAGACGAAGTCGCGGACACAGCTATTATTACATAAATTAATATATCGCTTGCGGCTTTTGGTTTGACAGCGTGAATATTTTTGCCGGTCTCTTTTATTTTAAACGAGGCTTTTGACTGATATCATGACTTCTACTGTCTCATATTGTTACTATTATTTGGTGCTTATTAAAAAAGCAAGTAAGTATATATTAAAGGATTGGAGCTTACTGTGAACAAAATGGCCAATCTATTTTCAACCTTTGACAATGTGCGCTGACATCGTTATCGTACAGCACAATTACTTTACATTCTCTCGATATTTCAAGTCATGCCTAAACTATTTTAATTATCAGTATTTCTTTCTGGCATTTGACTTAGTTTACTTAACCGCATGCGCAAGTGTTTATGGTTACAACATTAAATGATAATTCAAAATTAATTCTTTTTCCAAAGGTTTTTGTTACTGCTTTATTAAAATGCCATCTCACATATTACAGCAGGTGAGTAAAACGTTATAATGATACGAGATTAGAGATACGCCCCCAATTTAAAAATCTGTCTCCAAACAGGTTTTGGTAGTCGAGCTTGTTAGCGAGATCCTCTTTTAGTCTTACCTGCTGTATTATCAAATTCAACCTAATTGTAACCTAACATGTGTGGTCAAATATTATAGCTTATGATTTTATTATCAGCAGAGGGTTGCACGCGATGACAACATGGTTTATTCAGGAAAATTCACTTAGTAATTGAAATAATTTTGAATATTTCAAAACATTACATTTTTTCTGGATATTAAATCTTTTAAAATTAATAACAAATAAGTAACTTTTAGACCTGTTTAACTATATATTTTTATGAAAACAAGACAATTGCATACTAGCTAGCTGAATAAGACTTTAATGTAATTAAGTTAAAGTAGATTTTTTTTCTTCAATGGTGTATAATTTCGTACGCGAAAAGTATATGTTATTCTGAGACTCTGAGCATACAGATTCTTCAGAAAAATCGGATCATATTTGAATTAAAATTAAACTATGTACACATGAGGTATAATTACGAAAAAAAATGAGCAGTTGCTAGTGTAGTCATATTTTTTATACACGAATATTTTCCGAACCGGTGATAATATTTTCAACGTTCTAGAGTACCTTATTTGTTTTTATGTTCGAATCGATCAATAAACTAGAAACTATCAAGGAATGAATATATGATTATTTTAACTAACGCTTTTTATTGATGCTACTGTTTTGTAAATTATTTTTGTTTTCATGTGTTTAACAAATGTTCACGTGTTTTTTTTTTTTTCAGATTCTAGTACACGTCGGCTTAGTTGTAAGTAGTATTGGTGAAGGAATGGTTGTTGGTCAAATATCAGGTACGATTGCGGGCTTACAGTCAAATGATAGCGATATCATTCTCAGTGAAGAAATCATATCCTGGATAGGTTTGTATTTCTCAATTACTGGTTAAACAAAAAAGAGAAACTAGCATAACTAATTACATGTGTACGGAGAAGTCAACCGGTTACACACGATACCATTTATCAATATATTTCCTATGAGAATAATTAATTTGAATTTGTTGTCTGACTGTTCGTATAGGTATAAGTCTAATAAATATTGTAATATCTCGGGATAAATGATCCGAAAGCCCAAAATGGCATATTCAATATAAACTTTTAGTAATTAAAAATGTGAAGCGAAAGTGACTAACACTTTTTTATTTTAAAATATCTGGGTTTCGGTTGGGACACTATGTTTTGCGCACTTAAAAACTTGCATTAGTCACATAGAAAAATTAGTATATGCTATTGGGACACGTGTTTGTAACGCGAATAGTTACTAAAACTAAACCTAGCGCTTCGCTATTTTAATCCGTCTCTCTAATAATAAAATTAACATATATCGCTAAATTACGTTATCATATCTTACCGCATCAGAAAACGGTTGTAAATGGACCAAAAGTAATTAAAAGGAGTCTTTGGTTGGTTTGAATTCGACGTTGGCAGATGGTTAAAACTGTCATCGATTAACCCTGTTGGAATCTGTCTGTAATATATAAAAAAAAAAGTGTATATAAAATGATGCAAAAATAAATACAAGATGTAAATAATATAAAAAAGAATCATAATTTATTAAAAATTTGTCGCTGATTGACGTGTGATGACTACCTACTCGTGTTTCGCTCTCTATGGAACATCTTCTGACCGATGTTGACTCTTCCGACGCAAGCGGGCGAGTGATCGCGGTCTTTTATTGATAGTGTTCGGCCCTTTTTATTCGGTTTCAAACAGCGCTGCCAGGCTCCGTCCTTGTCTGAAGACGACCGTGTACATATTGGCCGTCTCTTCCATCCACCAGCCTACCTTTGGCGGAGAGGACCACTCTGAGTGTCCTCTTCGTGGACCCTCTCCGCCACCTCCTTCTGCGAAACGACTTACTCGCAGAAGGAGGTAAAAATATTCCGCACAGACTCGCTGCCGAGTATGGCTTCCTTCACGCTCGGTAGCGAGAGATCTCTTTCTATCACCGCAGCCAGAGTGGGAAGTTGTTCCTCCTATGCAGCACACTCAGACAGAGTGTGCTGCGCGGTGTCTGATTCAAGGCTGCACTTATGACATACAGCGGGTTAGCTTCCTGCGCGCTATTTGTGTCTGGTACCAACCGAAGCGTCCGTGCCCGGTCAGCACCTGCACCAATCGGGACGACAGGGAGCCCCATCTTCGCTCACACCATTCCGGCAGTACCGGGCTGACGGCGTCGATCGTATATCGACCATAAGGCGCGTCCGGCAGGTTCTGCAACCACCTTATAGTTGTCGTCCCTACTTTGAGTAGCACGACCAGCAAATTTATTCATTTAGCAGTGTATATTTACTATTATATTTTTTTATCTCCATTGGTTCCAAAAATTCTAGTCAGTGCTCCTTTTCACATATATGTAGAATTTCATATGTGTGATTGTTCGAAAGGGTATGACGCGTATATTTTTTTTCTTTGTCTTTTTTATCAAAAGCACTAATGGCTTCTTATGGAAAATGTTTTGCAGCTTGTAACGCCCTACATCGATTTCCTGTACGATCATAATTTCCCGAGTTATTGACTCTTAAAATAAATACTTTTTTGTTATGATCGATGATAACTCTGCGCTAAATCATCGTACAGACCTGGTGAGCACCTGAAATTAAAGGGAATTTAATTAAGAAAATTATTAGATTAGATTATCAAAAACAAGCATAATCATAAATCAGTTATTGTATAACTCATATATGGTGGAGGGGCTGGTGGGACCGTGTAAATAGATCCCACCAGGAGGGATGCGGTGAAAAAAAGCGTGGAAATAATCCTAGGCTCGTAATGAACCAATGAATGTTGTGTGAACGATAGGGCGTGTAAAAAGCACTTATTTCACTTACCGAATCGCCCCCTGGTGCCTCGATGTTGTTGACCACTGGATCGTTCACGTACATGCGGCGTTGCACCTACGTTCTCATGCGGCGATAGATGCGGTGATGGGTTCGCAATAAACCAAAGCGGGTTATTTTTTATATATATGTTATCGTGCGGCGAAAGATGCGGTGTTGGGTTCACAATGAACCAAAGCGGGTTATTTTATAATATGTATGTTGTCTTGCGGCGAGAGTTGCGATGACTGTTTCACAATAAAACAAAGCGTTATTTTTTATGTTAGTTATGGCGGAGATGTATTCGTTCTTGTGAAAAAAGTGCGCATCGGTCAAAAGTGACAAACGTCACCCCCGTATCGAAATTTGAATTTTTGATGAAAACTTCATGGTGGAGCATCCGCCTCACCATATGGATATAAGAATGATAAAATATAAAATTTCAATAGAAAATTTGTATTATTTTATTGGTCTATACTTGAAATTTACTTAGATTTCCTTTCTTTGCAGCTTCAACTAGTGTTGCATCAACTCTTATTGGATTGGGCTTGGCCGCATTCGTCAATAACAATTACGGACGCAGAAAGGCTATTACAATGTTAACCACACCAATAATAGTAACCTGGATCATGATATATTACGGCAATAGTGCAGCAGCTTTTATTATTATAAGAGCTTTTGTCGGTATTTTTTCCGGAGGTATCCTCGTAACCTTATTTATAGCAACAGGTGAATATGCACCTTCACACAAACGACCTCTTTGTTTGTATATCGTCACATCTGTTGCGTTCACCTCTGGTATGACCTTGAGCCATATTTTATGCATTCTCTTCCATTGGAGAACCGTAGCATTGATATCAATTGTTCCTCCTGTGATTTCGTGTGTTCTTCCTTATTTCTGGGTGGAAAGCCCTTCATGGTTGGCTTCCAAAGGAAGATTTGAAGAGTCTGAAGTAGCTTTTAGAGCACTTTATGGATATTCTGAAAGTGCAGATAAAGAATTAAATGTCCTTATAAATATTGAGAAAATAAAACAAAACACTATTCAAAGAAAGGGTGAAAATTTTAAATCTCTTATAGATACATATATAATTCTATTCACCAAAAAGTCTTTTTGGAATTTGTGCTATTTAAGCATCGCCACTATTGTGTATAAAACGGCGGGTGGAAAATATTTCTTCATTACGCTCACCATTACAATGCTCAAAGACTTAACAGGCACCGGTGATATATGTACTTTACATTGGTCGTCGACGGATTCTTTTTAATAGGCACGTGCCTTTCCTGTTTATTAATAAGCAGAATAAAAATGAGAACCTTGTTGTTCTCATCTGGTGCAATATCAGTTATTTTACTGGTGACATTAACTACTTGCACATATTTTAATCTGACACTTGTGATAAGTTTAGCTTGGACCAAATGTATAGTACTTGCTTTATACTTTATCACTATTAATGCTGGACCTTATCCTGTGTTAGATAGTTTGATCGCGGAAATATATCCTTTAGAACTGAAAGGATACTATATGTTTATTTTTGGTGTTGTAGCAACAGTTGCTGTGTTCTTAAATTTAAAGTTTGCGTTGGTTATGGTCAATAAATTAGACTATCATGGCGTATTTTTGTTGAACATTGTTTTTGCGGTTGGTTCACTTGTTTATATGTGGTTTAGATTACCAGAAACTAAGGGTAGGACATTACAAGAAATTGAGCTGTTCTTTGAGAATAACACTTTCAAGGAAGTAGATAAAATGAAAAGAGAACACGACGACAATGAATTGATCACTATGATGAATTGCGAGTAAAAACATAAAATTGATTTAAAACCAGAGGAAATTTGAGCTCATTACATAATACTTGAAATATAAAAGTTATATATTTACTAAAAAATACAATAACAATGGTTTCAGTTGTATAAAAATTAGAGCTTTCTAACGCAAAGCTAGAAACGAGATTCTTTTTCTGCAATAAAATAAATATTTAAGTTATTTCACCTATTTTTTATATAATTCTGTTAAAATAGGTTTCCCGATAGAAAGCATTGTCTATTTTGTTGCATACAATTTGCATGCAACATACACTTTCTGTAATTTTAGTTTGATATGGTATTTATAATGATTGTAATAATAAATTTATGTATACAAGTAATGCGTTTCATTTTTATAATTAAAATTTGGGTAGAATTTGTAAAGGTTTAAAAAATCACTGAAATGTTAATAAACATTGGCAAGTAGAGGTTAACGTAAATGAATACCTATTATTAAAATTAACATATTATTATTTACAACTTTACAAGGACACACAAATAGATTTTATATATATTGACATTAACATTTTACATGAAGGAGTAATTAAAACAACAAACAAAAGAGTCAAATATCCGCGTTTAGCATCCACACGAAGAATAGGATGTTGAGTTATAATGTTATATAATTACTACAAAATAATTCCAAGAAGGGTCGATGTGAAATTAAGCCAAATCATACATCACAACATGATAAACATGTTGTGCCAACCCTACTTAGGTGGAATAAGGATAAGAATATAATGATGTGTCTAATAACCAATTACTTTTCACTAAAATGTAAAAGTTGAAAATGATTACTATGAGTTATCTTTAAGAGATAGACGTATACCATCAATGACTTTTCTGTAGGCATTTTTAACATGTACAAGACCCTGGTACATTATTTTGATGCATCTAATGAGGTTTAGCCAATGTTACGACTTTATTATATTAGATCGATTTTTCTCTCTGCTATATAAATATAGTATACACGTATTATAAATATAAACCTTTAAGACGAAATTCTCTGAATAATAGTAAAAACCATATCATTATCGCTTGCGTCGTTTAGAAGAGCTAAAGGAAGAAAGCACTGGCAAAGGCGAAAAGCGACTTTGTTTTGTAATATTTACAGAATTGATTAACATGAAAAAGAAATAGGATAACACTACATGCTCTCTCTCCGTTTATTATTATATACTTTCCTAAAAGCTTAAGGAATATTCTCCCAGTGTTTATATACTAACATTTGTGTGACAAAATATTGAATAGCTATATAAAATACTAGCTGATACCCACAGCTTCGCACGCATTTTTTAAATTGTATTAAAGTAATATAAAATAGTGAGAAGAGGTTGAATTACAGAAATGCTCTTTTAAAATCATTTGTAGGTATGATACGCATGCCACCTACTGTGTTATGTAACGTGTACATTAAATATGTAAATACTAACAATGTGCTGGATGGGATTTTGCAACAACAACATATTTGGAACTTTACTTGCTATATAATCCCTTCAATGCTCACTTACACAGTATAAAAAAGTAATTAAAATTTGTTGTTATACAATTTCTCTTAAAGATGTTGTTATATTGATATTGTTAACATATTTAAGTTTTTGCGATCATACAAAAAGTCATCGCTTCTCTATTTAGCAAGAAATTCTATAATGGAACTGTTAAGGTAATACGTGTCTGGTCTAATATTGAAAAAAACGTCTTCTATTTTGAAAATACCTATAAATTATAATGTTAAATTATAAACAATGAGTTCATAGCTATTTATTAAAATATAAAAATACAGAATGAATTGAAGTCTTAAAATTTTGTATTAATATAAATCAATATATAAAACTCTATATCTATCTGTAACCAGTTTTTAATATTTACGAATTAAAACAGTGCTCATTGAACTCGACGCAATATGCAAATGTAAAGCGTTGCTATGGTTTATAGCACCGGGAAATTGACCCCCCATTTTTCGCAAAACGATTTGAAAATTCGTAGAGGGTTTACCCATTGATTCCCCATTTTTGCCCACCTTTTTTGCCGACTTTTATAAAAAAAAGTTATGAATTAAAAAAAAAAGTAAATTGCGTGAGCTAGCAGGGTCCGAAAAAACTTTCAAAAAATTAAAATGTCAAGGTGGATTCTTGAAGTATGTCGTTTGCCCATCTTTTGCTGTTTTAATAAGTTAATTTGTACGGTGCGGTAAGGGGTAGAGGAAGGGGAAAGAAAATTTGAGGAATCGAAAATTTTTGAATCATGCATTTGAAATAATATCCTTTGCCAACGTTTGCCCATCTTTTACTTTTTAGAAAAGTCAATTTCTAAAGGGTGAAAATATTGGGGAAAGAAAGTTTGAGGAATCGAGAATTTTGAAATTATGTATCTGTTAATTATGCATGGGCGAGCAATCGAAAAAAAATGATGGCCAATCGAAAGGATGTCCGTTTATATAGGAATGAGCCTTATTAAGTCCTAGTTTTCCACAATTAATCGTGTGGTAGGCAAAACAATTTCGATTACTGCTAGAGTATAAAACGTCATATTCTTCATAAAATATCTCTGTAAGTAATAGTGGGCAACCAAACAAAAATAATTGGCAATTGAAAGGATGATCTTCTGTATGGAAATGAACCTTATTAAGTCTTCATTTTTAAAAACCAATCGTGAGGTAGGCACAGTACAATTAATTATTGCTAGAGTGTATACCGTCCGTAAAATGATGAATTGTCAACCCCTCACTTTTTCTATTCCGTCTAACTTTTCCCCTTAGAAATTGACTTTTCAAAAAAGTTAAAGATGGGTAAACGTGGGCAAAAGAAGTAGATTCAAATGCATCATTTCAAAATTTTCAGCGCCTCAATTTTTTTCCCCCAATTTTTACCCCTTAGAAATTGACTTTTCAAAAAAGTAAAAGATTTGCAAACGTAGGTAAATTTGTTGTGCAAACGAAGTTGATTGAATTGCATTATTTCAAAATTCTCGACCTTCCTTTTTCTTTTCCCCCCAATTTTTACTCCTTACAATTTGACTTTTATCAAAAAGTAAAAGATGGGCAAACGTGGGCAAAAGATATAAATTCGAATGAATTATTCCAATATTCTCGATCCCTCAATTTTCTTTATCCCCCATTTTCTGCCCCTTACAAATTGACTTATCAAAAAATGGAAGATGGAAAAACGTGGGCAAACGACATACTTCAAGAATCCGCCTTGACAGTTTCAATTTAAGAAAGTTTTATTTAAAATTTAAAGTTACAAAATCAAGCAACTCAGTGTCATTTATTTTTATTTAATTTTTTTTTTCCAAAAGCACTGATAATTTTCTTTACAATCTATAATCGATTTCTTAATTTATAAGTGGACGTACAAAACATTTAAATGTAGTAAATGGAATACGTACAACCTTATTAAATGTTAACGAATTTTGAGCGCCAAAATTTAAAACTGATTTTTTTAATACATGTTTTAAAAATTAAAAGCGCAAAATTCTAGAAACCCGTTAAAATATGAAATTATACCAAAATATTTAAACTTCTTTGAAATAAAATAATTCAGCTATTTCTATCCAAATTTTGTTAAAATTGAAATGCTATAAAATTGTTCAGAAATTGTTTGTCAAATTGTTTAACTGAGAAAATATATTTTTAATAAATATTTTCACTAATATGAATTTATTATTGTAAAATTGAATTACATTGTAAATTTAAGTTTTCTTTCAAGAGCATTTAAATCTTGATTTGTAAATATTTTTTCTTTCGACTTTAATATACATTTTTAAATAGTGTAAATTGTTGAATCTTTGGCGATTTGGTAGCCTCGAGGGTTTCGTCGTTATTATTCAGTCGTCCTGTGTTATATGTGTGAGACGTCTTGTCTCATTTTTAGAATAACGATATTCATTTTTTTGTGTCAATGCGCGTTCGACCAGAGAGTACATAAAAAAGGCCGAACGCCACATCACCCCCCCACGGAGAAGGATAAGTATCTAAAAATATAGGTAATCCTCGGTTTTCCGGAATTTTACACGACGACCGGATCGTGTTGCATTAGGTCGTGAGTTAGGGGAGATGATATCTGCAGTTGAAAGCTTCGACTCCTGAGGTGGGTCTGGAGGAGATAAATCAGCTGAGTCTTCGGTTTCAGGACGTTTCCAGGAGTCAGACTCTGAAAAAGCTGGCTTTACGCGGTTCACGCTCACCACAATCTGTCTGCCCTTAATATCTAAAGTCAGGGTCTTCCCATCGGTAGAACGCTCTAGTATAGCGAACGGACCGGTGTAAGGAGGTTGTAGTGGGCGCCGTACCGTATCGTCTCGTAGGAAAACGTGAGAAGCTGAAGACAATGTTTTAAATATGAAAACAGCTGGATTTGCGTGACATGAGGCTGGTATAGGTCGTAGGTCGGACATCTTACGTCGTAAACGAACTACATAATCGGCCGGGTCGTCGGGACCGTCAGTGCCAGAGGCAGATGTCAACATTTCTCCCGGCAAACGCAGCGTTTCCCCATACAGCATTTCTGCCGCTGTGGACTTTATGTCTTCTTTGAATGCTGTTCGCATTCCGAGCAGGACGAGGGGAAGAGCCCGTACCCATGATTCTGTATGGCACATGAGGGCTGCCTTCATTTGGCGATGCACTCGCTCAACCATCCCATTTGCGCAGGGGTGATAGGCGGTCGTCCTAATGCGTTTTGTGGCGAATGTTTCCATGAGTCGGCGAAACAGATCAGACTCAAATTGAGTGCCTTGATCTGTCGTAATAACCGAAGGCACACCAAAACGCGATATCCACCCTTGAATGAGGGTGTCGGCTACTTCTTCGGCGGTAATAGATCGCATGGCCCACGCCTCAGGCCATCGTGAAACTCTGTCAACAGCAGTTAAACAGTATCGATGTTCATTGCAGACGGGCAGAGGTCCCACAATGTCGATATGGATATGCATAAACCGACCAGATGGTTGGTCGACGGTACCGAGGGGAGCTGAGATGTGTCTGGCTACTTTCGCGCGTTGACAGGCCGTACAAGACTGAGTCCACTGTCGACTATCCCTCCTGATCGAGGGCCAAACATAGCGTTCAACCAGAAGGCAAGTGGTTGTTCGTACGCCAGGGTGACTCAAGTTGTGAATCTTGTTAAACACCGCACGGCGAAATGAAGAAGTCAAGTAAGGACGAGGCTTGCCAGTAGACACATCACATAGCACGGAAATTTTAGTCCCTGGAATGATAACCTGCTTAAATGTGAGGCCAGATTTCCCTTGACGTAGGTTCGCGAGTTCTTGGTCATCCTCTTGTGATTTTGCGAGAGTCTCGTAATCTTCTTCTAACGAAATTACCTCTATCCGCGACATTGCATCGGCCACAACGTTATCCTCACCCTTGATGTATCGTATATCCGTCGTAAATTGGCTTATGAACGATAGTTGGTTCAATTGGGAAGGCGGCAGTTTTTCTCGCCGCTGTATGAACGCATACAGCAGCGGTTTATGATCTGTATAGATCGAGACGTGCTGAACTTCGAGAATATGGCGAAAATGTTGCACGCTTTCGTACACTGCCAATAATTCTCTATAATAGGCTGGCCATTGTGTCTGCTGAGCAGTTAGCTTTTTGCTGAAAAAGGCCAGCGGACACCATTGCCCGTTCACTTGCTGCTGAAGGCAGGATCCAATATGGATACTTGATGCGTCCGTATACAAACCAAGAGGTACACCGTTGACTGGATGCTGCAACAGAGTAGCGTTCGAAAGGCTCGATTTGCAAGCTTCAAACTGGACCAAGAGCTCAGGTGACCATACAAATGGCTTATTACCTTTTCCATTGGTAGCGACAACAGCTTCGATTAAGGGAGCCTGAAACTGAGCGGCGTGGGGTATGAAACGGCGGTAGTAGTTTAACATACCGAGAAAACGTCGCACGCCTTGTACAGTCTTAGGAGGGGGAAAATTCAGAAGGGCTTGAATACGGTCTTGAGGAGGACGCGTGCCCTCCGGGCTGATATTAAAGCCTAGAAATAAAACCTCTCTTGCACCAAAAACACATTTAGAGGGGTTGACTACAACACCGTAATCTTGCAATCGCTTAAGAAGGATTTTCAGATGTTCCTTGTGAAGAGCCTCATTTGCTGAATAAATGAGGATGTCATCTACATAAGGAAAAACAAAATCAAGACCCCGTGTGACCTCATCGATGAACCGTTGAAAAGTTTGACCTGCATTTCGTAAGCCAAAAGTCATGTAAGGAAATTCGAAAAGGCCAAATGGGGTAATAATGGCGGTCTTAGGGATATCCTCTTCAGCAACAGGTATCTGATGATAAGCCTTGACAAGGTCAATAGTACTGAAAATCGTAGCCCCAGAAAGATTATGAGCAAAGTCATTAATGTGTCGGACTGGGTAACGGTCCGGTATGGTCCTGGCGTTCAGGGCGCGAAAATCGCCACATGGACGCCATGACTGGTCTTTTTTAAGAGCCATGTGTAACGGAGAAGACCAAGCACTTTGCGACGGTCGCGCTGTGCCGTTCTGTACCATATTCTCGAATTCGTTTCTAGCGGCGGTCAATTTGTGAGGCGCCAAACGTCGAGGACGGCAAGAAGTTGGAGGTCCTTCTGTGGTCCGAATATGATGCACAGTATTGTGCTTTATTTCCCGTGGTAGTCCGGGAGGTTTAATAACATCAGGAAACTCGGCTAGCACTTGTGCAAAAACAGAGTCCTGAACATTGATAACCTTGACGCTGGGCTGTTCACTGGAGGCATCAGAAGCAGTGATGCTTAAACCGGTAGTGCCATCAACTAATCTCTTTGTGTGGCAGTCTGGCAGGAGGTGGTAGTGTGCTAAGAAATCTGATCCTAAAATCGCAGTGCTGACGTCAGCAACCACAAACTGCCAAACAAAACTACGGCGTAGTCCAAGGTTAAGTTTAAGGTTTATAGTCCCAAAAGTTTTGATAGTGCTGCCGTTAGCCGCACTAAGTTCCCAGTCAGAAGGATACCTCTGATCTCGAATCCAGCGGCGAGGGTAACAGCATAGGTCAGACCCGGTATCAATTAGGAACTGGTGTTTGGTCTCCTTATCTGTGACATATAGACGGCGGCTATGATCTACTGAACAGCAATCAGTTCCCGCCCTTACTGATTGCTGGTTGAGTTTTTCCTGCTTCCAATCACAGGGGTTTGTGCACTTGGTAGCCTTGGTGCCATATTTTTTATGATACCAGCAACGTTTGGCTACCGGCGTGCCACTTCGGCTGTTGACCCGTGAGGCAGTTCGATTTTTAGATCTGCCACGTGACTGCAAAACCATATAATCCATAAAATTTTTATTAAGTTGAATTAAGAGGTCTTTGATCGAGGGGTCTTCATTAGGTCCGCTGTTTACGGCGTATACCTGCGATGGAGCTGGTGTTACCTCAATAATCTTGTCTGCTAGCTCAGCTAGTTTTTGCAAGCTGAGGTCCTCTTGCGCAGCCAGTATTGCGTGAACCTGGGTGGGCAATCGACGCATCCAAAGGTGTCTAATGATGCTGTCATCCTTTGATTTCCCAGCGAGAGATTGAAGGCGTCGTAGAAAGGCCGTTGGTTTCCGGTCTCCCAGTTCCTCTTCACTGACTAGGCGTTCAACACGTTGTTGTTCAGAAATAGACAGCCTGCGAATAAGTTCTTTTTTCAAGATCTGGTACATATTTTCACGCGGAGGATCCATGACGATGTCCTCAATTTCACCAATTAGTCGCTGGTCTATTGTGCTGATGACATGGCTAAACATAGTCATATCGCTTTTGATTCCTGCCAGATGAAATTGGGCCTCAGTCTGCGCAAACCACACTGCAGGTCTATCTGCCCAAAACGGGGCCAGCTTCACGGATATTGCATGAACTGGAGATGATTTCTCCTGGTGTTGTGCTGGCTGTGTATGAAGGCGTGCCTCCAGTGCAGCGTTCTGTGAACGCAGGCTTTCGAGCTCTGCACGCAGGTCTTCATCCATTGTGATTGGTAGGCAAACTGGGAAATACCAAAATTATGTGCGCGTTAGACGTTACTAGAATTATCCTTCCCCGTGAATTGGAAATAATCACATAATTAATAATTATACATAAATGTAAACAAAATTTAACACAAGAAATTACACAATTATAAGAATAATCAGATACAAAAACAAAGGCAGAAAAGGATAGCAATTAAGAGTTAAACGCACACAACCAAACAGTGAAAAACAGAAAATAGTTAGTGTGAACCACATACATCCACTAGTTAAAAGTGATTCAATAATATACAAATGTTTATGAAACATACAAGTAAGAAATGGTTAACTGCTATTTCGAATAACATAAAAATATATATGAAGTTTTGTTTGGGTGAGTAAAAAAAATTTACAATAAACACGTCACAAATCACGAAACAGTATAAAAGTAATTGTCCAAAACTCTTATACAAAAAAAAGGTTTTATTTTGTTATTCAGGAACTCAGATGTCATGTGTGTGACCTTTTTGGATGACGTTTCTGTAAAAGTTTGATGCAAAAAAGAAAGAAACAAAAGAAAAATGACGTCTCCGTTACAGAATGATCATCCAAGATTTTTTGAGCTGGTGGTCGATCGATGACCGCCGGTTTTCGGAAGAAAACAAAATTTAAATTAAAAGTTCGATGATGCAAAATAATCAAAAATGTTCAGCATGATTATTAACGAACTAGCTATAAATCACACACACAGATAACACGAAATTGCACTTAGAACACAACACGGTTTTTAAAGTTATAATGCCGGTCGAATAAGTACGCTGATCTCGAGGAAACTATCGGCCGCCAGATACCGATGCAGCAATTGGAGATGAGTGATATGCACCCAATACACACTGCGTCGTTGCCGGAAAAGAAAAATCCGGGTGAAAATGCAGGCCACGATTCCGTCTCCGATGCGTTGACTTAGGTGTCGTAAGTCGAGGGTCACCACTTTGGCGATTTGGTAGCCTCGAGGGTTTCGTCGTTATTATTCAGTCGTCCTGTGTTATATGTGTGAGACGTCTTGTCTCATTTTTAGAATAACGATATTCATTTTTTTGTGTCAATGCGCGTTCGACCAGAGAGTACATAAAAAAGGCCGAACGCCACAAATCTTTTCCTATAACTATTTGTTTAACAATTCTTCCATATTTTAAAGATAATCGAATAGATCGATTTTTTTTTCCGAAACTCTGATAGAACACCGTAGATTTTTTTTATCAAAATTCTGATAGAACATCGTTATTCGATACGAATCGGTTCAAGCATTATTCGCACAGCCCTAAAAATATACTTGTTACCATGGCAACGGATATAATATTATTGGTTACTATAACAATGGTTGCCTAATGTCATGTAATTTCGGTGTCTCTAAGAGAATATATATTTGTAGCTGAAAAATATATTTTGGATTGGTTTTAACCAAAATCCGTTCTTAGTGAGCGTCTACATCGCAAAAGGAATAACTATGGTGAATTTCAAGTCAATCGGACATACAGTTTCGGAGAAATCGTGATGAGTCAGTCAGTGGTATTTCGCTTATATATATATAAATATATATAGATAGATAATAGATTAATAGGATGTTTCGAGTGCATTATGGTTTCACCGTTTATTTTTTACATGAAAAGAGGCTTTTAACCATAGTCGCATCTACTGTCTGATTATGGATTAGTTGATAGCGTGTTCGGGCACAGCGTCAAAGGCCGTAGGTTTGAATCCTTGCAATTAACTGGGAACTTTCGGTGAAGGAACACATCGTGGTGAAACCATAGCACGGTGGTAGAGTTTTTTCTAAGTCCGCTTGGCTATCTACCACCTTCAAGTTGAAAATCTGTTGCCAAGCAACTTTTGATGTGTTCCAGCAGCGGCACTTGGAGTTAATCCCTTCTAGGTTTATTACCTTCTTAGACCACATCATCGTTTAACATCAGATGATATTATGGTCAAACGCTAACCTATAAATTATAAAAAGATGTTGTTATTATTATTAAGTTCTTACTAGAAAGATAAGTAATATTAAAAGATTGGTATACGCTGTAAATAAAATGGTTAATTTGCATAAAACCTATCACAGTGTGCGCAGACATCGTTACCGTTCCGCACCATTGTTTTACATTCTCTTGATATTTCAAATCGTACCTATTTTAATGTGTTGATATACTGAATTATCAGTATTTCTGCATAGCATTTGACTCAGTTCACTTAACTGCATGTACAAGTGTTTATTGTTAGAATAATATATAATAAAATACAAAATAAAATTAAGAAATCTAGAGATTTTTTACTCATTTATTAAAATGCCATCTTACATATTACGTCAGGTGAGTTAAAATTTTATAATTACACAATATTACTAGCGGTTTTTTTAGCAGATTGCAACCACCGTACTGTTGTCCATATTAGTTTCCTCTCGCGAGTGATTAGGACGTGGAATGAGCTCCCTACTGAGATTTTTCCCAAAGACTACACTATGGGGTTTTTCAAGGGAGTAGTAAAGAGTTGGCAATAGTTATCTGCGTTCGTAGTTCGATCTACGTCTTAAGTTCTGAACTATGTATCATAATTATTAGTCTATCTAACAAGTAACCACAATACGTACAGGTGACAAAAAATGCTTTGGCTTTTATAATGAAGCCATATACAAAATATTTTATTGCTACAACATACAAGAGAAGAATGCAATGTTAGCATAGATTCGAATTCCACATGAGCGTAAACTTTCACTGGAGGCGGATATCATCAAAGAAACATAGATTTATGGGTTGTATTCAGGTGTTTATAATGATCCCCCATTCTTTTATAAGTGCGTGTATACTTATTTATGACTATACGAAAGAAGTGAAAACTTCTTTATAAAA
Source organism: Antheraea assamensis (assembly GCA_035772565.1). Lineage (NCBI taxonomy): Eukaryota > Metazoa > Arthropoda > Insecta > Lepidoptera > Saturniidae > Antheraea > Antheraea assamensis. The sequence goes on from JAQQSE010000159.1 coordinate 46,560, forward strand.
AGTACAAGAAAAAGCCAACGCCACGCGGTTCTCCCAAGCGGTTACCTATCCAAGTACTTACCGAACCTGACGTTAATTAACTTCGGCGATCGAACGAGAACCGGTGTTCTCAAAACCTTAACCCGACACAGTGTTTCCCCGTACAATTTTTCCCAAAAAAGGTTGTGGATCCGAATTTCAAAGCCATTCCATGTGTAGTTTTACTTCAAAAATTTGCCTTTAAGCTAGCCCCTAGGTCTTGTAATCTTAGTGTATTACCAAATTCAACTACATCGTATCCTGACATATGTACATAATATATATCAAATACTAGCTTATTACTTTATTATCAACGGTTTGCACAATTAATTTTGAATTTCTCAAAAGATTTCGTTTTGAGTCCGAACATTTCGATACTAATATTAAATAAATCTTTAAAATGGATAAGAAGTAACCAACCTTTGGTCCTGTTTTACGTTAAATGTTTACGAAAACATGGTAATTGAATAATAACTGGCTGCATATGATTTTTTATGTAACCAGATTAAAGTAGACTATTTTTGGTCTTCAATTATAAAAGATTTTGGACAAACGAGAAGTAGTTATATGCTAGTTCGTCATTGACTGAGTGTAAACATTATTCAGAAAATTACGATTTTTACTGTATTTACATTTCAATATTGTACACATAATTATAAAATTGATAGGCTATAAAAATACTATAATATTTTTATAAATCTTAGACAAAGTACTATCAAGACATTAAAATTTGATTTCGTTTTAACCCATTTTGATTATATTTTATATCGGGAAATTAGATGCCGTTCCGACACTGATGTAGTATAAGTATTGTTAATAATATACTCTTATTCATTGTAAAAATCTAAAATTTGATTTCGTTTTAACCCATTTTGATTATATTTTATATCGGGAAATTAGATGCCGTTCCGACACTGATGTAGTATAAGTATTGTTAATAATATACTCTTATTCATTGTAAAAATCTTGAAAAGTTATATAGTCATATATGACTATTTCGTTAGTCATTGTTTATTAGGATTTCTTATTCAAATATGACAAACAAAACAAAAAAAGCCGTATACTACTGAAACAGGTAGATTTCAATGGGATTGTGTACACGGAAAATTTACATTATTCAGAGATTGGTGGGGTATGAGAATCAATAATCGTCAAATAAATCATTTGAAAAGAAAATTAAATATACAACCAATTCTAACTACATTTTGTACACAGGGAGTATATGCCATTTCAAAATTGATAGTTAGTTTAAGTTTGTCAGTGAAACTATCACGAAAATTTTATTATTGACATATTTTAATATGATAAAACAATGGTTTGAAAGCAATTGCTGCATAAAAAGCGTAGGCGGAGCCGCGGAGTATTGCTAGTGTAATTATATTTTTTTGTCCAGTCGTAGTTATTTTCTGAACCGAAGATAATGTTTACGACGTTTATAGCTACCTTATTTCTTTTTAAGGTTGAATGACCTATCAAACTGCAAAATATCATGCAATTAAATCAACCAAATCATATCAAAAATATTTTATTCACCTTAGGCCCTGAGAAGGCGTTTATGAACGTCAAAGTTCCCACCGGTTCGGAAAACCAGTCATCGAGAAGAACCGGCAAGAAACTCGATCTGATTTATCTTTTCATCAAACATAATTTTAAGATTATTACGAACATATTTTTAAGAATATTTTTATAATTGTATACACAGATAATTATTACATTTATTTTTGGTGGATGCATAGAGAGGGACGTCATTTCTAGACGTCGCCATCGTTCTTCACATATTGATCCACCCTATAATAGCTTTTATACATTAAAACCTGTTTGACATAGTGTTTGAACTTAGTATCTGGAAAACGGTAATGTGCTTCGGAAATTTGTTATAAAACCTAACAATATTACCTAAAAAACTGTTACCGGTCCTAGTGAGCCTAAAACGTGGAATAATCAATTTGTTATTGTTTCTTGTATTTAGATTATGTCGGTCCTTTAATAAATCTAGCGTACCTAATATTTATGATAGCCTTTAATGATTCGCGAGGCCCCATACCATAAATTGCTCGAACTGCCCGTTTTTGTAGTAAGAATATGGTGACTACCTCAGCTGTTGTCCCTCACAGTAAAATATCATAAGACATTAAGCTATGGAAGTTAGCAAAATAGACCAACCTAGCAGTAGTAATATCCATTAGTTGGCGAATCTTTCGAACTGTAAATGCAGCAGAACCTAATTTTCCTGCCATTTTTTTTATATGGAGACTCCATTGTAATTTAGAATCAAGTGTGATACCCAAGAATACGGTATTGTCTACCAACCAATCTAGATTCCCTTCGATCTCTATTCTACTATCAATACATGGAACATGTTAGGTAAGGTACATGTTATACATTTTGTTTTGTCTGAATTTAACAATATGTATTATTTAGATACCTAAACTCGGAATCTAATCTTTTTACTTTGAATATAAAGGAAGTGTTATTCGTGAAAAGAACCATGTCAGCACAGGTAGCAACCACTAGCGGCAGATCATTTATATACACCAAAACAAAAACGACCCTAAAATGGAACTCTGTGGAACGCCAATTCGAGTCGTTTTAAATAGAAGACCAGAAGGTCGAGAGAAGCTCCACACACCATGGTGTTTTAATTTCAGAATAAGTGTGTTATGGTCAACGCAGTCAAAAGCCTTAGACAGATCACAATACACACCAATTGCATCCTGCAATCCCTCCTAGGCCTGTAATATATGAATTAGTAGCGTTGCACCAACGTCAGTGTTTGATTTTGTGAATCCAGGCTGTCGACCATCCAGAATCTCTTGCGCTTTAAAATATCCTAACAATTGCTTAAGCGTAGTCTTCTCGAAAATTTCGCTTTAAAACGAAAGTATATAAATTGGTCTATAACTTCCAAGACTATTGCTGCAACCTGATTGAAATAAAGGAACCGCTTTACTTATTTTCATTAAATTGGGCAGATTTCTTTTGCTATGTACTAATTAAATATGTTTACTGAATATGGTGAAATATTGATAAATAAGGACTGAACTACCTTTACCGATATTCCTCATATTTTTCGGTATGTTTCAAATTTAATAGTTTAAAAGTCCTTATTATTTCACCTGCTCTAATAGATGTGAAATTACATTTTATATTAATACAAATGTTGTATAAATTATCTTTGTGCTCATTTTTGTACTTGTGTATATAGTTTTTTTTTTGTAATTTCAGGTTCTAGTACACGTCGGCCTAGTAGTATGTAGTATAGGTGAAGGAATGGTTGCTGGTCAAGTATCAGGCATGATTGCTAGCTTACGGTCAAATGATAGCGACATTTTTCTCAGTCAAGAAGTCATCTCTTGGATAGGTTTGTATTTCTCTATCACATGGTAAATATAAAAAAGGATTAACTATTAGCATAATTAATTACTTATGTAGGGAGAATTAAACCGGTTAGACACGATTACACTTATCAATGCATTTCCAATGAGCATAATTGAGTTGAATTTGTTGTCTGACTGTTCGATACAGGTATAGCTTAAGTAATAAATATGGTAATATCTGAGTTTGAGGTATTTATAATGTAGTTAATACAAGGAATAACTAAACAGGGTTGAATAAACCACACAAACATTAGCAAATGCTATGGAATATAAAGTATCGTTAAAAAAAAAGGTAAGTAAAACTAAACTTAGACTTTGCTAACACTGGTTTAACCGGCTTCTAATAATAAAATGATATATCGCCAAATGCCACTAGAATATTTAATACGATACTAAAACATAGACAAAAGACTGTGTTAATTGATTACACAATGCCAGTGTCCACAGTCCAAAATAAACAATAATCTTATTACAAAATGTTTAAACAAATGCACTATATATGTTCTTGGAAGGTGACCTGTATTTGACCCTAAATATAATTGTTTGAACAGCAGTTTCTTGTTAACCTAAAAGGAAAACAGACGAGTCGCCTTATTATGACCCTGATACCTGATACCTTTCCTATGATATTATATCGTTCAAAAACGGACCACGGAGTAACATTTAACCAGGTCATATTAATGACATCTGTCGATGGAATTTGTTGATTTATATATAAAAGTTAATGCGAGTCACATGCCTCACGATAGAAGTGAAAACTTGTAAAATATGTGCATATACATGCATAAATACATCAATACATGCTTACCAATGTTTATATGTGAATAAATAGCAACAGTTTTTAATTACACGCAATATATACACTTGAAATACAAAACATATATAAAATTATTATTAAATTTAATTGTTGGAACAATGCACTCTTTACCAGATAGTATATGTCGGCGCCTTCCCAGAGCTCTCGCCAAGATCCATCGCAAAATGATACTCTTGGTGATAAACAAATCAACTATATTTATTTTGACATAGTTACTTTACCATTATCGTGCCAAGAATGCCTTTTTTTTAACTTAACTCTTCACAACTTTGTATTGCAAGTTTGCAACTCACCAAACGACGTCATCTTTTATAATCTTATTATCTTTATTACAAACATAATTAATATTAACGTTTTATAAAATAATATAAAATTAATAATGCTGTTTTTAATCTTTATTAAATGTTAAAATATATTTTAATAATCTTAATTATTTATAATAACAACTAAAGTACACCGGAAATATCACAGTTAACACATTTGTGACAGAAAGGGAATCATATTTATATATTAAAATTCTTAAAACAATATTAGATAATAAACTAACCTCTGTATTATCTAATATTGATAATAAATTATGAATTACAATTTGTTATTCTATATTTAATTTACTTTTCTATATTTTATTTACTTTATAACAAAGAGAAACTAATATTATTTCCTGTGTTATTCAAGTTCTGAATTAACCGATAGATGGCACTACAGATAATTAAGCTTTGGTTTAATTTGTTACTTATATTAAAAGTAAATAGCAACATAGTAATGCGCGCCCATATATACGTGGTTGATGATGACTGAAGCCAAGTATACACGACTTATGCCCGGTTTCTGAAGCATTTTAACTGTAGTTTATCTGTTTAATAGCGCTATCGGTTCGATAACTTGTCAAATTGGGTTTCTGAACACACAATGACATGAGAAATGTCAGTCTACGTCTCATTTCTGTATTCAGAAACGCATTGACAGTTAGCCGCTTGTCTTATGGATAACGTTATTGAATCAATAGCTATTGATAGTTTAACTGACGGCTTCAGAAACCGGGCATTAGTGTGTCACCGATGTCGAGTACAGCCCATTAAACCTGATTCACTGTTACTCTGCCCCGAGCGTGACGACATATTTTTTTTTCTCAGTTCAATTGCACCTAAAGAAATTTTCACTTCAAAAATATGTACATACATTTCAGCGAAGTAGTGAAATGTAATAGAAATTATCTCGCAATTTGTATACTTCCTTTGGGAATTAGAAGTAGTAGTGAGGAATTTTGAGTGTTGTTTTCATAGCAGCTTGGAAATTAAGGTGCAAAAATTACTCTATATGAATCTATTATTAAATCGGTATCCAGGTTTTAAAACGCAAAGACTCGAATTGTGACTCTTTATACTGGTAAAATAATTGCATTGCACTTGCTAGTCATCATCACAGCTTATAGAGGTCCACTGCTGGACATAGGCCTCACCACACGTTCTCCACAGCGTATGGTTCTGTGCCGCCTTTAACCAACGGCTCCCCGCAACCTTAGTTATATCATCGGTCCATCTGGTGGTGGGCCGTCCCACGCTGCGCTTTCGTTGTACGTGGTCGCCACTCTAGGACTTTTCACGCACTTTAGTAAGCACAAGTAAAAACAAAAATGCTGTTTCTTATAGACGAGATTCCATCAACTAACGCGAAAGTAACCCAACAGTTCGATATGAATTCTTTTTTTTTTGGTTGTGTCTAAAAACGATAAACATGACTTTCGTGTTAACTCCATAGAACGCATCAACCTGGTCAGCATAATCATAAATAAGATATCTTTTAACTGTATCTTTAATAATAACAAAATGAACAACCTTGAATTAAGGATATTTAATTATTTTATGTGGCTTTAGGTGAAAGCTATTACAATTTTCTTTCTTTGCAGCTTCAACTAGTGTTGCAGCATCGCTATTTGGGTTGGGCTTGGCGGCTCTCGTCAGTAACAAGTACGGACACGCAAAGGCTATTATGATGTTGACCATACCAATAATAATAACCTGGATCATGATATATTATGGCAATAGTGCAGCAATTTTTATTATTACAAGAGCTTTAGTCGGTATTTTCTCCGGAGGTATCCTCGTAACCTTATTTATAGCAACAGGTGAATATGCACCTTCACACAGGCGACCTCTTTGTTTATATATAGTCACCTCTGTTGCCTTCATCTCTGGTACGACCTTAAATCATATCTTATGCATTCTCTTCCATTGGAGAACTGTAGCATTGATATCAATCATTCCTGCTGTGCTATCGTGTATTCTTCTTTATTTCTGGGTGGAAAGTCCTTCATGGTTGGCTTCCAAAGGAAGATTTGAAGAGTGTGATGTCGCTTTTAGAGCACTCTATGGGTATTCTGAAAGTGCAGATGCAGAGTTGAAACTCCTTTTAAATGTCGAGAAAATAAAACAAGGAAGTAGTCATAGAAAGGGTGAAAATAATAGATTTCTTTTCCATAAATTTTTCATTGTATTCACCAAAAAGTCATTTTGGAATTTATTATATTTGAGCGTTGCTACTATTGTGTATAAAACAGCAGGTGGAAAATATTTCTTCATTACGCTTGCCATTACAATACTCCAAGACTTAACAGGTACTGATGATATATTGTACTTTACATTGGTCGTTGATGGATTCTTTTTAATAGGCACTTGCCTTTCTTGTTTGTTAATAAGTAAAATAAAAATGAGAACATTGTTGTTTTCATCTGGTGCAATATCAGTTATTTTACTGGTGATATTAACTACTTGTATATATTTTAAATTGACGCTTGTGATAAGTTTCGCTTGGACCAAATGTATATTACTTGCTTTATACTTTATTACTATTAATGCTGGGCCTTATCCTGTTTTAGATAGTTTGATTGCAGAAATATATCCTTTAGAGCTAAAAGGGTACTATATGTTTATTTTTGGTGTTATATCAACAATTGCTATATTCTTAAATTTAAAGTATGCCTTAGATATGGTTAATGTATTAGACTATCATGGTATATTTTTATTAAACATTATTTTTGTGGTCGTTTCGCTCGTTTATATGTGGTTTCGATTACCAGAAACGAAAGGTAGGACGTTACAAGAGATTGAGCTTTTCTTCGAAAATAATTCATTCGAGAAAGTAGACAAAATGAAGAGAGAAAATGATGACAATGAATTAGTTACTCTGATGAATGGTGAGCAAAAAGTTAAAATTAATTTAAAACCAGAGGAAATTTGAGCTCCTTAAAAAATAATTATTTTAAATATAAACGTTATATATTTATTAAAAAATACAAGAAAAATGGTTTCACTTCTATAAAATATTTGAATATTCTAACTCAACGCTAAAAACAAGGTTCTGTTTCTGTAAAAATATAAATATTTAAGTTATTTCAATAAATGTTTATATAATTATGTTAAAAAAGGGTTTCCAGACAGAAAGCATTTTGTTGCATACAATTTGCATATTTAAAAGCATGCAATACACACTTTGTTTAATTTTAGTTTAATAATAAATGTAATAAACACATTTTTGTATACATATAAAGTGTTTGATATTTATAATTAATATTTCGGCCAAATTTATAAAGCTGTAATCAGTGAAATGGTAAAAAAACTAACTACAATGTTGACGTGGCAAGGCCTTTACAGTTTCACCGGACTATTGAGGGGAACACTTAAGGCATTCACCTGATTTTATATACGTAACCAGCACAAGGGCGCACGGCGCACCTCGGCTTGGACTGTCACCAAATATCCGAGTCTAACTAAGCTAAGCTAAATTAAACTAACTATTATTTCATACACGTGTACAGAGCATGTATGTTTCACGAACTTATTCATGTATCTTGAATCTAACTACTATGTTAATCTGGGGTAACTCCGTTCGAAAAACGGATTAAAAAACAAACCCAATGTGTACCTAGATAAGCGGTTGATATGTAAATTGATAATTTATCTATAACTTTCATAGAGATATTTGTTTTGGTAATAAAGAATAAAATCAATTTAGATTTTTTCCAATGCCTTTGGAACTCAAGGGGAAAGTGTATACAACTATAATAAAAGCAGTCGTGGTATATGGATCCGAGTGCTGTGCTACGCAAGAGACGGATGAGAAAAGATCACATGTGGCAGAAATGCGAATGTTAAGATGGATGTGTGGTGTAACCAGAAGGGATAAGATTAAGAATGGGTATATCAGAGGAAGTTTGAAAATAGCACCAGTGACAGAGAAGTTGCGGAGTAATAGTTTAGCATGGTATGGGCATATTATGAGAAGAGATGAAAGTCATGTATCAAGAAAAGTTTTGAGTTTGAAAATGGACGGATGTAGGAGTAGAAGAGAAAAACTCAAAAAGGTGTGGATGGATTGTGTGACAAATTACATGTGTATAAAAGGCGTGAATATTGAGATGGCATCTGATAAGGGAGAGTGGAAATGGAAAACATGTTGCGCCGACCCTACTAAGGTGAGATAAGGGTGAGATGATGATAATGTATGAGTAAGTGCAAATAGAAAAATGTTTATGTTTATAATATTAAGATATTGAAATTGAATATATTTTTAAATATGGACACAATGTATTTTTTTTTTCGTACTGTTTACACTGTTGATCTGGAAAGGCTTCTACAGTTTCACCGGACTACTAATAATGTGTACTTACCGTTTCATTGTAGGTTATGAACTATTATTAATTTATTTACTAATCCGATGTTTTTTACTGTAAATGTCTGTAGTGTTTGTTAAATTAAATAGAATTGTGATTATACTAATAATAATGATTCGTTCATCTCCAATCCCTTGTGTAAAATTGGCATGCGATAGAAATAATAATTACGTAATTAATTTGGTGTTACTTTATGGAGAATAGTCATGTTAGTCTAAGTGATCTTCTGAGTTGTAAAAATGAATTTTTAATTGTATAGATTTTTGAATAACCTTTATAGTTTAGTAAAGAGATACTACATATGCTAACTTCTATGCATGTTTGCATTATGGAAGTCTTTGTGTATAGAATTCTTTCCTCATAACGTATTAAATTTGGATGATGCTGCTGGAGCTACAGGATGAAATTTCAAGGGACGCGCTAATAACTCTATATTTTAATTATATACATAGCGACAATTTAAAAAAACCTTTTCATTTGTTTGTTTATTATTTTAATCACCCTTCCGTGTAATTTTGATTTACGACTATTTGCTTTTGGCTTGCCCGACCTGTACAGCTTCATCGGACTTTATTACATTGAAATCACTGTGGCAACGTGTACTGGTTTTATTTTGTCAAAGTCACTGTCACATTGCCTATAAGGTAATCAAGTTATCATTATTCAAGCGTTGAAAAATCGTATAATTAATCTGAATGCCGTGTGAATTTTAGGTCTTCCACGTAGGATAAGGTCGCAGTAGGCGCAGTATAAAAATAAATTTGAATGCAGTATTTTCTCTGGTTTACTAAATATGTTTTATTGAAATACATTGATCCTATGCGACTTTCGTCACTTTATAGATAAAATTAATCATTTAGACTTTAGAGGAGCTAATTTGGATGCTAAACTATGAATATATGCACAATTAACATGAATTTATTGATAAGATTTATGAATATTGGTTTTCCCTAGTAAATAAGAGGCTATTGTATAAATAATGAGTTTTAAAAATTACTTTTACTTATATACATCTGTTTACACCCTACAATCATACTGGTGTAATGTTATCTAAAAGGAATGGTGAAAGCAATACATAGATATACGATCTCAGTAATCGCAGGTCGTTTGCTTTAGTCATTCAAGATTTCCATTGTCTATTTCCGAAGATCTTCGTCAGTCTCTAATGTGATATACTGAAATTTTCCTTCAAAAAATAAGAATTCAAAAACAAAATGTCCATTGAGATCGGATTAGTTGTTTTTGAGAAAATCGCGAACATACAAACAAACATATATACTTATTCTGGCCATAAATGCTGTTACAATTAAAAATAAACAAAATATTACATTAGAATTTGGAATCTGTCATTTTTATATGATTGTTCATTGAAATTCTCATTTTGGCAACAATACATTGTACAATATTTTGAGATATTAAAATGGCGTGGGGTGATAAAGAGTACCGAATCGCTGTGATTACATTACACAAAGTAGGTATGGAGCCGAATGCAATTTTTAAAACTCTCCATACGCTTGGTATTAGTAAAATGTTTGTGTACCGGGCTATTAATAGGTACAATGAGACCTCCTCTGTTTGTGACAGAAAAAGATCTGGCCGTTCACATAGTGTTCGTATGAAAAAGGTGGTCAAACCAGTAAGGTAAAAAATTCCAAGAAAACCTATCCTAAAACAAAAGATTTTATCTCGGGAGCTGAAGATAGCACCTAGAACCATGTCGCGTATTTTAAAAGATAATTTAGGTCTTGCAGCCTATAAGAGACGTACTGGTTATTTCTTAACTGATAATTAAAACAAAGAATAGGGTGGTAAAATCGAAACAACTACTGAAGCGGTACGCAGAGGGCACAAAAAACATTATTTCCCGAAGAGAAAATTATACAACTGAGCAACATTTTAACAAAGAAAATAACCATATTTATGCTCAAAGCTCTAAGGAAGCTTCCCAATTAGTCGACAGAGTGCAACGTGGGCACTACGCGACTTCAGTGGGGTATTGGCTATGAAGGGATGACTGAGTCGTACTTTTGTGAAAAAGGTATCAAAACATTGGCACAAGTGTATCAAGATACCATTCTTGAGAAGGTAGTGAAGCCCCTTAATAACTCCATGTTCAATAATCAAGAATGGTCCTTTCAGTAAGATTCGGCGCCGGGTCATAAAGCTCGGTCTATGCAGTCTTGATTGGAAGTAAACGTTTCGGACTTCATCAGAACTGAAGACTGGCCGTCGTCTAGTCCCGATCTTAATCCGCTGGATTATAATTTATGATTAGTTTTAAAGAGTACGGCTTGCTCTAAACGCCATGATAATTTGGAGTCCCTAAAACAAACCGTACGATTGACAGTGGTGTATTTTCCCATAGAAAGAGTGCGTGCTTCTATTGATATCTGGCCTTAACGTTTAAAGAACTGTATTGCAGCCAATGAAGACCACTTTGAATAAGCTTTTTATATTTTAAATTGTTTTATATTTATGTATTAAACTAACACACTGTAAAAGTAATAAATGTTATTTGCAATAGATTTTTTTTTCTGTGTTTTAGTATTTATGGCAAGACGGCAGACAGTGATTAATGAAACAATCTGAATTTATATGTGTATATCTTGTATATTTGTAATGTAATATGTCAGATTGAAAACTAATAATGGTTGTACCCTTTTGTCACTTCAAAAATAACTCAAAATTAGGGCTTCAAATTTCCTATGATGTGTGTAAAAATCGTGGACCCAGCTATCATGCTGCATCTATCGTCATACAGTCAAATAGTTCGTAACACATGACGGTAATGTGTGCTCACACCTTAATTTATTGCGAACATGGACAAAACTTTGTGAACTGCCCGCTGACCTGAATTAATGTACCTAATGCAGGTGACTTGCATTTTTTACGTTATTTCGCGTTATACAATGAGCTGTAGCCGAAAACTATAGATTTGACACGATTTATTGACTTAACGGACATGAATATAAGTGGTAAAATCAAATCAAATTGAACCACTATATTGACCAGTACAAAAAAGTTTATTGACATTAACTTGCTTACTCCTGATACAGCATTAATTTTTTAACCGTTCTCGAAAAAAAATAATAAAACGCACATATCACTATCCGTCAAATTGACAACGCTGCCAACCTACAGAAAGAATTTAGGGGAAATTTCTCTCAACTGAGTTGTCATGATTAAAGTGGAGTTGCAACCTGTCATATTTATTTAAAAAATGGGAGATTCGATCGAGATTTCTGGTAAGGGTTCGAGGGCCCCCTGAGGTTGAGGGGCCCGGGGCACTGCCCCGCCTAGCCTCTAGGTAGTTACGCCACTGGTATCTATTTAAACCGCAACTTCCATAGCTTTTAGTGGAAAGTGGCGGCGTTTTTCGGCCTCCTCCCTCCTAATAGGGAGATAACTGGGTACATGCCGGCTGCCTTCCCCTTGTCAGCTGAATCTGTCTAATGGGGAGATGGATCTTCCGGCTTATCTCCCCAGGCTCGGCTACGGAGGTAGAAGGAGGCGAGTAAAGACTCGCTCTTTCCACTGGCCCTCCGTTGGCGTAGAGGTACGCTCAAAGGATCTTCCTCGTGGGTCATCTTCGCCGACTTTTTCTACGAGATGATCTCCTCGCAGAAAGAGGTTATCGCTTTCCAAGCCACTTAGCTGCCGAGCATGGCTCGTACCACTCTCAACAGAATATGTACTTACCTATGTTATCGTACTATTCTTAACTCATATTTTGTAATTCTGCCGATATGTGAACGATAAAAATAAAACGAATTACAAAAATAGAATTTTTTTTTTTGTTATTTAGATTAAAATTAAACACCATACACCGTACATACTTTAAATATACAACTAGATGGACAATGTCGATTGGCTTCTTGTTGCGACAATTTATTTTAAAGTATTCATATAAATATTTATCGAAAAAGCTTAAATAATTTTTAACTCCATTGAAAAATATATTTATGTAAGCCTTTGATTGTATTTTTTTAATAATCACATTATATTTATAATTAATATAATCTATATATTATAAGCCTTAGATAAGCGAAATACCACTAACTGACTCATGGCGATATATCCGAAACTATATGTCCAATTGACTTGAAATTCACCATAGTTACGACGTAGACGCTCACTATGAACGGATTTCAGCTAAAACCTATCCTAAATACATTTTTCAGCTATAAATCACATATTGTTCCACAGATGCCGTTAGTCACTTACATTAAACAACCGTTGCTAATTAATATTATACCTAGGGGTGCGAGAATAATGCTCGAATCGTCTCGAATAGCGATGTTCAATTCTAATTTCGAATTGAATATTCGGATCATTCGGATATTTTTAAAATAAGATAGAATTATTAAACTAATAGTTGTAGGAAAAGATACAACATTTTTCAGTATTCTAATAATTCAAATTAAAAAAAGAAATGATTAACGTCGAAAAAACAACTATTATTTCAAAATCAAAATTTTATTGCACTTGAAATAGAACTTTAAATTACTACACAATTTAATTTTACCATAATAAATTCCTATTAGGGAAAATATTTATTAAAAATATACTTTTCCGTTAAATCTAGATATTTTTTTAGCATTTCAGTTTTAGCAAAATTTTGATAGAAATAGTCGTAGTTTCATATTTTAACAGGTTTCTAAAATTTTGTGTTTTTAATTTTAATTACATACATAAAAAATATCAGTTTTCTATAACACACTATACTTTATTTGAGTATTTTGTGCGACCATTTATAAATTAAGAAATCGATTATATTACACAAAGAAAATTATCAGTGCCTTTGAAAAAACAAAAATTTCAAATAAAAATAAATGCCATTTAATTTTTTGATTTATAAATTTAACTTTTTCCGCTACCTTTTGGCTAGAAATAGAAGTACAGTATTTTTGAATAATTTGGTTTGATTCGGATTTCGAATCGAATTATTCGGTTAGATTCGTTTTTCGAATAATTTGTTATTTCCAATACTCGTAAACCCCTATTTATTTAGTTTTCATTGAATTACTAAGTTTTTATTCAAAATTTCATTTGACTGCTGATTTGTTTCGATTTTTGATTTGTGATCTATACATATAAAAAATGAATGTAATATCAAAGTATCAACTTTTTACTGACTGGATATGACAGTGTATACTTATAATACAAATCCATATTTTTTTATTTTTGCTGGTCTGTCTGTCTATTTATTCCTGGTAATCTCCGAAATGTCAGAACCGATTTTGCCGGGAATTTTACTGGCAGATAGTAGAATTTACACGGAGTAACATATATTTGTATGTACTTTTAATTAGAAAAATAATTTTCAACTCACTTTTTACAATTCAATATTATAATTGATAGAAATTTTCAACATAGAAGAGATCTTTTTAATATTAGATCAAACACGTATTACGTATTACCTTAAGAGTTTCATAATACAATTTCTTGTGGAACAAGGAAGCGATTACTTTTTGTATGTCCGCAAAAACCTTATTCTATTGACAATACCTATATAATAACATTTTAAAGAGATATTGTACAAGTGAACAGTGATGGTGTTATATAGTGGATTAAAGTTCCAAGTATGTTGTTGATGATAAGCCCCATCTAGCACATTGTTAGTATTTACATATTTAATGTACATGTTATATATTGCAGTTCGTGGTATGCGTGTCATACCTACAAATATTTTTGAAATACCATTTCTGTTATTCTATCTCTTCTCACTATTTTATATAACTTAAAAGATACATGCGAAGCCGCGGGCAACACCTACTATATGCATATAATAGAATAATTGACATATCAATACACAGTCCAAATTGTGCAAATTTGTACGTTTTTTTACTGTATGGGTGAGCATTAAGGAAGGAGTTTTGGAAACCCAGCTTCTAAGATGGCGAATGGAGGATGAAAGCTTGTATGAAAATCCGTCATTTTTTCGTCCGTCCTTATTCTTTTATATACTCATTTAATATAGATATAAAAAGTCGAAAATAATTACTGTATATAAAATGCGTGTGAAGTCACGAAAAATTCTGTTTAATTATATTATTGAGCTTAAAGTTCTTCCAGTTTTGAATCAATTTTATCTTCTAGTTCGCGATTCATCAGTATGCCTAATTCGTTGTGATTATTTTCTCTCTCTGTTTTATCTACTTTCTCGAATGTATTATTTTCAAAGAAAAACTCAATTTCTTGTAACGTCCTACCCTTAGTTTCTGGTAATCGAAACCACATATAAATAAGCGAACCAACCGCTAAAATAATGTTTAGTAAAAATATACCATGATAGTCCAATGCATTAACCATATCCAAGGCAAACTTTAAATTTAAAAACACAGCAAACGTTGCTATAAAACCTAAAAGAAAAATATAGTACGCTTTAAGTTCTAACGGATATATTTCTGCAACTAAACTATCTAAAACAGGATAAGGCCCAGCATTAATAGTAATAAAATATAAAGCAAGCAATATACATTTGGTCCAAGCGAAACTTATCACAAGTGTCAATTTAAAGTATATGCAAGCAGTCAATATAACCAGTAAAATAACTGATATTGCACCTGATGAGAACAACAAAGTCCTCATTTTTATTCTGCTTATTAACATACAAGAAAAGCACTGTGCCTATTAAAAAGAATCCGTCGACGACCAATGTAAAGTATAATATGTCACCACTGCCTGTTAAGTCTTGGAGCATTGTAATGGCGAGCGTAATGAAGAAGTATTTTCCACCCGCCATTTTATACACAATAGTGGCAACGCTTAGATAGCACAAATTCCAAAAAGATTTTTTTGTGAATAAAATGATAAATGTACGTAAAAGAGACTTAAATTTTTTGTCCGCTCTGTGAGTGTTACCTTGTTTTATTTTCTCAATATTTATAAGGAGATTTAATTCTGCATCTGCACTTTCAGAATACCCGTAGAGTGCTCTAAAGGCAACTTCAGACTCTTCGAATCTTCCTTTAGAAGCCAACCATGAAGGGCTTTCCACCCAAAAGCAAGGAAGAATACACGCAATCACAGTAGGAACGATTGATATCAATGCTACAGTTCTCCAATGGAAGAGAATGCATAAAATATGACTTAAGGTTGTACCAGATGTGAACGCAACAGACGTAACGATAAACAAACAAAGAGACCGTTTCTGTGAAGGTGCATATTCACCTGTTGCTATACACGAGATTACAAAGATACCTCCAGTAAAAATACCAACTAAAATCCTTGTAATAATGAAAATCGCTGCACTGTTGCTATAATATATCATGATCCAGGTTATTATTATAGGTGTGGTTAACATTGTAATAGCCTTTCCGCGTCCGTAGGTGTTACTGACGATTGCCGCCAAGCCCAACCCAATAAGAGATGCTGCGACACTCGTTGAAGCTGCAAAGAAAGAAAATGTATATTCAAATAAACAGACCTATAATAATTAAGTAATCGTAGATCGTCCTCTTCTGTTTTCCAACCGATTTTGTTACGTTTTGTCTGTTTAGTATATAGTTTCAGCTTTTAATAGAAAACAGTGGAAAATATATGAACTTCCTACCTTCTCGAGATTTTTTTATTTATACATTTTTATTCGTCATACTTCAAAATACTTATACTAATCTACAATGTTTGTACAGTTTTTGACAAAATAAAAATCGTAAACAATGTGGAAAATTAATGATTTAAGGAATTATGATTAAATTTCGACTGGACTGGTGACCATTGCTTTAAATATTTTATCCACTAATAACTAATTAATGATTATGCTGACTAGGTTAATCTGCAGTTTACGGCTAACACGGGAGACACGTGTATCATTATCGGTACTTATTATAGGCAAAACTAATATGAAATATCTCATGCCTATCGGGTTACTTTCGCGTCAGTCGATGGAATTCCATTTGTCAGAAATCATAATTTATCTAATACATGCAGTTACTATTAGATGCAATGCAATGATATAAAAAAACACACTCATCAATCTACCAACCGACCTCCATATATCAATGATGCAATGTGATTATTTTAATGACCTATAAGTTATGTTTTACTAATTAAAGATTTTGTACTCTATCAATAAAGTCGGTTCCCATAATATTTCCTACTTTTTCTATGTGGCTAATCCAACCTTGCTCCATAGCCTCTTATTTTAATTCTAGAAAAATGTCTTTGTACGCTATTCATTATTATCCCTTATTAATTTATAAATCTTTTATATTAAATACTTCATTTTGGGCTTGCGGATTATATATTCCGAGATATTACCGTATTTATCACACTTATACGGTACTTACACAAAATTTCAGTCGATAAATTTTACAACTAAGAAGTCTCAAATGAATGGTATTATTGATAAATGTTATAATGTCAATACAGATTAATTTTCTGAACATAAGTGACTCATTATCTTGTCAATTATTGATTCGTCTATTAAAATTATACTCATCTATTCATCATCATCTTACCCTTATCTCACTTAAGTAGGGTTGGCACAACATGTTTTCCTTTTCCACTCTTCCCTGTCAAATGTCATCTCAGAATTCACACCTTTTATACACATATCATTTTTCACACAATCCATCCACACTTTGTTCGGTCTTCCTCTACCCTTATATCCATCCACTTTCAAACTCAAAACTTGTCTTGTTACATGACTTTCATCTCTTCTCATAATATCATACCCGTATCTTGCCAACCTATTACTCCTCAACTTCTCTGTCACTGGTGCTATTTTCAAATTTTCTCTGATATACTCATTCTTAATCTTATCCATTTTAGTTACACCACACATCCATCTTAACATTCGCATTTCTGCCACGTGTAATCTTTTCTCATCCGTCTCTTTCGTAGCCCAGCACTCGGATCCATATAACACGGCTGGTCTTATTATAGTCTTATACACCTTCCCCTTGAGTTTCAACGGCATTCGTGAGTCACAAGCTACCCCAGACACCTTTCGCCAATTTATCCACCCTGCATTTATTCTATTCTTCACGTCTCTGCCTATGCCACCATCGTTTTGGATCAATGAACCGAGGTACCGAAAACTGGAGCATGTTGGTAAGGATACATCGTTTAAGGTAATATCACAAAAACTGGATGGACCTCCGAAGTCGCAAAACAAATGTTCAGTTTTCATCCTACTAATCCTTAGACCAACATTCTCCAGTTTTTCTCGCCATTTATAGAGAAATGAGCCTACTCTGGACCTCGGCAGCATTTTCTCCAACAAGAACAATGTCATCAGCAAACAACATACACCAAGGTGCCTCCTCCTGTATGTCTGATGTTATTGCATCCATGACAAGAAGGAATAAATAAGGACTTAAAGCTGATCCCTGATGTAAGCCTACAGCCACTTGGAAACTATCAGTAACTCCAACCTCGGACCTAACATGTGCTTTCGCTTGACTATACATACAACTGATAAGTTCTAAGTATTTCCCAGGCACTCTTTTCTCTTTCAACGCCCACCACATAACATCCCGTGGTACTCGATCATATGCCTTTTCCAGATCAACAAACACCATATGCAAGTTTTTATGTGCACGACTGTATTTTTCGCACAGTTGACGAAGTACGAAAATAGCATCTGTTGTCGCACGTCCAGGCATAAACCCAAATTGATTCTCAGTCACTCCAGTTTCATCTCTTATTCGTCTCGCTATCACTCTTTCCCAAACTTTCATACTATGTGCCATAAGCTTTATCCCTCATATGTTATAATGGTGAAATACGAACCTATCCAGGAGATGACTTCTTCACTGACAAAGATATCGCTATCCTTTGACTGTAAACCCGAAACCATGCCTGATAATTGACCAATAACCATTCCTTCACTTATACTACTTACTACTAAGCCGGTTTGTACCAGAACCTGAAATTACAGAAAAGGATTATTTATAACAAACTTATTATAAAACAGTTGTATTAATTTAAAATAATTATCTGTTCATCGCATGCTACTTTCGGGGTTGATAAGTAATTTAAGCTTCAAAACACATAAGACAGCTTTGATTGTTGAAAATGTTATTATCGATTTGAAAATATCCCTGTACAAGAAACTATAGGCCCGACGCGGCTTCGTCTAGATGCAGAAGGTACATAATGTGCACCAGTGTTAAATCAAGTCAGTTCTGTTAAATTGACTGATTTTGTAATTGTTTAGTGTGTGAGAGCAAAACTTTCAAACTGATCGTCTCTTGTGCTTACTTACGATCAAATTTTGTAAGATAAAAATGGTCACTGCGACTTATCCTTGGTAGATTGATATCAATGCTCATTCACTCACTTTTTATACGGACAGACTTAATCCAAATTATTCACTTTTTTCGTAAGATTTTTCAAACATTTTATTTCATACAAACATTGTTCTAATAATTACAGATATAATACCAAAACAAAAAAATAAGTAAATAGGTGCCGCTGTTCTAAAGAGATGCGTTTACAATACATTTGGAAATTTGTGTTTATTTATTTAGATATATCTACAGTACAAGAGTCGACGTACGACGCTTGCTGGTTGGACAAATTATGTTATATCGTTCAGTAATTAAGTTGTACACATTACATAAGTCACATTTTTCCTATACGTCTTTAATATGAAAGTGACATAAGAATTACAAAGGCTGACAACCGTTACTAACTCTTTGAAGAACTCTCCTCGCTACCTCTTGAATATCTCCATAGCGCAATCGGCAATCCCCTGTAAAAAATTTGAACAAGGAACTCTCGCTACATGTAGAACGTGCGCGAGATAAACTCCTCTGCACTGTTGGCGACCATTTTAATTCTCATATATAAAAAAGTACGATTATTTGAAAGAACTACTGCTGATAATATAACATTTTACTCACCTGTCGTAATATGTGAGATGGCATTGTAATAAATGAGCAGAAAATATTTAATGTTGAATTATTCCTTTTACAAAAAAACACATGTACATGTTAAGCAAACTTTGTCAAATGCTACACAGACGTTTTGAAAATTAAATACAGCAGACATTATAATAGTTTAGGTATGATTTGAAATATCGAGGGAATGTAAAATAATAGTGCGATACGGTTACGACGTCTGCACGCATTATGATAAGTTTAATGCAGTATAGCTATTCTGTTCTTTTTTTTTTTTTTTTATGTTATAGGGGGCAAACGAATAGGTGGGTCACCTGATGGTAAGTGATCACCACCGTCCATAGACACTAGCAACACCAGGGGAGTCGCAAGTGCGTTGCCGGCCTTTTAAATATGTGGGCCTCCGGCGCTCTCACTGACCGAACGAAACGCAACAGTGCAAGCACTGTTACTTCACGTCGGTTTTCTGTGAGAGGGTGGTACTACCCCGGGCGAGCCGACCCATTCATGCTGAAACCAGTAATAGCTTCAGCGTAGCTCTACCACCTACAAAATTTTGACTATTTCTATTTGACTATTATTGATAATTTAATGTATGTTCGCAGAAACTTTGAAAAGCTGGATTTCGTAAAAGAACGGCATGATCTAAATACTGTGACAAATTAGTCATGCCATGTTTCCGACTCAGTAAAACCAGTAAAAGGTTTTTAGGTAATAGTAGGTTTTATAACAAAGCCCCAAAGCATATTACCGATTTGGCGGACTGTAAGTTTAAGCGCCATGTTAACGGGTTTTGGTGTCAAAGGGCTATTATAGAGTGGATAAATATGTGAACGATGGTGATGTCAAGAATTGACTCCTCTCTGTGCGTCCACTAAAAATAACCGTAACGTGAAATGTATTTTAAATATAAATCTGTATATGTTAATAACCCTTTCTTTTGGTTTCATTGACGTCGGGTAAAAAGATAAACCCGATTGAGCTTATTGCCGGTTCTTCTCGATGACTAAGTTATTTTCCGAACCGGTAGTTTTGACGTTCATAAGGCCGTTCTTAGGGGCTAAATTGAATAAGGTATTTTTTTTATTTTGATTTACAATTAACACTAATCTTTTAATATTCGTTTACTATCAGACAGGAGATGCCAAGTTTTTTGTCAAAAACCTCTATGTGAAAAAAAGTATTGGACAAAAATGATCATACAGCGAAACTAAGACGCCCGTTAGAAACTTTTTGTCGAACTGTCTACACTAATGACCCGGCGAGGCCTCTACAGTTTCACCGGACTACGCCGTTAGAAGCACTGTCAATGTATTCAATACCTTATCTATAGGGAGAATACTTCTAGACCATGTAGATGAATATGCGGAAAGGTAAGAGCTAAAGTAATTAATGTAGGAGTTTATATACTTTATAGGTATTAACATTTGACCACACTGTAAATAAACGATAAACGCACTAAATGTAGAGGTTTACCTCTAAAGTGCAGTTGTCGAAATACGCCTAGAGATGCTTGGCGACAGATTTCAACTTGAGTGTGTTATTATAATTAGACGGGTTTAGAACAAGTCCTATTACCATGCAACGGCTTCAAGTGAGCACTGAGAGGGTTGTATAGTGGGTTAAAGTTCCAAATATGTTGTTAATGCTAAATCCCATCCGGCAAACTGTTAGTATTTACGTATAAAATGTACACGTTACATGTTACAGTATATGACTTGCGTGATGTACTTCCAAATGCTTTGGAAAGAGCATTTTTGTAACTTGACATCTTCTTACAATTTTACATTTGTACATTTGAGCAACGGCTAATATTTAACATAATAAATTGTATATTGAGCTCAAAATTCCTCTGATTTTTAATTAATTTTATCTTTTTGTTCGCGATAATATTACGATAAGTTTTATTATTTTGTCTATTGTCTGGACTGTGTTAGGCTCAAAGAAAAGCCCAATTTCTTGTAACTCTTCATGTAACTTTTAATTCTAAAGCATATATTTCTGCAGCCAAAATGTGTAACATAGGATAAGGCTCAGCGTTAATAGTGACAAAGTATAAATAAAGTATATACATTTGGTCCAACCTAAGGTTATCACAAATGTCAATTTAAAATATATGCAAGTAGTTAATATAACCAGTAAAAGTAGTGGTAGTAGATGTGCCTGGAAGAAAACCGTGCTGATTATGATGGATAAAATGTCTACAGTGCGCAAGAAGTTTTTTATTAATAATTGATTTTAGAATTTTTCCTATTGCTGATAAAATAGATATTTATCTATATTGCATAACAGAATCAACAGGTTGAGATTTGTGAATCGGCACCATATAAGTTAATTTCTATTTTGTCGGGAATACACCAGATCTAAGTGAAGTGTTAAAAATAATACTAAGTGGCTTGTACAAATTATTGGTACATTTTTTTTTAAATACTAGATGTATACAATCAGGGCCAAAATCTTTATAAGAGTCAAGTAACTTTAATTCTTTAAATATTTCATAGTCTTCAATGAAACATACCCCCAAATTAGGACCATAATTATCATTAAAAATATGATCATAATTTGGAGTTGGAACGAGTGTAGATATTTTCGAACCATAAATAGTGTAAACTGTTTATAAATAATTAAAAAATATATTGACAACTTCCTGCCCACCTCTTGCCGAAATATCATCATTCATCTAGTATAGAAGTATAGTTTGATTTTTTATCCTTAATAGTTCTCCAGAAATACTTAGGGTTATATCCTAAGTGAGTGGCAGCGTTTGCTTTAAATTTTCGTGTAACAAGATTTTATTAAATCATTACAATGCTCTCTAAGTATTATATATTCTAATTTGTCTCTCAAATTACCATATTTTTAGTATGTAATACGATATTTTTCTTTTATGACGGCTCATATGACGACTTGCTATACTGCTTACAAATAAACACAATACGACTATTCAAATTATATTTAGGGTCAAATATAGGTCGTCTTCCTAGAATAGGACTAGTGCATTTGTTTCAACATGTTGCAATTCGATTTTATTATTTATATTTGGTTATCATAATGTAGTATTGTGTAATTAATTTCTATAGTGTTTTGTCTTTTGTAAATATTAAATCGCATTTTATTCAATATTTCAGTGGCAGACAATAAATTCTACTTAATTGTTCTCATAGGAAATATATTCATAAATGTAATCGTGTCTAAACGGCTTAATTTTGCACATATAAGTAACGAATTATGCTTACAGCTAATTCCTCTTTTACATTTGCCCAATGGTAGAAAAATATAGACCAGACCTATCCATGACTTTGTCAGTGCGAAGGATGTCGCTATCATTAGACTTTATTAATCCTATTATCATGCCTGATATTTAACAATCATTCCTTCACCTATACTACTCACTAATAAGCCAATGTATACCAAAACCTGAAATTACACGCACGCGTTTTTAAATAGTAATGAAGTTATGTAAAATAGTGAGAGGAGCTAGAATTACACAAATGTTATTACAATAACATTTGTAGCTACGATACGTAAGTTTGTAGTATGTAACGTGTACGTAGCTGTACAAAAGCTATACAGTAGCGTATATACTTTCATATTGATTGAGTCAAAAAAATATTATTTTGATATTACATACAGACACTTGATTTTCATTGTATGTATTGTATTAGATATATATTAAATAAATCTTCCTGAAGAAATCATGTCGTCATCGAGTGCTAGTATCCGTTGATAATAATAACATAACCTCGTATTAATCCATATGTGTCATGTGACAATGTGGTTAAATTTGGTGTGTAATTAAATGTGCTTGAACTACAATAAGTACGACTCTCAGATTATTTCGCTACCAAAATCTGTTTGGAGGCAGTTTTGTAAATTGGAGGCGGTATAAACACTTGTAAAATACTATATAGGTGTTTTTTATGACGATATATTTCTCTAGTAAAAGTTCAGGCTCATATAGTATTTGTGTCAACGCTGCGCTCTCTCTCTTTTAGAGTACTTTGCAGCAATAAAATAATTTATGGTTCAGTATTTAAGTGGTTCACAGAACTAAAAACGCAGACAATTGTTGCCAACTCTTTAACAGCCTCTTGGAGTTTTTGGAATTTTATATTTTATTCATAATCTTGTGTTCTTTGGCTCTATATTCTGTAATATTGGTGTCGTTTTACGTAATATAGTTTGGTTGTTGTGGGCAAGTGAAGTGGATAGGAAATAATGCCACGGAGCATGGACTCTGACTTACCAAAAAACTCCGTGGAAAGTTCTAACAAGACGGCTGCCATATTGTTAGTTCCTTGAAATGATCGCAAGAAACTTGTAATATCATTACTTATTCGACAGTGGTAGTAATAATCTCCTAAAAAATTGGTTGCCAAAAATAAAAGACAAAAAAACAACATCTTGAAGCACTCCATAGTGTGTATTCCCTTGAAAAAAAAAAACCCAGCAGAGAGCTCATTCCATGTACTGATCATTCACGTGAGAAAACTTCAGTCGACGACCTATTACTTTCTAAGCAATGCAGAACGTAACTATGATAAGGTACGATGTTTGCAAGAGGTAATATTGGTCATTATAAAATTTTACTAACCTGTCGTATTGTGAGATGACACTTTAATAAATCAGTAACAAAAACCTTCACAAAATATAATAAATTGTGTATTAACATATATTATTCTCACAATAAATACTTGTGCATGCAATTAAACAAACTGAGCTAAATGCTATACACAAAATTGATAATTCAATATAGCAAACATTAACATAGTTTTGTTACTACTTGAAATATCGACAGAATGTAACATAATTTTGTGCAGTATTCTAAAGATGGCTGCGCGTATTGTAATAACTTTAATGCAGGTTGTGGCTATCTTATTTACAGTTAACACTAGTCTTTTAGTATTGACGTATCTACCTTTCTAATAAAACGACCTCGATGGCTGAATATAGGATATAGGGAAATACTTTGAGTGCATTCAAATTAATGGGCATATAAGCTGGGAGGGAGTACCTACACCATGTTGTTCGATATCTATTGTTTTTTCTTTTTTGTTTCTACAGAATTGTTTTCCATACAGTATCTAAAATAATACATGCAGGAATATATAATAATAGTGTTATAAGTGATTATAATTACGGACAATTATTTTTCCACATTGTTTCGTACTTGACATTAAAAATATTTTACAACATATTTTATTATTCACGAATAGCTAGATAATTTATTATTACCACATGAAACAATCTCCTAACATATAATAGAAACCTACAACTACAAGTTGAGTTTCACTACGTTACTTAAATTTAAAATGCCAGTATTACAATTATTTTTATACTTTCACTTGTGAAAATTACATAGCACACTTAAAAATGTACAATGCAATTAACAAATTTGTAACGGATATTACAAAGAAAGTGTGATGTGATCAACTATGACGTCACTAAAGACGACTCTGTAATGGATGGTGACAATAGGGACGGGACGGCCTTATGAAGCGTTTCATATTAGCTTCGCCATATTAATTCTCGTTAGGTTTGTAGCTTGTAGTAATTAATTATAATAGACGTGGACGATTGCTTTAATTCTTGGTCATTTTTATTTGAATTTGTACGGTAATAGTTGAGTGATATCTTTTGATTAGAATAAAAAAAAAAAATATCCCAATAATTATATAACAATTTATCACAGCAATTTCAAGTAAATGTAAAGAGATTTTCCTGTTATTAATTATAGTACAAATTAATGAACATAATTTTGGGTACACCTGAACTACTACTACAACCTCTGCAATGACACCCAAATGTAACCAAGTAACAAACATATGAAACAAATTAATTCCAATTCAAGGTAAAATATTTATATTTTCAAATGTCGTAAAATAACTTTTTCAATATCTTTAATGGACTTAGATAGTTCTGGAAATTGTAATATGCCTTATGTATGAGTAGGTAAAATAAATTTTTGAAGAAAAAAGAACCGCCTTCAAAATCATCAACTTAAAAGTGTAAAATTAAACTTTATTGCTTCATTTTACACGAAACCCTGTCTTAATTTTTTTTTAATTATTTTGTGTTCAATTACAAATTTCAAATAATACCTATTATAATTTATTTTTAAGACTTTTTACACTTTTGAGTTCGTAGCTTTTTTAATGCACCTGTTTTTATGTGAATATAATGATATTCAGTTTAAATGAAGTAAATCAGTAATCATTATTTTATATTTTATTCAGTATTTCAATTTTCAGTGATATACATAATATGATTCTACGATTGGATACAACTGGGTACACATGATGTTTATGAAAATTTAATATAATTGGCAAAAGATGAGGATGTACTTATACACATCTATTATGTCCTACAACCATATAGGCGCAATGTTATCTTATGCAATGGTAAAAACTATACATAGATATACGATCACAGTAATCGGGAGTACTTTGCTTTAGTAAATTTCCATTGTTCACCTCCGAAGACCTTCGTCAGTTCCTAATGTGCTATGTATTAAAACCTTTCTAGAAAAAATAAGCATTGTATAACGAAAAGTCCGTTGAGATCGGATCAGTAGTTTTTGAGAAAACTTTGACGATAAAAATAAAACATTTTTTTTGTTATAGATACTTTATTATTTAGACTAAAATTAAACACCATACACCGAACACACTTTAAATATACAAGAAGAAGAACAATGTCGATTAAATTGTCGCTATCTTAACAGTACCCTCTCAATACATTCTTGAAAATTTATTATATGTTCGCAAAAAGTTTGAATTTCGTAAAGGCCCGGCATGATCTAAATACTAAAAAATGTCACAAACTGGTTGTCCCATGTTTCAGACTGAGTAAAACCAGAAACAGTAGTTTAGGTAACAGTGTTAGGTTTTAGAGCGAAGTCCTAAGGCTGTCGGACTGTAAGTTAATCACCATGTCAAGTGGGTTATGGTATCAAAAGGCTATTGTAGACTGGATCAATATATGAGCGATGGTGATGTCTATATAGATATATGTTAAAAAGATAAACCCGATCGAGTTTCTTGCCGGTTCTTTTCGATGACTGGGTTGTTTTCCAAACCGATGGTAGTTTTGACGTTCATAGGCGCCTCATTAGGGCCTAAATTTAATAACAAAATTTTGATTTTGATATTTAAGCTTTTTGTTGCAACCATTTCTTTTAAAGTATTTGTAACAATATTTGTAGAAAAAACTAAAATTTTTATTTTATTACAGAAAAATTAACTCCTTTTTAAACTCTATTGCAAAAATATCCGTAACTTATCCTTTACTGTATTTTTTTTCATATTCCTATGAAATTTATATTTCTGTAATTTATGTAGGCATATAAAAAATTAACTGACTGACCGATTGACATATCAACGCGCAGTCCAAATTATTGGGGCTAGAGCCATGGAAATTTTGCAGGCTTTTATAGTGTGGATGAGCGTTGAGAAAGGTGTTTTGGAATTTCAGTCTTTATGGTGGTGAAAAAGGGGATAAAAGTAATTGCATAAAAATCCATTATTTTTTGGTATGTGACTTATTCTTCTATATACACATCTAATATAGAATAAAATAAAGAGTTCGAAAATTGTTACTGGTTTTAATAAAAACGACCGAAGCTGTGGAAAATTGCAATTTAATTATATAACGAGCTCAAAGTTCCTCTAGGTTTGAATCAATTTTATATTCTACCTCGCGATTCTTCAGTGTGACTAATACATTGTGATCATTTTCTCGCTTCATTTTATTTACATTGTCGAATGTATTATTCTAAAAAAAAATCTCAATTTCTTGCAACGTCCTTCCCTTAGTTTCTGGTAATCGAAATCACATATAAATAAGCGAACCAACCGCTAAAATAATGTTTAATAAAAATATACTATGATAGTCCAATGCATTAACCTATATCCAAGGCAAACTTTATATTTAAGAACACAGCGAACGTTGCTATAAAACCAAAAAGAAAAATATAGTATGCTTCAAGTTCTAACAGAAATACTTCTGCAGCCAAACTATCTAAAACAGGATAAGGCCCAGCATTCATAGTAATAAAATATAAGGCAAGTAATATATATTTGGCCAAAGCGAAACTTATCACAAGTGTCAATTTAAAATATATGCAAGTAGTCAATATAACCAATAAAGTAACCGATATTGCACCAGATGAGAACAACAATGTTCTCATTTTTATTCTGCTCATTAATAAACAAGAAAGGCACGTGCCTATTAAAAGAATCCATCGACGACCAATGTAAAGTATAATATATCACCACTGCCTGTTAAGTCTTGAAGCATTGTAATGGCGAGCGTAATAAAGAAAAATTTTCCGCCCGCCGTGTTATAGACAAAGTGGAAACGCTTAAATAGAATAAATTTCAAAAAAACTTTTTGGTGAATACAATTAAAAATTTATGTAAAATAGATTTACTATTTTCACCCTCTTTATGACTATTGTCTTGTTTCATTTTCTCATAATTTATAAGGAGATTTAATTCTGCATCTGCACTTTCAGAATACCCGTAGATTGCTCTAAAAGCAACTTCAGACTCTTCGAATTTTCCTTTAGAAGCCAACCATGAAGGGTTTTCTACCCAGAAATAAAGAAGAACACACGAAATCATAGCGGGAACCATTGATATCAATGCTACGGTTCTCCAATGGAAAAGAATGCATAAGATATGACTTAAGGCTGTACCAGATATGTACACAACAGACGTGCTGATATACAAACAAAGAGGCCGTCTATATGAAGGTGCATATTCAGCTGTTGCTATACGTAATAACACAATGATATCCACCGGAAAAAATACCTACTAAAGCTCTTGTAATAATGAAAATTGCTGCACTATTGCCATAATATATCATGATCCAAGAAACTATTATTGGTAACGTTAACATCATAATAGACTTTTTGTGTCCGTACTTGGTACTGACGAGAGCCACCAAACCCAACCCAATAAGGGATGCTGCAACACTTATTGAAGCTGAAAAGAAAGGAAATCTATGTATAAACATGCAGAGAATAGGAAACAGTTAAGAACATCTTCCTTCCTTGTTTCTTAACCGATTTTCTTTATTTTTTGTTTGTTTAGAAGTTATTGACGAGTTTTAATATTATAAATAAAACACTTGTAAAATTAACTTTTTTTTATTTAACACTGGAATTCGGTGCAATTTTCATCAACTAGATAGTCTCAAGATTAAATACATTTAGAGTAAGTCTAATGAAATATTGTTATAATACTTCCAATATTCCTACCCTCCGAAAACATTTTTGATAATTTATTGTATGTTCGCAAAAACTTTGATAAACTGGATTTCGTAAAATACCAGCATGATCTATATACTAAAAACTGTGACAAACTCGTCTTCCCATGTTTCCGACACAGTAAAACCAGTATTAATTTTGGAAGTAATAGTGTTAGGTTTTTTGTTAGGCGTTAAACGTAAGCTAGGTATGTATTTGTGTGTATGTATAAGTGTCTATCTGGGTCTAGTAGAGTACAGTTTATGAGTGTTCTCTTTTAAACATAATTTAATACATATAAACCAAAGTTTCACTTCCTCCGCGTGTACATACTGATACACGCCTTATTATTTTAAATAAAAATGGTTACTGTGACTATCTTTAGTAGTATGCTCGCTAACTAATTTTTTATATGGACAGGTTTATTGCAAATATTCCATTTTTCCGTAAGGTTTTTCAAACGTTGTCCTGAGAATTACAAATACAACAAAAAAAGAATTATAACACTGGTGTCGGCCACATGCTACCTAGCTGTTATTACAATTTCGCCAACAAATCCCATTCACAATACGGCGCGTCATTATTATTTAATTTTACCTCATATTTAAATACTTGTTTATATTGTCCATGCTTTTTTTTACCACTTATTGTTACTCAGGTATATTTTAATGTTAGTGCATTTCTATCTACGAGTCTACAACTCTCTTCATTACCTCTTTAATGCCCGCAGAACTGTCCCCTAGAAGTAAACTGTCGTAATATGTGGGACAGCATTTTAATAAACGATTAAAATTTGTTATTTTATGTGATTTAACAATTTTTAACTAGAAACACTTGCGCAAGCAGTTGCGCAAACTTTGCCAAATATTATAAATATATATTGATAATTAAATATAAAAAAATGGTGCGATACGATTACGATGTCAGGACGCATTATGATAGATTTAATGTAATTTGGTTATTATATGTACAGATAACACCAATCCTTTGATATTTTTTACCCTTTTTTATAACCTGGGGAAATCCGTCATGGAAACGCCACCTTTTCGGGGGAGAGAATGTGTAGTGTGAGACTCTTACTCACGAAAACCCTACGGTGAACCGATCGCCGATTTGGTTGGGGCGATAAGGTATCACCATGCCGCCCCAGCGGTCAGCCCGGTAGATGGTATCCGTCGGGCGTCGTCCTTATAGGGAGGCAAGCTGGGTACACTCGTGGCATGCGGCGGTGGGCGCACTGCGCGCAAACCGGTACAGGTATCACCCAAAACATCCGTGTCCGGTGAGTACATGCACCAGACGAAACGTCAAGGAGCTCCACTTCCTATTTATCCAGTCCGGCTGGACCGGACAGACCAACATTTTTTAATAAGAACGTGATTATAATATAACAACATCAGATAGTAGATGCTACGATGTTGGTAAAAACCTCTTCCCGAATAAAAGAAAAGCGTAAAAATCATCGCACGGGCAAACCAAGATACTCGTACACGCGAGGAGTACAATTAATATATTCAACATTTTATCACGTAAATATTAGTACATATATACGTGGCTGTAGGTTTGCACCAAGGTTCAGCTTTAACTCCTTATATATTACTTCTTGTTGTGGATGCGTTAACATCAGATATATAGGAGCACCTTGTGTACAGGTGTTTGCTGATGACATTGTTATTGTAGGAGAAAATGCTGCCTGAAGTCCAAAATATACCTGAATAATGGCGAAACAACTAGTGAATGTTGGCTTTGAAGATCAGTAGAACAAGAACCTGAACATTTGTTTTGCGACTTCGGTGGTCCAGTCAGTTTTTCTCATATAGCCTTAAATGGTACACACCTGCCTTACAAACCTGCTCCAATTTCCGGTACCTCGGTTCATTGATCCAAAATGACGGTGGCATAGACAAGGACGTGAGGAAAATGATAAAAGCAGGTTGATTGAAATAGCGAAAGGTATCTGGAGTAGCTTGTGACCCACAAATGCCTTTGAAACTCTAGAGGTAGATGTAGAAAACTATTATAACACCAACCCTGCTGTATGGATCTGAATACTGGGCTATGAAGGAGACGGCTGAGTGAAGACTACATGTGGCAGAGATACGAATGTTGAAATGGATGTATGATGTAACTAGAATGGATAAGATTAAGAATAAGTATATCAGAAGAAGTTTAAAAATAGCACCAGTGACAGAAAAGTTGAGAAGTGATACGTTAGCATGGTCTGGCATGTCATAAGAAGAGATGAAAGCAATGTAATGTTAAGCATGAAGGTGGATGGACATAAGAGTAGATTAAAATAGAAAACGGTATGGATGGATTGAATGTAAAACGATATGTGTATAAAAGACGTGAATACTGATATGACATTATGCCCTACTTAGGTGAGATAAAGATAAATAGATGATGAATTCATTGAGGATTTCTATTATATTATTATTATTATACACTTTATAGCTTTTAACATTTGACCGCAATCTCACTTGATGTTAAAAGATGGTGTGGTCCAATATGATAAACGCACTAAACATGGGAATTTGCCTCTCAAATGCAGCTGTAACACATCTATATGCTCCAGCTAGGTGGGCTTAGAACAAGCTCTACCTCCATACAATGGTTCCACCACGATGTTTTCCTTCACCTAAAGCTCCGGCTCATTCGCAAGAATTCGAACCTATGTCGATCGACACAGTGTCCGAATTACAGAGCCATCGTCGCTTGAAATCGCTTATAATAATCAAACTTACATAGAAGGGTAATTCAAACAAAAACAAAAAATAATGTTTTTCTTAGACTGTCGCTATGTATATAATTATAAGATAAAAAAGTGTCCTGTCAAATTTCACGCTTTATTTAATACATTTTAATGCAATTTATACACAAAGTCACTACTATTCCTTAGCTCTATCTTCCATGATGCAAACATATAGTTATAATAATAAGTTTATTTTTAACCAATTATTATTTTTTCTTGTTGACTCTCGAACATTTTAGTTAGTATTAAATAGAAATGTAATTTAGACTATTTATGATAATTCGCTTGTCTTAAATCCCATGTGCAATGATAACACGAAATAACAGTAACAATTATATCATTAATTTAGTGCTACTTTATGGAGCATAGTAATGTCAGTCTGTGTGACCTTTTGAATTTTGGAAACGAAGTATTAGTCGTAAAGATTTTGAATAAGCTTTACAAAAATAAAAATAATTTGCCATGCAAAAAAATAAATATTGATACCTAATGTTTTCCTTTTTATTTAAATCCCAGTTAAAATATTAAAGTCGAGGTTTGAAATAAAACATGCATTTGCCTACATTTATGTTGAACACAGATACTTTCTCATATAAGAGGTGCACTTTGTGTAAAAAAAGTAGATGATTAGGTACATAGTGAAAAATAAATTATAAAATTCTTTCTTTTAATTGACCTATCTTTTTTTCGGTGTGCATACTTTAGGAGTTAAGTGACTATCCCAGAGAAATCATTTCACCTGTAAAATATACTTTGAGAAGTTTTGGAGATACTACAAGAAATATATGTCACCAATACAAACTTGAAAAAACATAAGTTTTGAAAAATAATATAGAGTGCAGCGACAAGATTTTTATACATTCGTGTCAAAACTTTATTTATTATAACACATTATGGTATTCACGGTTTTTTTTAATTTATAAAAGTTAGTTCTAATTCCGAATACGGTAATTTTAAGTTACGAACACGGTAGTTATCAATTTTCATATAGAAGGACTAGGCCTGTTCACAGGTTACATATTCTATAGGTCTTTAGATAACGCTCTCTGTGGTAAGGTCTTGCAACACTAGTTGTCAAAGTCAAACGTTAAATTGCTTGTAAATGCTATATATTTGTTATAATACATTTTTTTGTTTTTATTTTAATGCCATGTGATACGAAAAACTTACTTGGATTTTTCATATTTTAATATAAGTATTTAAGCAATCATGTTATAAATATAAACATAAAACATCAAAATGTCTAGCACATCGTCAAACAGTAAAAACCACACGAAAAAGACTAATAGTATTCGAGAACGTGATAAAAACAAGTCGGTGGCTTCGGAATCTGGTGGTTCTAGTCAGTGTGATACCCCCCCATTGTCAGAAAAGGTAAATAAAACATTACCTACATTGTTAAGGAGTACTAACTTTTTATCTTTGAAAGAATTTACAGAATCGAATAAGTAGTTCCAGACATTATTTATTATTATTAGATTTTAATCTCAATATTGGTTATAGGATGGAAATTTGTCGCAAGGCAGATATGCTGGAATTGGTCCTGATTCAGTTCTGTGCATGGCTGAACAAGTTGGCGCCGAGTTGAACGTTGAGGCGGCGTCGAATCTAGCCGAAGATGTCAGCTATAAATTAAGGCAAACTATTAGTGTTAGTCCTACTTTAAATTGTAGTGTATTGTTATGTTTGTTTTATTATACTAGTAAAAGTGGCTGTACTGTAAATCTCAATAATATCAATCTATATAAATAAAATAATAATGGTCTGCAGTTGTACATGCAACACTCAATAACTACTGGACAACTTTAATCAGATTTATTTAGTTTCTGTTATTAGATATTTGGTTATTATATAAAGAAATATATATCACAATAATATACAGTTATGACAGTTTTAAGAAATTAATTTCAACAATAATAAATTATTAAAGAGCATTTTTTGTGGCAGAGAAGTGGGGCTATTTTTGTGTTGCTTTGTGTTGTGTTGTGGGCAGAACAAAGAAGATAAAGTCATAGATAACACCTACTAACAAATATTAATTAATGTTACTTATTAAAGCCTGTTTAGCCAATGCATATTTTCAATCAACTTTCAGTCTGTCATGATGCTTTGAAAATAACACCTCTAAAAATAATGCTCTTAAATATAAACTGTCAGTTATTCTTCATCTCATCGAAAGCAACTCTACTATGCTAGTTATATACCATACAGTAGTTATTGTAAATATGGCATTAACTGTAAGTTTAATTGTAGTTTTTCATATATTACAACTTATATATCATATTTCTATATTGATATTAAATGTAATAATCATATTACCTGTGTGTTGTTACATTATAAAATGTGTCAAGTACAATTTTAGCCATTCATAAGTTTTTTAAGTGAATAAAATTTAAAGGTCATAAGAACAAAAATCTTATGATCATCTACATTCACAGTGTATAAAAACTGATAATCTTAAAAAAAATAAAAATCTTATATGAATGACTATAATTGGATTTGGTTCATTTTGAAATGTAGCAACTCGTATGTTTCAGTTTGTATGTCTCATGTATAGTTTTTTATTTTATACATTTTTACTGGCACTTCCAGACACTAGCCCTACACAGTGAGATGCTAAAAAAGTCACGAGTAGACACCTGGGATGTGAACACTGTTCTTGCTTTAGCAGATACTAGTCCAGTGGTAGGTGCTTGTGGCCCACAATACACATCATTTGGTGACGAGAAACTGTGCTGTCAAGTTGTAAGTTATTTCACTGTTTACAATTATTGTAATTGTTTAGCATTTCTGTTAAACATTTTGCTTTCTATAGTTATTCCATTATTTACCATTTGCCATTAACCCACTTAATAAGTTACATATTTTATGACAGTAAAGTTCTCATAAAACAACTACCATATTTTACTTGTTGTCTGTGACATAATTATTACATTCTGTGAATCATGAAATGCATAATAAACTATAAATTATTAATGTTTGACACAGAATATTGCTGCTAAAATAAAAATTAAAATAAAAATTATTAATTACAATTTTCTTTTTATGTTTGTAATCAATATATTCAATTTGTTTTATAATCAACACAAATTTACATTGAATAAATTGACTTTTAAAGAAATAGTGCTAGAAACTGGAGCCTAACGAGCAAATTACACTAAATTAGTATTGATAATAGACTTTTTAATAAGTAAGATGCAATGTCATAGTCACATAACCAAACTGTTATCAAGAAAAGCAAAAAAAATGTAATTATAATAACTGGTCTACTGGAAATTTCTGTCTATTTTTGGTCTAAAACAAAATACAATATTTCTTACCTTTAATAAACTTAATTGAATAATATAATTGCCATTATTATTAATTATTTCTTGCCAACTTGAGGGCAATTTGAATATCCCTTTTTGTTTTTCAAAAATGTTTCATCGTCTGATATGGAAAACTTGAATCAGTATTTGTTTGATATTCTTCTTTGTTTTAGAATTATTTGCCTTTAAAAGATTTTTGTAAGGACAAGAACAAATGATAGTCAGAGGGTGCTCCTAAATGTTTCTATAGTATTTCTTTCTCATTTAAATTCATATAAAATACAATGGCATAAATTAAATTTATCTGTAGTCATGTATACACTATCACTTCATACTTTACACTAACTTGATTTAACTTTGTTTTAGTTCATTTGCTATGTCATTATCTGTACATTGAGGAATAAAAATAAAAATCCTGTGCCAAATAAATATGTGCTTACGTGTTGAAAATGTTGTCATAAAACGGACAGAACTCTCCTGGAGACCTTATACATATATGTCATGAAATTCATATTTTTTGCGAATACAAATCATTAAGAATGTAATATTTGTCAATAAACCAACATATATCACTTCTAATTTTACCTCACTGACTTTCTACTCTTGCCATATTTTAAGGGCATATACTGTATTATTATTTTAATTATTTAACCTATTGAACCTACAATGACTCATTTATTTAAGAAGAAGTGTCTTTATGAGAACTGTATTCATTTACGGACTCTTAATGTTAAAACTTTTCCACAGGAAACTTTGTTGAATGTCACAGAATATGCAATAACTACGCAGACCTACTCATACACAACGGTACCCACGCTATCTGTAGAATGGATTACGACTGATACAAATTTAAATAATACCAGTAATATAAGTGCCAATTTGCAGAATTATTATACAAAAGTTGCTAGAGGTGAGTCTTTATTATGTCAACACGAAATGGTGTAAGTGAATGCAAAACTGTCTAAAATTTTTTTTGTACAACTAATTTTTATATGCACCGAAAAGGGGGGGCTATTAATTTTACATCACGTGATTTTGCAATTCTTTAATCCCATTTCCCCCTACTAAAGTGTTCTAAGATTTGACTGGAACCTCTAATTTTTTGTTTTTCAAATTGCTATTGTTTGTTCAAATTATGTATTTTCAGTGTAAATATGTGTTATTGATATGATATGAATATCAAATCAAATATCAATATGTACTATTGATTGATTGTCATGCACTTATTAAAAAAAATGTATATATTATTTTTATTTTGGACTAGCATTTAATGTTATTAGGATTGTGATCTAGATTCTCAGTGTAAATATTGAACAATAAAATACTTAAATGAGAACTACTGAAATTGGTAAAAGAGTGTCTTTAATTCAGTCCACGGCAACTCGCATCCTTTCTAAAAAGTGACTACTGAAACCATCTCCAACCTCACTCTGAATTATCCACTCTAAACCATTGTTGCTTGCATACGTAGTTCAGTAGATATGTAACATTCTGTGACAGTAGTGTAGTAGGATTGCATGCTGGTGGTACTAATACATGTTGGACCGTACACTGGTGCTCTGCAGCTCTTGTGTTCAATGAAAAGTAGATGCTGTATGTACTGCAGTATCTTCTTTTTAGATCACCAATGCAAAGGTTAAATTGGTAAGCAATAGTG
Organism: Antheraea assamensis; assembly: GCA_035772565.1. Lineage (NCBI taxonomy): Eukaryota > Metazoa > Arthropoda > Insecta > Lepidoptera > Saturniidae > Antheraea > Antheraea assamensis. Next base: position 83,258 of record JAQQSE010000159.1, read on the forward strand.
GAGCAAGAAAGGAGGAAATGTCGTTGTATCGTTAGATGCCCATAAACATGACTGGTAGGATAAGGAGGTGGAAAATCATATGGGTACAAAATATTACGTGATACCTGCCAGGAACCTTTACTACCTCACTTGAGATTGAGTGAGATTCTACAGGAACCGCTTCATGTAAATAATTCACGTAATTAATGGACACACCCTAAATTATTCCCTATAATATGTCCGACGTGATCACTGCATGTTAAATAAAATCAAGAATACTAAAGGCTATTTGGCCAATTAATATTTTGAATCTTGAATCACAAGAACGATAGTTACAGAGTGCTAAACCTGGGGAATATGGTCTTATCTCTTATATTTTTCTGTAGCATTGCTTGTTAAAAAATGATATTTATTATTGTTATATTTATATATGAATATAACTATCGTTTCACACTTAGGTTAATTTGAATCAACTTTGTTTTAGTTAATTTACTAGGTCAGTATGTGTAAATTAATCAATAAAAAACAAATCTTCATATGATTTAGTAGTAGTAATAAGCAATATCCATTATTTAGTCTTTCCATTTCCTTGATATATTTGATAGTCTTATCTATGATGTTAAATTCTTTTCTTTTAAAGCAATTCTAAACTTGAGAAAGAAGCCCAAGGAAATAGCTGTAGAAGATCTCATGACAAACACAAGAATAGGACCTATTTTCCGAATCTATTCAACTTAGCTGTACTGGTTCTTAATGATGAAAATTTGAATGCGCTTAATGTTCCTGCGAAGAAGCCGTTGCAGTCAAATGTATTGGACATGGTCGATGCTCTCTGTTCTAACCCTTGCAGTTTGGATACTAATATACAGCAGCAGGTAATTATAACTTTAAAGTGTATCACACATTCAAGTTTGCGATGCTATAAAATGTTTAGTTCTCTCTGCTGTTGGTACAAAATTGTGGTTGGAAAAATGTAATAGTACATCAATTTATTAGACAAAATACAACCACATTAAAAATTCCTATAGATCAATATGTAATTTTCCTATTCCAGTTCCAGAGGCTTTTTCCAGTGATGGTATCGAATATATTGGGGAATGGATCCTTAGCGGAAAAAATGGTTGCGATATTGACTAAAATTATACGAACATGGCCGTCGTTTATCACAATTGGTGAGTTACATTTCTCGTCGTTTCATTTATATGATATGGTTAAGCCCGTGAGTAATTAAACGCCGTTTTCAGTAAAATATGTATATACGTCTGTACGTATGTCTGTACATATCGAGTAATGCAATAAATTCATTATACATACAGGATCGTGTAATAGTATTTACAATTTATTGTACTCTATGATTGTGATTCTCTTGTAGATTTTTTTTTTGTTCTTCTGCGTATTCGCTTCGATGTCCAAAATAGAACTGTCATCGGTCGCAACGCGACTCTCTTATATATCGGTTAAAAACGAGGAGTGGAAATATCTAGAATATAATTAAAATATAATTTATGACATTGATAACCTTTTAAGGAAGGGAAACTTCGAAGCGTGGTCTTTTAGAATATGTGTGTTTGTTTACAATAGTCCGTGCAATATAATCTCAAAGTGTACGTGTTCCACGCATCTATGGATCGCTATACTGCAATATCTGTTACTTCCAGCTTATTCTTGACGTTTGTAGGGATTGGACAATATTGTTTCTTTTTTGTAAGCGGCTAGTTCGTTACTTGCAGAATTTTACAAACATAGAATTAACATTTAACATCTATTCTGAAATTATTTCTGTAATTGAAAATATATTAGCGTTTTAATGTAACGCTTATTGAATTGAAAATAATAATTTCTCAATTTATTAAATAACGTTTTTAGTAAGTTTTTGTTAGTCTTCAATTTAATTGAATACAATTGTTTCAAAAAGTTATTTTTAGTAATAAATAAGTAAAAATCTAACATCGCATAATTAAATATCTAGGTATTTTGTAGGTAAGGGCATATTGTTCGATTACCTATCGCAAGGTCCAAAGGAACGTTTGACTGCGCCGATGATTAAATGCGTCACGGCTTTGGGTCGGAGAGCTCTGGTCGAGTGTCTCGGAGAACATTTAGACCATTTGGACGAGTGCATACACAAACCACGGGTCAGTTTGACCCACACACACTCGCAGTTAAGGGAAGCGATACTCGTGAGTATAGAATTTCTTATATATAGTAGAACATGGGTAAGTCGCATACTTCTGTAATAACCCTCTAGGCTGTTTTTTTAAGACTCAAATGTCAAAATGGCAGCCCATGTTTTGAAATTTCGAGCCAATTTGCCTGTTGACTAGTATAGTATAAGGTCTACATTCGTTTGTGTGGAACTTAAACCCGTTTGTTTACATAAGTCGAAAGTCAGTTATTCGTATTACGCAATAGCAAACCATAGTAGAATCTTAATCTTTCTTATGTCTATACAGAATATTTTATACTTTGATAACGAACGATGCGCATGTGCAGCAAAATGGGTTATAAACGGATAACATTATTTACATAGAAATTATGTAAGCGAAGTATATTGTTGCTTTATTTTTTTTTGTTTTTCCTCTGTACATAAAATATATTGTTAAACAAAGCGAATAAAGTAGTAAGTAGCAGCTAGTACTTATCAATTAGGAGGCGGTTTTGCTTTTAAAAGAGTGTAGTAACATTATCTTGTATTAAATTTTGTTTCTATTTGTGTACTCGGGGCCGTATTACGTGAACAGAATTTTAGTCATTTTTGATCTGCCTTCTTACTACTACTTCTACTTTTGAAGCAAAACTAACCGAATCCCATCATGTTTGAGTGTTGGCATAATTTGTGCAGAATATTTAACAAATTTCTTTACCAGTTGAAATAATGAGAAAAGTAAGTCTATTATGTAAATATACTTCCCCTAAATTATGATTACTAAGCAAAGCAAAATCTCCCTTTTGGTATGCAATATATGAACGATTACTCTAAAAAAAAGTAGTCTTAATCATCATTATCATCGTCATCATCATGTAAGAGACCCACTGCAGGGTTACAGGCCTCTTACCGAAGGAACATATAAGCATAACTACCACACCAATTCACGACGTATTGCCGATTTCAAACTGTGACAAATCCACAGTTCTATATTTTCCCACATGTAGTTGTACTAAAAGAACATATCTCAGGTTCAGGTTTCCTCACCGTGTTTTCCTTCACCGTCAGCCGATGGTGTTATCAATTTAAATTAGTATAATTCTTATATTATAGTATAATTATTATAATTCTTATAATAGTAATAATTCGTTGGTACATACCGGGGTTCGCACCCACTAGACATCGAATTTATATTCCATCGGTCAGACCACTCGATCGCCACGACTTAGATGGTATTAGTACTATGTTCAAAGTTACGTATTATGGGAGCTTATATAATTTAGCTCACTTTGATCAGGATGCGTCGACGTGTCTACTGAGATCTGAACCTACGACATATCTGGAGGACTATGTTATTACCGATTACACGCTATATGAAATGCTCGGCGATTCCATCACTCCACGACGTACTCTCTTCCCGTTCACAGGTATATAATATATTATTTTGTAATTTTAAATTATTTCATTCTTTTAACTGTTCTTTTTTTGTTTTTATTTTTAGGTATAGCTTTATAGAATTCGTTGTGTCCGTTTTTAATTAAGTGTGTATTTTATTTTTTAGGTTATATTTTAGTTTTAATTATTTTTCGTCTATATTTTTCCCAAATACGTTCCGTTTTTTGTTTTTTTTTTTTCGAACTGACCTACACTGTTGGCTTCGTCAGGCGTCTACAGTTCCACCGGACTACGATTTTGCATCTATGTAGTAGTTTTTGCATATACAACTAAGTAAGCCGTGTTTACGTCTGCAATGGTTTAATTTTAAGTATACTTATAGAATATCTATATAATATGTAATTGTCAGATTGAATTCAGTTTTGTAGATCCAATAAAATAAAATACGAATAGAAAAAAAATACAAGTGTAATAAAATAGTAAAATTATTGTACACAATGTAAGTAATGTATATCCTTTATACCTGCAATAACATTTTGAGACACTTTTTTTTTTATTTCGAACTGACCTACACTGTTAGCCTGGCAAGGCCGCTACAGTTCCGCTGGACTACTAAGGGGAGCGCTTAAGGCACTTAAGGGCGAACAGCGCAAGGGCACTCGGTGCGCCTCGGTTTGAACTGTCGCCGAAATTCCCGATCTGACTAAGCTAAGCTATCTGTCCATTTCATACACATATGAAATAATATAATAATGTATATGTGTATTTTGCATCTGACTACTATGTTGTGTGACCTATTTCCGTCTGAAAAGGGCAAAAAAGAGCCCACCACTATGTGTACCTAGGTGTGCACGTGTGTGGGGTGATCTGGGTAAATAAAAACAAGCGTGAGTCACTGTATTCGCGCGAGTAACATCCTCTAGGGCTCCACACCGAGGGACAAATCTAGGCTCGAGTTGTCACAAGAAAAATCGCGACGAGTGTGCGGAATCGTATCTTCAACCCCCGCTCACGGCGGCGTGAGCAGAGAGCGTCGCGGGCGTGGGCGCAAACATGCATCTTTTAAGATGACATCGAGCGAAAAATAAAGAACAATATTACGGTGCCAACTTAACTATACGATTACGTATGAGTTCCTAATGTATCGATCTAACGTATATGAACACGCGGGTTCGAACTGATATTTTGATTAACGCGAATTTCTTTATGCGCGGCGCGAGTTAGACGTTGTAACGTAGTTGCAACGGCCGAGAAAGCTGAGATCGCGTTTAAGAGCCCGAGCTCAGACGTACTATTGACGAGCGCGTTGATCGCGAGTATTTCTTGTACATCGTGTACTAAAAGGAGTTGAGCTATCCAGTCGATACCGGTGGTCTATACTGAAGACGCGGTAGATGGCGCAGGAGTGGACTGAGCTTTCTGTGGCTGGGGCTTGGCTTTAGGAGCCGTGGGAGCTGGCGGGGAAGGCTTTACGCGCCAAGAGAGCGCGCTCGGCGCGGGTGCGGGTGCTGCCGGTGCACTGGAGGTGCCCGGCAGGTACCAGGGAAAGCCTTCTGGCTTTGTATGGGCGATGGCGGTTGCATCCGAGACGGCGGGGCGTGCTCCCTGGACCGAGTCGCACGTCCGCCGCGGCGGGAACGGGTCGTGCTAGGCGCGCGGGGACATCCGCGATAGTTTGCAGTATGACCCGATTGCTCGCAGAGGACGCAGCTGGGAGGCTCGGTGGACTTAGGAGTGCGGGGGCACTCCCTAGTGGAGTGATCCCTGATACACTTAACACACCTGGGACGCAGGTGGCAGTGCCGGGCGGAATGACCGTACACCTGGCGGTTGTGACACTGCGAGGAGGCTCTACATAGACATGGGAGAGGCCGCACACAGAGGTGAGGCCGAAAATGGCTTTACCTTCCACGGTACGGTCCAGTGTGACCAGTACCAGGTTGAAGGGGGCTTTCGTACGGGAGTGGTACATGCGCTGTACGCTCTGGACTGGGAAGTCCTGACCGTTCAGGCAATCGGAGATGTCGTAGGTAGAGAGTTCAGAAGGAACTCCACGAATGACGGCACGCAGGAGACGCTCATTCTCGAGAGCGTGCGTGAAGAAAGGGAGTTTTCGCTCCCGGAAGTACTTGGTGAGCTGGCGATGCTCATCGGGGGTGGAGACTCTAATAGAGATGCCGGCAACAGTGTTGACGGCGGATTTGTAGAAAATCTCTTTAGACTTAAGGTCGTCCGAGATTTCCACCCAACGGGCTTTGTCACGCAAGGTGACGGGAGGCGGTGGGCGTGGCTTTTTAGCCGCGATTGCGGGTTCCGCAGCCGGAGCTTTAGCCGAAGTCGAGGCAGAGGGCGCGGGAGAGGCTCGGGTCACCCGAGCGCCACCTACATTGGACTGCTTTGGGACGGAAAGTCCCACAGCCGAGTCACTATCGGACGGATTCGCGGCGCGTGGGCGCTTAACGGCGCGTAACGGTTGTAAAACCGTCGTCATCGGCGGGCGATTTTGAGACAGGGTCTTTGAGAGTTAGTACTTTATTCGTTAGGTTAACTTGATTGAAATTCCTGTGAAAAAAAATTAATAAAACTCTTATATTCTTACTTTTTTACTAACATTATAAATAGGACTGTAGCCTTTTTGGTACTTACTCATTCAAGCTTTAACTACTCAATCGTTCGTTGTGACATTTTGCATAAACGTTGTCAGGTGTAAAGAAAACGACATAGGGTACCTTAGGGTACGGTACCCTATGTTACCTTTCATTTAGACCAAATGTATTGTACCCGAGGGATAGATTAAATCTACATCAACGCGAACGAAGCAGCGCGCAAAAACTAATCGTCAATAAAATCCTTCAAAAGCACGACGGGAAGAAATATCGTAAAATGTTGATAAAAATCTAGCGGACCAGGTGGATGTTGTCCTGCTCTAATAATAAAAAAAATCCTAGAATCAGACCGCAGAGTGAGACAGAGAAGCGTAACGTTTTTCATCATGTGACGATTTCTGTCATTTAACTCTTACCGTAAGACCCGTTAAGAAACGTCGTTCCAAAAAACTATAATTAATTCAGAATAAAGTTTCTTAAAGCACCGGATAATGTAAGTGATGGTATCATTAAAATTCCAAAATATTCAAAATATCGAGATTTGAAAATTGAAAAATTTTACAAATTTTCAAAATTTCTTTATCTATATACAGATGCAGTGACAAATGACGATTCGACCGCTGAAAAATCTTCGGACGAGGAATACCTGCCTCTCAGGCCGGTGATGCGGAGACCAAAACTTAGGATAGTGCCACAAATGGACAAACACACTCCCACCCCGAGGGACTTGGTGTTCAAACCGACGAAATTTAAAAGTGACTCGTGTGTGCAAATAAAAATAAGGAATTGTCGAACTCTAGTAACGAGCCGGAGGGTATTCGAACGGACTCAAACTGGCTTAGTGTCTGACCATCGGAATTGCGGTGTTGTCGTCGCGAGTGGATTGTTGAATAGATTTAGGTATAGATTAAGCAAGTCTAGTGATGTATTTCCAATATTTGGAGCTTTAATTTTGTAATAAATTATTATAATTTTGTTTTTGTATTTTATTCTTGAATCTTTAACGTGCCCATGAAAATTTCAAGAGTTTTAAGCATATGAATAGAATTTGACGTGAATTTGTACGTGTTTTATTTAAAAAGTCTTTAAGATGTCAAATTACATTATTACCTTTATATAACCGAATACACATACTTTATAAAATCTTGGACTCGAAATATACGTAATGATAGTAGTGGCGGATTTTATTTTCGAATACCATCGGTTTCCGGTGAAGAACATTTTATGCGATATACATAAATAGATTGATAATAGCGCCATCTAGTTGATAATGAAAACTGTTTGACGTAAGGATGCCACAGATTGTTGTATAAACATTGCTATTGTCATAAATTGGTACTCAGATCTTTAGTAGAATGATAATTATTGTTACTAATCATCATCTCAATGTTACTTGATACTAACTGATGCCTGAGACTTAACAATATATTTTAATAGGAAAAAACATCAAAAGCTAAAATATACTTTGCGTACAAAACTTATTTGTAAACAATATTATTCCTTTGCCTCTTTTCTCCTGTGCATACGCACCACACCGCTTGCCCCACTTCTCCACGGATAAAAAATTGCTTATAAAAATCGTAATTTGTTAAAATTTTAATAACCTATTAAATTTATATTTTTTAGATAAGGGCTAAGTGCTTAAAATGTAAAACTAAATAAAATTGGTCGCAATTTGTCTAGTACCTTTATCAACTATCTCTCTCTCTCTCTCTCTATTAAGTTATATAGTTCTTAAAAGAGTTACACCTGCAATTAGTGGCGTAATGGGCTGGTATCAAAATTGCTTGGTGTTAGTTTCGTAGTGGTTTGTTTTATAGTGCTTTGTTTTTACGTATGATGAACAGCAGCGCTATCGGCGCCACATTTTAATTTCTAATAAGAGAACATTAAAAAAATACAGTAAATTACATAAAAAGAAAAAAATATATAACATCTAAAAAAATTTGCTTACACCACGTCGAATCCCCTGTATTACATGTACTATTTTTGTATTGATGTGACAGTAGCTACACGCTTAAAAATCTGTTGCTAAGCACCAATAGGTGTATTTCGGTATCGGCGCTTGAGAGCCAGCCCTCCTCTATGTTTAAAGTATGTACGGTTGTACCATATTGCCATTTAACATCAGGTGAGTTTGTGGTCTAACAGTAAACTGTATAAGCAATACACGCATGACGAGCCAGGTCAGATGACATCAAAAACAGTTATTTTACCAAATAACCAAATATTATATTCCAATGTGTGCATTAAATAGCTCGCCAAACTAAACGATGCAATTCACGTAAAGAAGCCAGAAGTTACAAGTCGTAAGGATGTGGTTTTCTATCATGATGATGTTAAACTCCACACATCTTTCGTCTCTCGGTAAAAGTTATTGGATCTGGGTTGGGATATATTGTCATATCCGCCATACAGCCCTGACCTTGCGCTTTCAGAGTATTATTTACTTCGTTCCACAGAGATCCTTCAATTGTAAACATTGTAATGATGCTAATGTTGTCAAATCACACTTCATTTAATGTTTTGATAGCAATTTTAATTTTATGAACGTGGAACTATGACACTGCCTAAACGATGATCATCAATAAAAACGTAGAGGCTCTAGTTGAATAAACTTATATTTTTAAGAATAAAGTTGAATTTACATTCTTCTTTAAAGTATATAAGTCAGCTATAACTTATATAGTTGCTAGCCAAATGTTTTATAACGACACTGATAACGTATAATTATGTTATGTTGCTAATGTAATGTTATTATTGAAGTTATACTTCTTTTGGCGCGTTAGGGAAAAATGATGAGAGTAAATTTTTACGATGCGCGCGCACACCGCCTCGAAAAACGGACACTGAATTTAGCTATAGTCAACATTTTATTAAAATAATAGTATGTATGTATTATATACCTTTTTTATTGTTAGTGTCGTTTTTTCTACAAACGTAGAATAAGGCGAAAGATAAAATGTTTGAAAAGATTTTTATCTTGTTGCTCCAAATCATTATAACTTCTAACGCATGTACATAAGTACACACTATCTTTTCTTTTACCGATATAACAAGTATCTAATAAAAATACCGTTATTTAACCGTACTTTTACTGGGAATTAGTAACGTTATTCAGCTCTATTTTATGAGATCATAGTATATATAGGTAATTTATTTTTTATTCGCAATCTAGCGTTATTTGAAGCTATATTGTGTAATATTGGTGGCATTTTGCGTAGTATAGTTTGGTTATTGTGCACAATTTAATAATATAACAGAGCATTAATACAAAAACTCCCTTGAAAATTCGAACATGAGGATCACCATCTTGTAACACTGAAGTTACGCCGTTGCTAGCCACGAGAAACTTTGCAGTAATTGCCCACTTCCTAATGGGAATTGTTAGGAAGGTTTACTTATTTGACAACAGATGATAAGAACTATATCTAGTTAGACGGTAGAACAATGGTAAAAGAAAATAACCTTTAACTATTAACATTTTATTACAAGATTCACAAGTATATTATAGTTATTTGTCTATGTTCTTGATAAAGATTCTTCCTTAGAAACAATAAATCTCGACGACTGAAGAAACGGACTAATGGCTTGTCTGGTTTTTGTGCCCCTACCAGAAATAAATTCTGGATCACCCGTAGTTTCGACCATAATATAATTATTATAACATCTTTTTTGTAGACATAGCAAAACAACGCCGCTTCTCCTTCTGAATACAGAATATCAAAATCCCTTGCGAACAAATTGCACTTTTCAGTTACATTACGGTTGATAATAAATCTGAATTTAACATTTGAAAGCCGATTCTGCTATCGTTCTGCTCTTGTGGAATACGTAATTCAGAATTCAGATCTTGTCACGTAATTAAAATTCGTCACATTGCATTATAAGAGATAAAACAATTTGAAGAACGTGATAACTCGCAATACAAAAATTAGCTAACACAGCCGTTTGCGAATAGCCGCCTTGTCGACAAGGGGCGCGACGTCGCGACACGACGTCCGTCGGCGCCGACTTCTTTAGGGCTGTCACCTATGTGTTAAGAGAAAATATATTTAAGATTTACAGGACAAAAAAAAATATTTTTACCATTATTGATTTTCATTACTTATTATTCTGTATTATAGTAGCAAACGAACTAGCAGCGATATTATAATGCTTTTTTATCAGTTTTAGTCATGCAGAACAATATAATTACAGTTTTAAACAGCTGACAACCGTAGCCACACCTGCGCCGTCGCGACGCGTCTAGACGCCGTTTAAACTGTCACGTTGGCCGCGGCATACCGATGTATCCGGGAAACAAACCGCGACTTGTCACCATAATATGATAAACGGTAGAAGGTATTTCTGTTTGTTGCTGTTTCTATTGTAGGTATAATAAAAACATATATTTTTTAGTATGTCTTAGTGTTTCTGGAATGGCCGCCGGAGTGGTATCGAATACATTACCTATTACAGCCACCAAAGTAATTAAGTTTTCCTTTCATATAACAAAGTTATGTTTATTAATATGTAAAAATAAATCATCAACCTTTAAATTTGCATTGTTGTATATGTTGCTTTGCTTGGTTTTTAATAAAATGTGCTGGTGATAAGCGTTCGCCCTATTAGACTATCTGGTGAAGTTGTAAAGGTCTACCAGGTCAATAGCGTATAGGCGGTTCGAAAAAAAAAACAAATATCGGCTGTTATTAGTTTCAAGGTATGTGTAAGTTCTAATACTGCTTTGTATATTGAATGTAAATTGGTATTATAAAATCTGAGCTTGCTTTGGGGGACACTGGGAGTATTAATTGCTGTTTCCAGAGCGGCAACTAATCCCGGCCCAGAGTAGACTTAGTGAATTATCATTTACATCTTGTTGCGTAAACAAAACATTCGAAAGAAAATCATTTGCTAACAAACCTTGCTGATCGTTCTTCCCTAGCGAGAAAGCTGAGTATCAACTTTTTTAATTTTTATATATGCCTTCCCGGGTACCTATCTATCCAAGGTATCTGACTGGATTCTGATCACAATACATCAAGTGTAATACCCATTATAGTGGTACTACTTAAGGCGTACTACTTTCCAAGAGAAGTTGATGTATATGCAGGAAGTGAGTGGGCTGTTAGGGTGTTCATATCCGACTGGAATATTACCATTATGCACATGATAATAAACAGGGACTCGTCATAATGACTCGTTTCTTTATTTAGATGACTTTCAGAATCATCCATCGATGCCAGTGACAACTGCCAAATAATTGTATTTTTTTGGTGAACGCCTTTGAGCCTGGATTTCGCTATGCTTACCATCAGAGCCAGTCCAGTTACTTTGTCGTACTACAAAAACATATAGGTACCACGTTTAGTGCTTCATCACAGTTTTACCTAGTAATGGGGCCCTATTCAACAACTAAAAAAACGAATGTTAAATATATAATTAATTAAAAATATGCTGCAGATTGAAGTTGCGTGATGCTGTAGTTGTTAAAAACCTCCTTGTATTTTGTGTGACAAACTTCTTTGTGTTTTAGTATTATAATATTATTTTCTATTTAAAAAAGTATATTTAAAATGGGATATATTCGATGTCACAGTTTGGAAAAAAAGGCGATGTAAAACACATGTAAAATCTGGAAATATATTATTTAATTATATACGTGTATTTCATCTAGTGGACTGACCACAAAGAACCTGAATTTATCAGTAGTCAACTATAGTGATTGGCTAAGTTGAGAATTTAACTGAGCTGCCTGAACACGCTTTTTAAGGTTTGGTGATTTTCATTTAGAAAGTTTAGATTAATCAGGCTACATATTTTTCAATACCCTACCACCATGTCATGGCCTAGCTATGATATCTTGTGACATTTTTCTTCGCGTTTCTCTAATTACCGATGCGATGTCTGCATACGCTAGCATTGAGCGATTATGACATCTACATCGCTTTTAAAGTGAAAGTATACTTAAGTATATACTTTAAAGTATCAAACGTTCAAAAATTTCACAGTTATCGTATGGTGAAAAATCGAGCGTAAAACAAAAATACACTTTCATCGCTTGAACTTTGAAATGTTATGGACGAGTTTTCTGAAACTTATTCAGGGGCGTAATCACCGCTGGCTGTATCAGTGATATGTGACCCCCAAAGCACAAAGGTCCGTTGTGGCTCGTAAAATGTTACTCATATTCACAAATACTTATTAATTAGCTTATTGTTAATTAGTAATTACATTATAAATATAACGTTAGTATTTCTTAGGTTCTAGTGGCTCTTATGTCATACGTCGTGGAAGCTTATTCAATAGTAAGCTTCGCCCCAAACAGATTTTGATTTCGAGCCCGTTTAAGACTAGCTACGCCACTCCTGCCAATTGTTAAGATATTATCACTTCTGTGATAATGTATAAAGTGCTTTGATTCCATGGACACATTATTATAACAGCTGTCTGTTTTGTTTATGTTAATTGTTAACATAGAAAGTGTATTTAGGACATTCTTTCGATTTTTTATTGGTAACACAGGATTGTACAACAGGCCTTTTCTACACAATTTTGGACACCGTAAAATATTTATCCTAAAGTAATATATGCGAATTGTTGGCGACGCACGAGAGCTCGCGACTGGCGCCGCTCACTACTTGTGAGGACGAAGCGCCTCAGTCCCAAATTTGTATAGATCGTGTCTTAATTATAGAATTTTAATATAGAATTAAGATCATAGAATACATAGAAATTATAACGTAGATATAGAATTAGATAGATACATAGAAATTATAAAATAGATTAAGACATATTATAGATATAAAATACATAGATTTATAAGTTACATAGATATTATAGATGAAGATTACGTGAGAAATATAAACTCACATTATAGAATTTACGTTGATGTGTAGATTACATTAGCGTAAATAACTGCATGGAGAAATAGACTGCATCGATACAAATTGCATGCATATAGATTACATTGAATTACATAGATTGCATGTGTATCGATTGCAGAAATGTATAGATTGCATGCACATATAGAATGCATGCCTATATAGATTGCATGCATATAGAGTTTGCATGCATGTGAATATATATATATAGAAATGAAATAACATGTAAACGCAAACGTAATATTACGCGTAGTACTAGGAGCGCGCCAAAGCTCGCAGCTGGTAAGAGAAAGTTGTGAGGACAAAGCGCGCTAGCGATGACTCACGACCGGGAGCGATCGGTTGCGAGGACGGGACGCGCCGGCCTAATACTTAGAATATAGAAATGCGTAATTATTCACTATAAGTATGGAATTTTGTGTTATTTTAAGGAGAAATAGACTAAATAGATTTAATATGCATGTTATAGAATAAGTATTGATAAAATATGAGGTAGAATGTATAGAAAATATCATTGAATAAAAAGAATTGTGCATGTTAGCTTGTAAGATCATAGAATTATTGATTATTGAATGTATTTAGGTTTAGGTAACATAGATCTAACGAATAGATACAAATATAGACGTAGATAAATAGAGAAAAACCCTATAAATGTTAAAATAAGATTTTAACACTAAGAATTCGGTGAATTATTGAGGGTTTTTTCGCCTTTGTGTACAAATTATTTAAGTTAGAATTAAGGTTATGGTTTCATTTTATGCGGATTGTGCTTACGTATGAAATAATAAATATACATGTATATAGATTGAATATCGAAATAAATATAGAAGAAATCCCGAGCCAACATAAGCAAAATAGAGTTAGAGCCGCCTCATTTTCGGGTGGCTCTCATTATGGTAACGCCGCTATCTACCTTAGCGCTAGCGGCGCTGTAGGGAAGTACAGTTCGAGCGCGCAGTACTTCAGTAAGCAACACATGGAAGAATCGGCGAGTACTGAATACTGAATAAGTGAACAGTGAAATATTGAACAAAGTAATTAGTGAATAGTACTTCGACGGATTTGAACATAGATTAAATATAGTGTTGTCAATCGTGTAGGTTGTTGGCTCGGGGTTGTTATTAAATACAACTACGTGTTTTATTTTACAACCCGAGTCAGTGTCAGTCACTTTCTCGAGCGGTTCGTGCATTATTGCACTGCATCGGCCCCTATCGGCTATTACCGGCATCCGGCTGACGTCACCGAGGCGGGTTACCGGCGCTCTCGCTCACATCTTTCGAGAGTGATAAACCCGCCCGCCAAGGGGAACGCCGCCCCACCGTACCTCACCTCACCCCCTCCGAGGCGGTGACCGTTCGGTAGCGGTGTCGACCCCAACAGCTGGTCCTTCGAGCCGGATTTTCACGGCAGTCAAGATGCCGGTCACGAGGAGCCAAAAGGGATCACCGGTGCAGCCAACCGAGACTGAGGCTGCAGCACAACAGAGCAGCGCTACGGAGACGACGTCGTATGAAACCTACGACACTTCAGCTACGGGCACAACGAAAGCTACCGAAGCATCCACATTACGAAGACACAGGCCTGCATCCACGAAGTCTCAAAGGAGACGAAAGGAGCTGGAGGCCCGTGCAGAATTAGCAGAGAAGGAGCTTCGGGAGGCACAAGCAGCAACAGTAGCAGCCAGGCTACGCTTAGAAATCATCCAGGCGGACGATGAAGATGACGACTCAGTCATTGAGGAGCCAGCAGATCGGGAGGACCAGGTCAGGGACTGGGTCCAGAACTCGGCAGGGCACACGGAGCGTAAGAGCGCCGGTCATATAGAAGAAGTCCGGCATATAGACACCGCTTCTGCCCCTGCCGCCGAAGCTGAAGGCCAACCTGTGAAGTCCACCGATGATCATCGAAGCCTGGCCCAGGCCATAGCTGAAGCGATGAAGACTGCGCAGCATGGAATGATGCCACAACCAGACTACGTGCATCAGCTACCATCATTCGAAGGAGACTGCAGAGAGTGGGTGGCCTTCAAGGCCGTCTACGATGACACCGCTCCGCTCTTCTCTGACGTGCAAAACATGGCGCGACTGAGAAGAGCATTGAAGGGAGAGGCACGTGAAGGAATTCGTAGCCTACTGTACTCGGAGAGCACACCCGGGGAAATCATGGAGGCGCTGCGACGGTCCTATGGAAGAGCGGATGCCCTAGTCCTGGCAGAACTGAACAAGATCAGGAAGCTGCCAGTGATTAGCGACTCCGCATATGATATATGCACGCTAGCGAGTTGCATTAATAATACCGTCGCAGCTATAAGAGGGCTACGAAAACCACAGTATCTGCAGTCGCCCGAGATATTGAAGAGCATCACCGACAAGATGCCGACCATATTGAAGTTCCGGTGGTATGACCACACCGCGGACAAGATGGATGGAGAGGATCCAGACTTGAATATGATGGCGAAATTCCTCAACAAGATGGCGGATCGTTGTGGACCCCACGCCATACCTGAGGAAGCAGCCACCCGAAAACCGCCGCAACGGAGACAAGCCGCGCACGCTGCGACTGATGTTTTGCCACAGAGGCAGGCTACTCAGAGTGCTCCGAAGGAGAAGCCAGCCTGCCCGCACTGCCGAGAAGAGCATCGCCTGCACGAGTGTCCGAAATTCAGACGTGCTTCCGTGCAAGAGAGATGGCAGATAGCCAAGCAATCCCGCTTGTGCTATAAATGCCTGCACGGAAAGCATCGCAAAGAGACGTGCCAACGACCACCATGCCGGACCTGCAAGCGATGGCATCACGACCTGCTACATCAGGAGAAGGCAGAGGTGGCGACATCAGAGGTAGCAAACAACGTACAGCTACCGATGAACTGCGTGAGGTCTTCGAGGGCGTATCTGAAAATGGTGCCGGTGGAGATATATGGACCGACAGGGTCAGCCAGAGTCCTGGCCCTGTTAGATGAAGGCTCCACCGTGTCACTGTTGGAGTCCACGGTGGCGGAACAAATCGGCCTCAAGGGGCCCAAGGAGGCGCTCCAGCTGGACACCGTCGGTGGACAATCGATCACGAAGGGCGATTCTATGAAGCTCGACCTTAGGATCAAAGGGCTCCACCAGCGGAAGAAATGGACAGTCGCCGGGGTACGCACAATAGACGACCTACGTCTAACGCCCCAGCGACTGGAGAAGACACTTATCGCACGCTGCGCTCATTTAAAAAACCTAGCAGAGTACCTATGCTATGATGAAGAGTCCCCAAAATTATTGATCGGTCAAGATAACTGGGGACTCATTATCACCAGAAAGATGCGCAGGGGAGGAAAGAATCAACCTGTGGCGTCTTTCACGCAGCTAGGTTGGGTGCTCCACGGCGTAGATGGAGATGCGTCGAGGCCAGTTAACTTCGCTTGCGCACATGTATCAGCAAGCGAAGCAGCTCTCGACTCCCTCATTAAAGAACACTTCGCCATCGAATCGATGGGAGTCGCGCCGAAGCGGCCCACCTCGGACATAGAGGCGAAGGCCCTCAGCATGCTGGAATCGACGAAAGATGGCAGGTTCGAAGTCGGCCTTCTGCGGAAGAAGGAAGATGACGTCCTGCCAGTTACCTATAAGATGGCAGAATCCAGACTGAGGAGAGTGGAGAAGAAACTGGATAGGGATATCGATCTGCGGCTTGACTACAAGAGCAGTCCATATAGAGCTGGCAGCGTCATTATCAGCAGACTCCATGGTGCTAGCTCTTCGACGGATGGCGGCACGGCGAGGCATGCCCAAGGTCATGTTCAGCGACAACGGCACCAACTTCTCCAGAGCCGACAAGGAGCTAAGGGAAGCCATGGAGCCGAAGAATATGGAAACGGTCGCTGCCAGAACAAACCTGAGGTGGAAGTTTATTCCGCCTGGAGCACCGAATATGGGGGATGCGTGGGAACGCCTGGTACGTTCCATCAAAACGGCGCTTGCGGTCACGTTGAAAGAGAGACACCCGCACGAGGAGACGTTGCACACACTTCTCCTCGAAGCCGAACATGTCGTCAACTCGAGACCACTCATCGCCGCGGAACAGGATGGCGACAAGGAGGCCCTCACTCCCAACCACTTCCTCATCGGGAGATCTTGCGGGCTACCCAACACGGGTAGCTCCAGCAATGAAGACCTCGTCGGGCGACGCACGTGGAAGGTGGCGCAGCGAATGGCCGACCAGTTTTGGAGCAGGTGGCTCAAAGAATATCTGCCCACTCTGCTCCCCAGGCGAATCGGCAAAGAAATCACCTCGAGAGATCTGCAGTGTGGAGACCTGGTACTTATAGTGGACTCCACACTACCACGGAACACCTGGCCTCGAGGTGAAGTAGTCCAGGTCTACCCTGGACCTGACGGTCGCACACGAGTGCTGGAGGTGCGCACCGCGGGCGGACTACTACGAAGACCGAGCCGCAAGGCGGTGCTGCTGGTTCCAGCGTCGGCCGGCAACGAGCAACGAGCCATCAACGAGTCCTCGGTATCATCGCCGGAGCCTGGAGATGCAACGGCGTCGCCAGGACATGGAGTTGGTGCTACGCACGAGGGGGAGGATGTTGGCGACGCACGAGAGCTCGCGACTGGCGCCGCTCACTACTTGTGAGGACGAAGCGCCTCAGTCCCAAATTTGTATAGATCGTGTCTTAATTATAGAATTTTAATATAGAATTAAGATCATAGAATACATAGAAATTATAACGTAGATATAGAATTAGATAGATACATAGAAATTATAAAATAGATTAAGACATATTATAGATATAAAATACATAGATTTATAAGTTACATAGATATTATAGATGAAGATTACGTGAGAAATATAAACTCACATTATAGAATTTACGTTGATGTGTAGATTACATTAGCGTAAATAACTGCATGGAGAAATAGACTGCATCGATACAAATTGCATGCATATAGATTACATTGAATTACATAGATTGCATGTGTATCGATTGCAGAAATGTATAGATTGCATGCACATATAGAATGCATGCCTATATAGATTGCATGCATATAGAGTTTGCATGCATGTGAATATATATATATAGAAATGAAATAACATGTAAACGCAAACGTAATATTACGCGTAGTACTAGGAGCGCGCCAAAGCTCGCAGCTGGTAAGAGAAAGTTGTGAGGACAAAGCGCGCTAGCGATGACTCACGACCGGGAGCGATCGGTTGCGAGGACGGGACGCGCCGGCCTAATACTTAGAATATAGAAATGCGTAATTATTCACTATAAGTATGGAATTTTGTGTTATTTTAAGGAGAAATAGACTAAATAGATTTAATATGCATGTTATAGAATAAGTATTGATAAAATATGAGGTAGAATGTATAGAAAATATCATTGAATAAAAAGAATTGTGCATGTTAGCTTGTAAGATCATAGAATTATTGATTATTGAATGTATTTAGGTTTAGGTAACATAGATCTAACGAATAGATACAAATATAGACGTAGATAAATAGAGAAAAACCCTATAAATGTTAAAATAAGATTTTAACACTAAGAATTCGGTGAATTATTGAGGGTTTTTTCGCCTTTGTGTACAAATTATTTAAGTTAGAATTAAGGTTATGGTTTCATTTTATGCGGATTGTGCTTACGTATGAAATAATAAATATACATGTATATAGATTGAATATCGAAATAAATATAGAAGAAATCCCGAGCCAACATAAGCAAAATAGAGTTAGAGCCGCCTCATTTTCGGGTGGCTCTCATTATGGTAACGCCGCTATCTACCTTAGCGCTAGCGGCGCTGTAGGGAAGTACAGTTCGAGCGCGCAGTACTTCAGTAAGCAACACATGGAAGAATCGGCGAGTACTGAATACTGAATAAGTGAACAGTGAAATATTGAACAAAGTAATTAGTGAATAGTACTTCGACGGATTTGAACATAGATTAAATATAGTGTTGTCAATCGTGTAGGTTGTTGGCTCGGGGTTGTTATTAAATACAACTACGTGTTTTATTTTACAACCCGAGTCAGTGTCAGTCACTTTCTCGAGCGGTTCGTGCATTATTGCACTGCATCGGCCCCTATCGGCTATTACCGGCATCCGGCTGACGTCACCGAGGCGGGTTACCGGCGCTCTCGCTCACATCTTTCGAGAGTGATAAACCCGCCCGCCAAGGGGAACGCCGCCCCACCGTACCTCACCTCACCCCCTCCGAGGCGGTGACCGTTCGGTAGCGGTGTCGACCCCAACACGAATGTAAGTTTCTTTGTTACTCTTTACGCTTTAACCATGTTTTTAAATAAGAACTAAATGTCTAAGAAGTAAAACTAAAGAAAAAAGATCAAAATCTATTCTGTAATTTTTACCTGATGTGCGCACAACGTCAGACCACAATCCATTTACTTCTACAGAAGGTGACGAAATATCAAACTGTGAACAATATTTTCCATATTTCATATTTCCTTTATAGAAAATAGAGGTTCATTATAGAATACGAACCCACATCCTTCGAATCGGTTTCTGACGTATTACCATTGTATCGTTAAAACATAAGCAATATTGTTTGTCGTATACAGGTACTTCACGCCCTACTTATGTCAAGAGAAACTTGTTGTACTTAAGTGGCATAGTTTCATGTTTACTTAGTTACTCAGCTTTTTGAAGACTATTAAAGTCAATATTACCTACGAGCAAATTTGGAGCGATTTGATGTCATCGCCACTATGTACTTGACGTCAGAACCACTCCACCGAGATTAATGCTAATACGACGGTTTCCATATTCATGATTAGGTTTATTGTATTTAAATAATTAACACTGAAGTTTAAAGTCAATAAAAGTGAGTACCGAGATAATGGCTGTTGTTGGGTTGTCGTTCGTCCGTGAGACTTTGATAGTGATGTGCTGTTTAAGAATTGTACTCAAGCCAGTGTATCTATTAGGGTGTGCCAAAAAAATTGGATTATTTTTCACTGTCACCCCTATATATCATAAGATATATCCAAACAAAAATTCTGTCCAAAGAACCGTTCTTAACTTCAATTTTAAGAGGTCCTCCATCGAACTTTAAATTTTCCCATAGCATAGGATTTTTTTTTTAATTATATTACTTGTAAATTCTGAAGAAATTTTATTTTGTTAAAATAAATGAATAGGTCTCATTTAGCGATAAATTTTCGACAAAAAATTTCACTGAGACAAATTTATACCGTTAATATTTAAGTTTTTGGTTTTTTTATATTTTGGGTTATTAAGGTTTTTGAAATTTGAATTTTTAATAATTTTACGTGATTCTATATTTTGCGACTAAATTATCAAAGATAGAATAAAAACTTGAATGCCAAATTCGTAGTTCTACTGACGCTCTATAGAATATTTTTAACGAATTATCTGTATAATTAATATAATAAATGACGCAGAAGTCGTGGGTGTCAGCTAGTACTATATAAGTAAGTGATTCCATGGAGTGAAAAATGTTGAAAAATTATGATTTTTTTATTGTCAATAATTATCAGGTTTTTTGGTCAGGTAATTGATATCTATTAGAAGGCCCGACGGACGATGTCCTGCCCTGATAATAAAAATAATTTTAGAATCAGACCGCAGCCCCTCGTATCGGGTCCGGGTCCAAATTTAAGTTCCAACCATTCGTTGAATCCACAAAAACATGTTCGTCAAAATCTGTCCCACCGTTTAGGAGGACTTCAGTACATCATACACACGTACAACGGAATTATATATATATATATAGATATACCAATATTTAATTACACCATTTCGTAGGATAACGTTAAATTATTTAGTTCTTGTAATCACATCTAATTACTGTAATTGTTTTGTGATATATCTATATTTTTGTAATTGGATTCAATCAATAAATTAATCTCCTTCCTTGGAGACTAAATCGATTGTTTTTAACAAATGCAAAAATAATCGATTAATGAAAACAGTAGACTCGTCTCGTCACTAGATTTCTCAGTGTATGAGCTCATTGTTGATATACTGATGAGTATAGTATAATGCGAGTAAACGACTCCATAATTTTGCGAGTTGCAATTGCATCGTCGCCTCTCTATTAGGTCGTATGTACGTTGTCATTATAGATTATTTGCAGTTTATATTATAACTATGTATTGTCTGAGTTTTAGCTCGCGTGATGTTTGAGTTCCATCGTCGATGGAAATTATGTTATTAGGATATAATCAATACATATTTGATCTGTAAATCTGTTTTGTGAAACGTCAAATATATAACAAAATGGCGTCGTATTTATTTACTATTACTCATTGCTATTCGATGCTATATTTGTTAACAATAGTAAGTAATATGTGTTTTTGGTAAGTGATTTTGGGAGAGAAGGATATAATGACTAATATGATAAAAAGTCGTCCATTTGTATTTTAACCTGATGCGCATCATGCATTCAGTAAACAAAATTCATCAGTCATCACTCTCACAAGTAATGTAGGCTAATGCATAACAGAATTTGAGAGCGCCGGACACCCACATATATTAAAAGGCCGGCAACGCACTTGCAACTCTCCTGGTGTTGCTAGTGTCTATGGATGGTGGTGATCACTTACCATCAAGTGACCCATCTGTTCGTTTGCCCCCTATAATATAAAAAAAAAAACATAATTGTTATGTATTGCATTATACATATTACATGTATATAAAATAAAGAATCATTTAGAATTAACGCAGTTTTTGTTGAAATTATACTGTCGTTTAAAACTCAAAGATTTTTTTTATCTGTATGGCGGCGTTGACATCCGGAACTGCCGTTCGGACTTGAAAAATTATTTTATCCTTAGGAGCGAAGACATATATAGATATATACGATAGTTCTTATTGGAAGCACTAGATGTCGCTGGTTATATAATGCTGTGACACAATTTAGCATTACATATTTCTTACAACCTCGATTAAGCTATATTTTAATTACATTATTTTCTTATTTTAACTAAGTATCTAGTATTTATTTTTTGTAATTAGTATATTAGACCCTCGTTGTCTTGTGAATCAAATAAATAAATAAATAATATTATCATACAAAGTGTTACACAGAAAACACACAAAGCGAGATATGCTGCAGTGCAATGTATAGGGGGCCGAGGGTAGCTTGACAGCCCGACGATAGACTACCGAGAAGGGCCCAATTGTAAACGCCTATATGAGTGAGGTATCATATCGCGTACACGACGTGCCGCGTTACAAAAGACGCCCGTAATATATTTTTACAGATTCTCCCGACGAAATAACGGCAGCTATACGAGTGCGGCGCTGAGGAGGATACCGCGCAGCACACTCTGTCCGAGTGTGCTGCGTGGGAGGTGCAGCGCCGCACTCTGGCTGTGGCGGTAGGAGGAGATCTTTCGCTGCCGAGCGTGGTTACGGCCATGCTCGGCAGCGAAAACGCATGGACGGCGATGGCCTTCTACTGCGAGGAGGTCATCTCGCAGAAGGAGGCGGCGGAGAGGGCCCGAGAGGCAGATCCTCTCAGCGGCCGTGTCCGCCAAAGGAGGTTCGGTGGAAGGAGGCGGCGATTTGTCCGCCTCCTTCCACCTCCGTAGCCGAACCTGAGGAGATGGGCCGGGGGGCCCATTTCCTCTTTGCACAGGTAGGTTCGGCTGACGAGGGGAGGTAGCTGATCGTGTACACAGCTACCTCCCTATAAGGATGGAGCCCGGCAGCCATCTGCCGCCGGGCTGACCGCTGGGGGCGGCATGGTGTTAGCCTAATACGGTCCCATGCCGCTCCAACTTAAAGCGGTGGCCGGTGCACCGTGGGGTTTTAGTCCGTGCGAATCGGACATAACCCATTCTCTCCCCCGGGAGGATGGGTATCCGTTAGGGATCTCCCCACGTTAATAATAAAAAAAAAAGTAGTCAGATTCAAGATACATGTATAAGTTCGTGAAACATACATGCTTGGTACACGTGTATGTTTCACGAATTCCATATAAATGTATGAAATAATAGTTAGAGTAGCTTAACTTAAACCTGGGATATTCGGTGACAGTCCAAGCCAAGGCGCGCCGTGCGCCCTTGTGCTGGTTACCTATATAAAATCGGGTAAGTGCTTAAGCGCTCCCCTTAGTAGTTCGGTGAAACTGTAGAGGCCTTGCCAGGTCAACAGTGAAGACAGTTCGAAAAAAAATCATATCGCCTGGCTGACTGGTATAGTCGGCTTCATGTGTAATAGCCACGTTGTAAGTAGCGTTTTAGTCATTTTTGACCCTGTTCTCGTGTTACCAAAAATAAACAAAAGCATAGACCCCTAATCCGTTTGGTGCTTCTGTAATACTTGAACGGTGTCTAACCCCGTAGACAATAATTAGAAAGTTTAATAATGATTTGCGAAGTACACGTAAGTAAAAATAAATATGGTACTGTTGTACCGTGTAACAAGATAAATATTATTTTCAAAATCAACCTTATATTTTTTTAATAATGAACACAAATAACTCATGGTGCGTAGGTGAAGGATTGCAAATTAGCAGACACATACATTACCCAGTGACCCCTTCATTATACCTTTTACCGTCTCTTGGAATATTTTTACCATCTCACTGTCTCCAAAATTTTACTGTATGCATTATGAGTGCAAAATCCATTTAAACATGTAAACTTATGAATAATTACTCTATTTTTTATTTTCGTAACTATTATACAAAATATGATTACCCTCTATGATTTATATTTTTTTATAGATTTCATACAGTTAGTCCAGCGTCGTCTTTTCAGTATCAACGGTTGTCGGGGTCGATATTCTGTTATCATTATAAAGGGTACAATTTTGTACAAATATTATAGACCGCGTAATATGAGCAATAGCCAAATAAAGGAAATATATATTATATATTTCCCATTTTTTTTCTCGATAATAGCTCGTCAATATACACTAAAAGAATAATAATAAAGAAAATCCGTTCAAAACACGGAGGAAGAAAATGTACGTAACTCTCTCTATTTATATAATATATAGCTGTGGCTGCCTCGGTGTGACCCATATAATTATATAAAAGAAAGATTTTCTAGAACAAAGGTTCGTTGCTGATTTATATATTCCTTCTGATATTTTAAAAGGTACATTTATCAGCAATTTGTTTGAGCTACTGGAATTTATAGAAGCTACTCGTTCTGTACGATCATCTCAATTATCACATAGGCTACCTGTTAATAATAAAATGCTGAGAAATCATTTGATATTTCGAATTTACACGCGTTATAATCAAAAATGTGTTCACTGAGATATAAATGCTTGTTGATATAAATAAATGTAAGAAATTGCTAGCCGATTTAAATATATGTGGGGCGGTAGACAATTCGCGATCACAATATATCAGGTGTATTATCTGCTATAGTGGTATGTTTAGGCGTATCGCGTTCTGGGATCATACTACGCAATAATTAAAAAGAGGTGGTATTGTCTCTCGATTGAGTCAGTACCACTGTGTAACGTAACATAGTGTTAAATCCGTAACAGAGACCGTCTCTCAAAGTCTCGCGTGTCGGAATGAACCAGTGTATATCCAACTATCTAGGGGCTTGCAAGGTGGCATAATTAAGATGAGTACCGATGAACTGAGACTTAAGTACGGCTCTTAGGAATATGGTAACCGATATTTAGTTTAACGATTTTAGAGTTCTAGCAAGCAGGATTTCAAAGGATGCCGATCGAGGTAGTGTCTGAAATCGCTAATGCTGAGCAATCGTCGTTTCTTCGTTCTCTTAAAATTATGCAAACAAAACGTAATTATAATTTACTTATGGTAATCTTATCGTTTACCTCCCAAGTAGATGGGATGTGTGTTGGTGATGCCAGTGATGTCAAGCGAGTAATATCACTCGGGTAATATTTATCATTAAATTATATTACACATTGTTACATATTACATAGCAATATCACATTGACATATAATAGCGGTTTTCAATGTTATTATATATGCCTTAAATATCTTTCGCGCCTTTCTATATATATATAAATATAAAATTGAAGTGTCTGTAATTTGCAGTAGATAACCTTCGAAATGGATGAACTAGTTTAGACGAGATATTTACTGGTATATAAAGTACTAGGTTACAAACTATTATATTATACTTGCCCCTGCGGGTTATGCAGTAATGAATAAGAATTTTAAGAAGATTAAGAATATAGCGGAGAGCCCAAAGTTGATCCAAATGAAACATGTAGTTCCTATAAAACAGTATATCCTATTTTTGTTCGTTATATCCTATTATGTCGTTTATTTATTTGATGGAAACCGTGCTTAGTAGGATAGAAACCACGAATCTATAAGCATAACACACTATAACATATACCACATTGGTTTTTTTCGTGTAATGCTCCATTGTAAACATCTTTTGTACTACCACACAAAGGGTGATAAGACAAAAGCCTTACTATGCTTTCTAACTTAGCTCTAAGGAGTAGTAATCTATTTTAGTAGTATTGGTATAAGGACTGCGGTTTTTTTAGGGTTACTTTTGTATAGTTAGGGTATGCTTTATGATGTGTATGCCTTTTAATGTTGTACAATAAAAAAATACTTGCTCATTTTTGTAATTATATTTTTCAATGTTCTTTAATGCAAAAGTATGGATCTATTTTTTATTTGTAACAACACTTGGTATAAATTTTTGTAAACAATCTATTAGATTATTGCTGCTATTGTCCGAGTAGGTAATAATATTACAAGTGTCTTGTCATAATTGTAATGTTGTAACAAAATGGTGATTCCCGTGTTAGAACTTTCTATGGAGTTTTTGTGGCCTCCCAGAATTCATCCTCAGTGGTATTACTTCCCATCCACTTTACTCGAGCACAAAAACCAAACTAGATTACGTAAAACACCACGAATATTACAATACATAGAGTCAAATAACACAAGATTATGGGTAAAATATAAAATCCACTACATGACAGACTAAGATCCCGCTAAAACTTTTCATTTTGTTATCTTGTTGATGACAGTTAAGTTTGACAGCTGCATTTGACAATTAGATAAACGATACTAATCTGGTATAATTTGCATCATTATTGAAATTTGATTTATTAAAAATAGTTTAAAAAAATGAAGCAAAATTAAGAGTAAGTAAATTCATTGCGAGTACTAGAACTATAGATGATAATCTATTAACCTTAAGTAGTATGTAAACTATGGGTATAATCATTCTGAAATATAAAAGAAAACAATAACATCAAATAAAATGATAATTATGTTAATTATTTATTACTAGCGGCCCGCTCCGGCTTCGCACAGGTATAAAAAAATGATTAAAATCGATCCAGGAGTTTTGATTCATTCATTACTGCTCGTGGCCCGCACACATTATTTTGATAAATCTCGTACGGTTCAGCCTGCATTTGTTGCAATGTAAGCGGAAAAAATGTAATTATTTATGACATCACATTAGAAACCTCAAAAATAACAGTATTTCTCCACTATTTAATGGATGTTATTATACATATAGACCTTCCTCTTCAATCACTATCTATTAAAAAAAAACCGCATCAAAATCCGTTGCGTAGTTTTAAAGATTTAAGCATACATAGGGATATAGGGACAGAGAAAGCGACTTGGTTTTATACTATGTGGTGATTCTCGAATATGCGAACTATACGTTTATAGCTTGCGCTATAAGCTTATAGCTTATTTTATTTCTAAATGTTAATATTACATTTATTTTCCGAATAGCGTGGATAGTTTATAGCATTTGCGTAAATAACTCGTAGAACATCACTATTACGTAGTTAGCAATAGAAAATTATGATATTTGTTTAGTGTAAATTGCATTGTCAAGGATTACGAAACTTAATATTGCAAATATAAAATAGAAGATAGAAATAATTTGAAAAGTATAATAAATAACATCAAGTATGTCGTGAAATGGAATGTAATACGTGATATCACAGGGTAATGTTACATTTCCTGTAATATGATGTAATACGTCATTATTGTTTAGTGCATTATTTTGCGCATGTTTACAGCCAGGCTACGTGTAGGCAGTGAAATGTGCTTATTGTGTTGTACATATGCGGGAATGTACGTCACTTTGCGTACCGCAATACATTTTATGCGGTTCCCCCAGACGTATTCAATATGCACGCTGTTATGCGACAAGGCACCATTGAGGAATTAACAACGGGTATTTCGAATGTAATAGGAAAGTAATTTGCAGTTTGTGTGTTTACTGATATGTAGATTAATAAACTTCACAGTTTTTTCATTGTTGGCGTGGTATTCCAATATTTCCAGATTAAAGTGATATCTCCTTAAGTTTAGAAATGACAGAGACTCTAAATGCAATCACTCCGGATATAGTCGTTGCCAAATTTTTTGATCTCTTTGAATATAATTGCGTAGAATACAGTTTTCGGTTTAAATATGCATTATATTATATGTATCCCATCCAGACAACTTAAGGATGAACAAACGGCAATTTTAGATTTCTGTAGTAATATTATATTTTGTTTTATATTATATTCTTAACTCTATCATGCGCAAGACCGAACTTGCGGCTATATTCAGAACAACCAAAAACATTGATGGGAACTGTAGCTAGTGGTGCTTAATAACAGATTCTCCATATGAAGTTAGTAACTGGTCAGATGAGTTTTACAAAATTATGAGTTAGTGTTTTGACACAAACTCATCTAACGTTAAGTGGCGATGTGATTTTAGCACACTAAGGTTAGTGAAGACTAGCTATTAAGAAGGTTAGCGAAACGATTTGGCAATTTATCAATTTCAAATACTCATTATTATATATTCTTCTTCATATTTTATATGTTTTACTATTTTTGCGTTTGTCCACAAACTCAAGATGAGAAAAAAGCTAAACTTAGAAGGAGACTGACTCTCAATTGCGGCTGCTGGAACATACCATAAGGTGCTTGGTTACAAATTTTCAGTTTGAAGGTAGTATCTAACCAGGTGGAGTTAGAAAAATACCCACTTCTGCTATGGTTTCTTCATAATGTTGTCCTTCACCGAAGTTTCCGACTTAGTTGAAAGGATTGGAATCTAGTGAGAAGATATATATATAATGTTCTTTATGATAGGTTTCTTGGTTCTTTATTACGTAGGCTCGGTGCGACGGTGCGACGCGAACCGAAGATGATGTTTTGCGGTCAGGGCAGAAATAGAGAGAGAGTACCGTGCGAACGACCGCTCCACTCGGCACATCGACGCGTTCCTGATTAACTAACCGATAAAGTATTCGGCTAAAATTACCTTTTCATGGCATTACGAACATTGCATGTACAAAATCTATATAAATTCTTATATGTAATGAAAATACAGTTCCTTTGAGGTTTGATAACGTCATAACTACTGAACATATCGACATAGGACTATGACCATTCAATATGGAATTTCTATAGATGGTTCTAGGTTTTTAAAACGCACTATAAGTAAAATTCTTAAGACTAACAGACAACGCACCGTTTATACAGGTTTGGAAATATGGAATTTTGGACTACAGTTCCCACTATAATGTAGAATCGGGAAATTATTTTTGAACATTCATCCCGGAATCTGGTTAAAATGGGTAACATTCCAGAAATATTCTTGATGAAACTTCTCATTAAGCACACGTATAGTAATTTATCAAAAATGTTGGTTTAAATGGCTTTGTCAAAAACAGTGTAAATAACTTTAATTGTCATTAAACTTTAATTAACGTTACTTTGATTAATATCATCATTTTAAAAACCTTAGTTTGAGGAGTTATTCATATAACAATGTATATCAGACAAATGTCCATTTCCATATTTGTTACATTCAACAATATTTGTTATCAGTTTCTCTCTGTGAGGTTTTACAGATCACGTCAAACTTTTGGGCAGGTTTGAATATAGTCGTAAGTTCGAGCTTGCGCATAATATCGTCAAGAGCGTAATACAAAATAAAGTTAAAAGTTACTATAGGGAAATAAAATTGGCATTTATTTATCCTTAAGTTGTCTCAATGTTATTACATACGTATTTATACCTAAATTTATTTTCTGCGCAGCTATATTCAGAGCGATCAAAAAATTTGGCGAGGGTACGGCATCCTTCTATTGCCCGTCCTATTAACATTGTCTATCTCTTAACTTTTATTACGGAAACAACTTAATTATAGAATGCTTGTCGAAAATTGTCACGACATCCTGTTTCCCACCATCATATTCGCTTCATCATTGTGACGACGTACTTTACTTTGGCTGCTTGCGTCTCCACCTACCCGTACCTACCCGTGTGAGTGCACGGG
This sequence comes from Antheraea assamensis, assembly GCA_035772565.1. Lineage (NCBI taxonomy): Eukaryota > Metazoa > Arthropoda > Insecta > Lepidoptera > Saturniidae > Antheraea > Antheraea assamensis. Next base: position 112,506 of record JAQQSE010000159.1, read on the forward strand.
ATGTGAGGCATGTGAGGGTCATCTGAGTTGTGTCTGTTAAGCTAGTGAGTGAAAACGTTCAGTTTCACTCTATCGCGCTAGCAGCGTAAGCTTGAGCCGCTGCCGAGAAGGGCCGCGATGAGTGGAATAATATAAAAATGTGGAAATAATTTCATGAAAAACATTTATATAGCTTTATTATAGTGTACATAAGAAACATATTAGTTATTACTAGCTAATATCCGCGACTTCATATGTGTTGTTTATTATCTTGACATAATGTTTTATGTACAGTGGACAAAACATAAAAAAAAATGATAGCAAAAATGTACCTTTACATTGTAAACAACATTATTCATGAAATTCGCCTCTTCTGCGCATATGCACCACACTGAATACTGTATTTCTAGAGCTTGATAAAGAATCAAAGAAAAATAATCAAATAAAGGTGGAGGACACGAAAATGGAAACTGACTGGATTGCGACTCTCATACACACGACATAGTAAGGGTTTTTAATTAAAAAAAATACAGAGGGCCGTCATACAATAAGATAGAAGACTATTGTCATTTCAGGTTATCCAAAGTTTGGTTTATACAGTCAATGTGTCCTGCATATTATGACATATGGTGTCGATACATAGCTGTGCACAAAATACTAGTGGCACAGAGAGCCATAGATCGTGCCATGATCGGGATCAAACTAGAAAAGATCAAGTGAGATACGTCGAGACCCGATGCTGCTCGGAGGGTTCGTGACGTTGGAGAGACATCAGTTGGAGAGAGATCAAGAAACTGAAATGGAGTGGGCGGAATATGTTACCAGTACGAATGATGGCTGACGGACTAAAATATTAACAGAGTGGGAGCCACGTATAGCGAACGAGGTGTCAATTGCCCACTAGCTTATTAGGTGGACGATATTTCGAAAATAGTCGGTAAGACTTGGATGAGATTTGCTAGGGACTTAGATGTGTGGCGTAAAAATGGCTTATGCTCAGCAGTGATTAATTACGTGCTGAAAATCATGATGGCTCATGGCGATCGTCGCCGTTCTGTTTGGATTATACTATCCTTACATTCAGATCCTTCTTGATACTATGCAAAAACCAGCCATGTTACATAACATAAAGAAAGATTTATTCTTTTTGAATTGTCGCAAGTGTTGAATTAACTATCGAATCAAATTTAATCAAAAAATAAACATATATTTACATAATACCGAAATGCTCTAAATATACGTGCCTCATTATACGAGATTCGCAGAAAACGAGCGGCACTTTATTATACTATTAAATCAACATTAAATCACAATAGCAGTTAAAATGTTAAATGTAAAAAAAAATGTATGCGCATGGAATTAATTGGTTAAATAATGCGTGATGTAGGCGCCGGTTGGCATGCTCCGATGGCGCCTCGACAGTCGGGCCGTACGACGCGACGCCTCGTACACGTTCATACAGACTAGACAGCTAATATCATCACTTACACGATAAAGCTGAGTTTACTACGTCGTAAGCCGCCACGTGACCGATTTAAAATAGCCGTTTAATAGTATTTAGGGTCACCACTTAATGTTACGAAAATAATAGCTCGTATGATGATGAAAGTGGGGAAGGAAGAGATGGAATGTTTAACATATTCTATTATATTGCCTCTAGTCTTACTTTAGAATTTTGTGATATTTAAGCCCTACTTTATACACAATAATATGCTTTATTGATTGATCATGACAATGATTATGTCTAGGTGTTTCTTCAAGAATATAGACAAATACTACTTGGAATTTAAAATCTTAAATTTTACACGTAAATTCTTCCCGAGTCTTATAACATCTTTATTTGTATTTCCTATCTCCACCAAGTGCGTCTCTATCTTCATTTACATAAGCTTGGTGCGATTAGTGTATACTCATTAATAAATGTAGAAATGGACTCGCTTTTTGCTATTTTTTTATACACTTAATAGGTTTAAGCGTTTGACCATAATCTTGAAGTTAAATGGCGATGTAGTCAAGGTGGTAAACAGCTAAACCTAGAGGGGACTAGGTCACAAGTGCAGGTGTCGGAATAGCAGTACAGAGCAGCCAGATGTACAGAGCATATGCCTCCCACGATGGCTCCGCCCACGCCCAACGCGGCTAGCTGCGGCGAGGACGACGTGGTCCCCGAGGTGACCCGGGAAGAGTCGAGGGCGGCGGTGAAACGCCTTCAGGCGAAAAACACCGCCCCAGGACCCGACGGCATACCTGGCCGAATCTGGGTCCTGGCTTACGAGGCCCTCGAGCCCTGACTACTGCGGATCGTCACCGCATCGCTTCAGCAGGGCCGGTTTCCGACCATCTGAAAAACCGGCCGTTTAGTCCTGCTGAAGAAGGAGGGGCGCCAGGCGGACAGTCCGTCCGCCTACCGGCCCATAGTGCTGTTGGACGAGGCGGCAAAGCTCTGCGAGCGAATAATCGCAGGCCGCCTCGTCCGGCACTTAACAGGAGTGGGGCCGGACCTGGCGGATAACCAGTTCGGTTTCCGTCAGGGGCGCTCCACCGTTGATGCGGTGATGTCAGTTAAAATCCAGGCGGAGGAAGCATTTGCCCGGGGTGAGGTGGTTTTGGCGGTGTCGCTTGACATCGTCAACGCCTTTAACACCTTGCCCTGGGCCTGTATCGAAGAGGCACTCCGGTATCATGGAGTGCCTCGCTACCTCCGCCGCGTAGTCGGGGCGTACCTCTGCGAGAGGTACGTCACCTTCCCGGGTCAGGGAGGGAGGTTGAGTCGGCGAGACGTGGTATCCGGTGTTCCGCAGGGGTCTGTCCTGGGCCCCCTCCTGTGGAACATCGGATACAATTGGGTGTTGCGCGGTGTGCTCCTCCGGGGCGTCAGCATAGTTTGTTATGCTGACGACACTTTAGTGTTATCCCGGGGGAAGACGCACCGCGCGGCCGCGATCCTGGGAACAGCAGGAGTCGCTCAAGTCGTCGGTAGGATCCGGCGTCTGGGACTAGAGGTGGCGCTTAGTAAAACCGAGGCCCTGTTTTTTCACGGGCCTCGGAATGCGCCACCCGCAGGGTCCCAGATCGTCGTGGGAGGCGAGTCCATCGCTGTCGGGTCGAGTATGAGGTATCTCGGCCTCCTCCTCGACAGTCGATGGACGTTCAAGGGACACTTCCGGCAGCTGGCCCCCCGTTTAATGGGAGCGGCGGGCGCGTTAGCCCGTCTGCTTCCCAACTTGGGGGGGCCCAACTCCGCCTGCCGGAAGTTGTACCTGGGGGTCGTGCGGTCCATGGCCCTATACGGGGCACCCGCATGGGCGTGTGGCCTGACGGCCGTTGGCAGCGCCCAGCTGCGAAGACCGCAGCGCGCGATGGCCGTCAGGGCCATCCGCGGGTACCGCACGATCTCCTTCGAGGCGGCCTCCCTTCTAGCCGGATCCCCACCCTGGGACCTGGAAGCGAGAGCCCACGCGTCTCTGTATCAACGACGCGTGGAGGCGCTGGAGCGGGGCCGGAGACTCGCACCTCGGCAAATCGAGGTGCTCCGGTCCCAGCTCCACCAGGTCCTAGTCATCGAGGAATGGGAACGACGACTTGAGCGACCGAACTCGGGCGTGGCTACCATAGGAGCCATTCGGCCGGTTTTGGCTGAATGGCTCACCAGGCGGCATGGCACCCTGAGCTTCCGGCTGACACAGGTGCTGTCGGGGCACGGCTGCTTCGGCAGCTACCTGTGTCGTATCGGCCGGGAGCCAACGCCAGGGTCCCATCATTGTGGCTGCGCAGAAGATCGTGCGCAGCACACTCTTGAGGAGTGTGCCGCCTGGAACGAGCCACGTCGCGAGCTCGTCGCGGCCATAGGCCCGGACCTCTCGCTCTCGACCGTCATCGTCAAGATGGTCGAGAGCGAGGCCGGGTGGATCTCCGTCGCCTCGTACTGCGAGCGAGTCATGCTCGCGAAGGAGGCGGCGGAGAGGGAGAGGGAGCGGACCACCAGGCTCCCCTCCCGCGGTCGACGAACACGGCGGCGACGGGTCGGCGACGACCTTATGCCGCCGTAAAAAGGGCCTGTGGGCGACGGGACGGGCGGGCACGTCCGTCGCCCTGAGCAGAGTTAAACTGCACAGGCCCGCGTGGTGGAGGCGCTTGTGCCGAGCGACTCCCACAGTTCGTCGGGGGGGGCTTAACACCCTCCCCCCCCTGAGGGGTCTGCCATTTTGACCCCTCAGACCGCAGACGGGGCCCCTGTTGAGGGGCCGACACCTGTCGGGGAGCAGAAGTAATGCCATTGGCAGTTCCTGCTCCCCGGCCCAATAGGTGTGTGAGGCACCGTGGGGTTTTTAGTCCGTGGAACTCGGACATAACCCACCCCCCGCTGCCCGATGGGGTGGGTATCCGTTACGGATTTTCCCCACGAATACACCAACAGGAGCTTGATGACCAGTTTTTAATTTGAGTACGGTAGCTAGCCAAGCGGGCTTAGAAAAAGTTCTACCAGTAAAGTTTTCCTTTACCGAAAGCTCCGGTTCAGTCGCAAGGATTCGAATCTACGGCGAACGACGCGGTTTCCGAACACATTATCAACTGAGTTATAATTGATTCTCTATAATGTGCAATTTAAAAAATCTATAGAAGATGCTAGGGTGTTTATTGATGTCCGCCACTAGATATTACTCTAAAGTAAAGAATAGGTGGTAGAGCTACGCTGAAGCTATTACTGGTTTCAGCACGAATGGGTCGGCTCGCCCGAGGTAGTACCACCCTCTCACAGAAAACCGACGTGAAGTAACAGTGGTTGCACTGTTGCGTTTCGTTCGATCACTGAGAGTTCCGAAGGCCCACATATTTAAAAGGCAACGCACTTGCGACTCCCCTAGTGTTGCTAGTGTCTATGGAGGGCGGTGATCACTTACCATCAGGTGACCTACCTGTCCGTTTGCCCCCTATAATTAAAAAAAAAAAGAATCTGTCACCAAGAACATTTAGGTGTATTCCGGCAGCTGCGCTTGAGAACCAGTAATTCTAAGTTAAGCATGTAAACGTAAGGCTAGGTTGTCATTATTAGTATTAGTTGTATAATCTATATAAAAAACAATTTTTCGGTGTATAAGTGTTTAAGAGAGTTTAAACCCTGTCTTTCAGTAAAACTATCAGTAACTTAAACTGTACGATACAATATTTCTCCAACTAAAAGATTTATATTTGAATTCGTGTCTTGTTCGAGAAAATCCGATACTCACAAGCAACATATCATATTTTCATATCTATTACTAGCTTTATGCCACGGCTTCACTTGTGTTTAATATTTCCCGTGCGTGGTTCCCCGACACCCCGTGTCACACTAAACAGTAGGTACGCATTATTACTACGTTTTCATTTGGCGTACATTTTGATGATAATTGCTCTACTACTACAGGTAGTAGTATGATGTTAGATAGCTTATACCATTCCTCAATAAATAAAGTATGAGATTCATGCTGAATTTTACAAATTTGACTAGACCTGTCCGAGATTATCGATTATACAGTAACGGATAATATCTTAGTCTTCATTGTATACATTTTATTCTTGTACATAGTAATTTAATACAATATTTCATTTGAAGGTCAGAACGTTATTGGAAATAAATCCATTCATGTTACTTAGAAATATAGCGACGCGACATGGAAATCAATATAAAGGGAAAAATAGGTTTTATGACTTATCTTTAAAAGGTACATGACGAAATCATAATTGCTGATCGTTCTAAAAGATTGCTGTTATTTATTAGCCACGGTTATGGTAATATAACAAGTGCTGTGTAATTAAATGTTTGCTTTACTATGAACTTAAGAGTTAAGCATTCGATATTATATTGGTGTTTGATTTAGTTCTGAAATTTAAAAATCATAGAACTTAATATATGTCAGTGACTTTATAATATGTTTATCAGTACACGATGTATATATAATAATAGTAAACAACATCTATAGTTATAAATAAAATTTAAGTGTATTTTGTTCGTCTAGGCGAGATTCACAGAATTCTCAGATTCAGAATCGGCAGCACAAATTTTAACGAAATTTTTATTAACGGATATATTGTTCCATAGACGCTAAATAATAATGACAAAACTTATAAAGTAAATAAAAGTTGTTAAAACCTATAGTTAGTACAATAAAAAAAAACAAAAAAATTAATACTAAAATATGTAGTTTCCACAAACAATGAAATAATTATCGGGTACAAATATAAGGGAGAAAAAAGGTTCAAATGAATTTTATTAGTTGTTTGAATGCAATAAATATGCATTACACTCATATTGAACCATTTAAACCCTCTATTTAAGGACGAGTTTTACTTCTATTTATACTCAACAAAAAATCTTAAACTGTACCATTTACTACGTACTATAAACTTTGTAAAATTATTGTAACCAGCCTATGACGTCTACCGGAATTTTGGAATTTGACATAAATTCCAACAATTATTCTCGGCGGCCGTTATTTCTTCACTAGTGTTCGATTTCGCTATCGGATTTGTTGTTGCCCACGTAAATAATATAATCTCAGTAAAATATTCGAGAAGATACATTCCCAGTTATGGATTCTTGAAATTCGGGGAGGCATTTGCCAAAGACGCCGGCAGAGTCGCGGGGAGCGCGCGCGTCCCGTTTCAGATGCAACATATGAAATTATGAAAGTTGTTATATTATACAAATAATATATATGATTCAATGACCTACGTGTATTGTGATAATGAGTGCTTTTATAAATACAAATTTCAAGGTGAGTGTAATGTTCTATATTGTACGTTTTGGTACGTAACACTTTACAGTTTGAAAGTGAAATGTAAGAACATTATATTCGTGTGTGTTTGTTCCACAAATAGTGGTAGATACCGACTTAGTAATATAAAACTGTAAATTTCATCATATTTGTATGTAGTTATTTCCAATATAAAATGATTTAAAATGTTGAAAAATTGAATTGAAAAATTGAATTGAAAAATGTTGAAATAATTTAAAATACATTCAGCCATAAATGATTTATTTTCATATCTACACTACTTACAACTCTAATATCTATATATAATTTAAATTTGTATGATTGTTTATGGAAGAAGAATATGTTATATACTCGTATATATTTTGATATTGTTAAATACGATTGAGCTATTAACGGCTCTACTCTCCGTGAAAAAGCAGTCACCGTGATTTTACTATGAAAGATGGATTACATCGCTTATTTGTTACAGTATTTTTTATTATAAACAATTATCTACTGCATTATATAAATTAATATTTTTACTGACAGATAACAGAACGTTCTGTTAGTGATTTTGTATAGACCTAATATACTTTTAACCATATACTAAGTTATTCCATGCAATGCTTGTTGGAATAAAACATACACTAAAAGCTAACTGGAGAATATATAAATGATTATAAAAAACGAATTATGTAATGAGGTTGAAGTGTTAAGCAGTTTAAGGGATAAACTGACAAAGAGATGGAGCCTTTGATGACATAGCTCCGTAGCCCGTAGTATGTTTGTTACTGAAAGTACTGAAAGGATTCTGGTTGAAGTTTTACAGTAATTGAAATAAAGAAAATCGATGGATAGAAATCGACAAAAGCTACTGAACTGTTTTGTCTTCGTCTATTTATAGATAGATGAATACGCAAATAAAGTCGCGGGCAGTCGTAAGTATATTATATATAGACTCAGATAAAAAAAAATGTAGTGTTCCCGAGGGACACGTCAGACTTACTATAACCCGAGCGTAGCCACGAGCAATAGCTAGTCTACAAATATTTGTACACTCTTTGGCAAAAACCTCAATAATATTAGGAATTAAACACAATGTTTTGAATTGGTATTTCGACCACCGGGCGACCATTATACATTTTAATGATATAAAAACGCCTGATCTGTCAATCTGTTTGTTAAGTATTTAAGAATACAACTCTAAATCGATCACAATGATATTTGCCATAGGGGTAACCTGGAACCTGTAAAGAGTGAAAGCCTACTTTTATACGAAATGGGATATACCATTTTTTTCATTATTGTGAGTAAAGCATTATGAAATACGAAAAACTCCCAGACAATATCACAGGATATCTCGCTTAACATATAATATAAATCGTAAAGTATGTTTGTTCGAATATTATTTCATCAATCACACATGAATGGAATGACGGAACGAATTCTAATGAAATTTGGTATAGAAGTAGATTATAGTATGGCATAGACAGGATAATGCATAGTACTGAAATTTTATTTACACACAGACAAGCTTTATGAACTTTCAGTATTACAGTATATTTTGGTAACCAATTATTATCATTAGTGATTATTTATATTTCAGAAGGAAACTCTGATTTAGTCGTATTCCAGTTATTTAATTAGCAAACATATTATAAAAATCTGGTATAAGCTTAACGTAATTACGGTTGGTTGGGAAAACCGTAACCATCGTCTATATGCAAAGTAGAATACACGTTCTCAAACTTGTGTTAATCTAATAATTTGAATTTAGCCTCCACCATCTTTTGAAGTTGAAATCGAACGTCCAGTCATCCTATTGCTTCTATCGTTACAGCCATTTAGTTCGTGAAGCAAGACGAAAATTCTTCCCACACTGGCCTTTATTGTGGCTAGAAACAAATTTCGTGGTGATAGACGCAAGTCTGGGTGTAGCATTAGTCGTTGTAATGCTATCTTTGGTGTCATACACAATAAGTATTTATCATGTGATTAAGATGTACTTTTTATTGAATAGCATCAGCTTGTTAATAAAGTTGTAACAAGTCTTAACGTAGTCGGCGCCAGCACCAATGAACTTCTAACTAGTACTCTCTCATTTCAATAAATATAATAATTACTTGAACTCTCATATATTCTTTGATATTGGCATAAAGATTCTTGTCGGTACGTGCTTGTAGTTCTCTCTTGATATATTGCTGTCCCCTTCTTTCCCTTTCTCACTTTTCTTTTCGGTAATGATCACGGACGCATCACCACACACTCGATCGTGCACACCTTGCTTACATTTTACAAAGTGAACTTTGGAGCAAATACACTGCCGATACTGGACCTCTTAAACTGCATAATAAATAAATATATCGGCGCGAGTGAGTGTGAGTGTGAGACGCATCAAACTTTATGGGTAACTGTATCTGCTACAAAATCCCCTTTGCTCAACTTAATTCCCTTTGTACGGAAAGAAAGTAAAGAAGAGGAAAGAGAAGTAGGTAGAACTATATCAAAGTATATCAAAAAGTGTATATTATAAACACGCCCCAAGAATCCTTATAGAATGGATTCTATTATTGTAATAAGTTTGAAATTGTATCTAACTACTGCACAAGCAAAAGTTTCTTTTTCGATTAAGTTATTTTCTATTTGTTAATTTTATCCAATCACTTTTGGCATTTGTTTATAATGTCACAGAAAAACGATTTCAATCGCGGTACTAATAGAGGTGATTATTTACTAGTAAATGTTACCATAATGTGGGCCTACAATACAAATAGAGTTAATAATTGGGCAATACTAAATAACAGTTAACCATTTTTATCATGGTACAGTATCCCATACTAATTTCTTATTATAATCTCAACGTAGTTTGTATAAAGCCAACCAAAAATGGTAACCATATATACAATTCTTAGATACAATACGCAAGCAAATGCTTATGCGGTGCCTAGACAAGATTTTTTTTTCTGCGGTAGTTTTCGAAACGGCGACATTAATTTGACCACTTACGGTCTTAATTTAATAAAATGTTTTTGATTTCAAACTTTTTTTATTAATTTGAGGACACAAAATCTCATCTTTGGATATAAATTAGAATAGGAGCAAATAGTGTTCGTTTTGTTCGAGCGTTAGTGTTCGTTTATGTTCGAATAACACATTCCTATAATAGATTGCATCCCTTCACCTTTAAAGTAAAAAGATCGTGATTCAGAACATAGCAATTTTATTTTACGACCTTCTGCTTTTGAGATGAGAAATTATGTTTTCCTTCCTTATACATAACATTATATAAATCATGGGGGGAAACTACGTATTGTACTTGTGTAATGTTGTTTTGTCGTTGAAGTACAAGGATGCTTTCCAACGACTGACATTCGTGACGTCATAGTATTGGTTCATATTGTTATTTCAAATCAATCGGTATTATATAAATGAGTTTATTTAATACAATTATTTTAAAATGTTTATATATATATACATAGTTTGTTTATAACACAGTAAACTTCAACACCAATTACCGTTGTAATTTATTTAACATAAACGAGCGTCAGTTATTGAAAATAACTAAAACAGACGTACTTTAGTTAAAAGCTAGTTTAAAGTTTTGATGTGATTCACCTTTGTCGCATGAGGCTGAGGTGCTGTACACGCTAGTCAACATAGAATAAATAGGAGGTAACCATTCATTGTATGTGTAGTGTATGCCTTCCAATGAGGGTGACATGGTCGCTTTATGACCAAACTCTTTATCATCATCATCTTACCCTTATCCCACCTAAGTAGGGTCGGCACAACATGTTTTCCTTTTCCAGTCATCCCTGTCAAATGTTATCTCAGTATTCACACCTGTTATACGCATATCATTTTCCACACTATCCATCCACATCTTCTACCTGTTCTTCCTCTACCTGTATATCCGTCCATTTTCAACCTCAAAACTTTTCTTGTTACATGACTTTCATCTCTTCTAATAATAACCGTACCATGCTAACCTATTACTCCTCAAGTTCTCCTTTACTGGTGTTATTTTCAAATTTCCTCTCATATACTCATCCTTAATCTTATTCATTCTAGTTATACCATACATCCATCTTAACATTCGCATCTCTGTCATATGTAATCTTTTCTCCTCCGTCTCTTTCGTAGTCCAGCCCTTGTATCCATATACACGACTGGTCTTATTATTAGTCTTATACACCTTCCCCTTGAGTTTCAGCGGTATTCGTGGGTCACAAACTACCTCAGAAACTTTTCGCCAATTCATCCAACCTGCATTTATCCTATTCTTCACGTCCCTGTCTATGCTACCGTCGTTTTGGATCAATGAACCGAGGTACCGAAAATTCGAGCAGGCTGGTAAGGCACCATTTAAGGTAATATGACAAAAACTGGATAGACCCCCGAAGTCGTAGAACAAATGTTCAGTTTTTATCCTACTCAGGCATTAACCAACATTCTCCAGTTTTTCTCGGCATTTCTCTAGCCTGCTCTGGACCTCGACTGTATTATTTTTTCCAACAAGAACAACATCATCAGCAAACAGCATATACCAAATTGTGACATGTATATATACATATGTATGAGCAAACTGTTTAATGAATAAGAAAAAAAAACATTCATAGACTAACTGATACCCGCAACGTCATCTGTGTTATTTTTTATCTTAAGAGTATATTTTATGTTTAGAGGAAAATACATAAAATAATTAATAGCGAAAATATGAGTGCTTTGTTTAATTACTTTTTTGTAAAGAATGTTATCCGTTTACTTTCTTTCTTATGCGCATGCGCACCATACCACTTGTCCTGCTTCTTCACGCCAAGAAAACACACTTCGCTGAACGCGTAGTGCTTATAAAAATTATAGTTTCATAAAATTTGAATAACATTATATTAAGTAAAGCTATTTGATATCATGTTTTATATGAGGACCAAGTGTCTAAGATGTAAAAGTAAAAAAAAACTGATCGAAATGTATCCAATACTTTGAGTTTAAGATACATACATGCCTATTCTTTTGATGGTTTGCTTTTTTTTTACATGATAAAGTGAAAGTGAAAAGTGGAATTTTATCTTATGTCAAACACAGTGTAATAGGAATACAACAGCAAGTACCGACAGATCTTCTTTATCACACAAAATCCAGTCATGCGCTAAGGTTGAAGCCCGCAATCTCTCGAATCTATAATAGAGCGTATTATTATTACGCCAAGAGGCCTCCCCGCTTATCTAAAACGTGGATATAAGTGCCCGTAAGCTAAACATTTGTGTTTAAGCTATCATAAGTAATTATACTTAAAATGATAATATTAATCCTCAATAATACTATAAATACGAAAGTGAGTTTGCCTGTTTGATATATTTTCACGCTTTAACAACTTAATTGACCTTCTTGTAATTTTGCAAACACGTTGTCAAGAGTACAAAAAAGGACGCGAGCGAAGCCGTGTACACAAGCTGGTCTTTACATGTAAAATGCCGGTGTCCGTCTTTATAATTTTGTAGCCGCAAACAGCTTGATCGCGTTTTGATGATTTTTTTTTTTTTTTTTCGAACTGACCTACACTGCCGGCTTATTAGGCCTTCACAGTTCCACCGGACTACTAAGGGGAGCGCTTAGGGCACTCACCCGATTGTTTTTTAGGCGAAACATCTCAAGGGCACTCGGTGCACCTCGGCTTGAGCTGTCGCCGGATTCCCGAACTAACTAAGCTAGCTAAGCTATCTATCCATACAATACTCATATATGAATTCGTGAAAAATGCATGTGTATTTGGTATCTGACTACTGTGTTATGTGACCTATTTCAGTCCGAAAAGGGCAAAAAAAACAGCCCACCACTGAGTGCCTAGATGTGCAAGAGTGTGGGGTGATCGTGTAAGTGTAGAACATGTGTAAATCACTGTATTCGTGCGAGTAACATACTCGAGGGCTCCACACCGAGGGACTACCTAGGCTCGAGCTGTTACAAGAAAAAACGCGACGAGTGTGCGGGATCGAATCTTCACCCCCCGCTCACGGAGGCGTGAGCAGAGAGAGTCGCGGGCGTGGGCGCAAACACGCATCTTTTGAGAGGGAATCGAGCTAAAAAATAAAGTACAACGGCACGGTGCCGATTTAACTAAATAATTACGTAACAAATCCTAATGTATGGGTCTATTGTGTATGAACACGCGGGTTCGATCTGATATTTTGATTTACGCGAATTTATTTATGCGCGGCGCGGGTTAGTTGCTGTACCGTGGTCGCGACGGCCGGGAAAGCGGAGATAGCGTTTAAGAGCCCGAGCTCAGACGTACTATTAACTAACGCGTTAAATGCGATTATCTCTTGTACATCGTGTACCAAAAGTAAGCGAGCTATCCAGTCTATACCGGAGGTCGATGCTGAAGCCGCGATAGGTGGCGCAGGAGTGGACAGAGCCTTTGGGGGCTGGGGCTTGGCTTTAGGAGCCGAGGGAGCTGGCGGGGAAGGCCTTACGCGCCAGGAGAGCGCGCTCGGCGCAGGAGCGGATGCTGCCGGCGCACTGGAGGTGCCCGGCAGATCGGGGAAAGCCTTCTGGCTTTGTATGGGCGGAGGCGGAGGCCGATTCGTCCGAGTCGGCGGGCCGTGCGCCCTGGACCGGGTCGCACGACCGCCGCGACGGTGATAGGTCGAGCGAGGCGCACGGGGACACCCGCGATAGTTCGCGGTATGACCCGTTTGCCCGCAGAGGACGCAGCTCGGAGGCTCGACGGATTCGGGAGTGCGGGGGCACTCCTTAGTGGAATGATCCCCGAGACACTTGACACACCTGGGACGCAGGTGGCAGTGTCGGGCGGAATGACCGTACACCTGGCAGTTGTGACACTGCGAGGGTACCTGGGACTTGCGAGGAAGCTCTACAAAGACAGGGGACAGGCCGCAAACTGAGTTGAGGCTGAAAATAGCCTTGCCTTCCAAGGTGCGGTCCAGAGTGACCAACACCAAGTTGAAGGGGGCCTTCGTACGGGGGTGGTGCATGCGCTGCACGCTCCGGACTGGGAAGTCCTGACCGTTCAGGCAATCACAGATGTCGTATTCGGTGAGTTGAGAGGGAACTCCCCGAATGACGACACGGAGGCGGCGCTCTTCCTCGAGCGTGTGGGTGAAGAAAGGGAGCTGACGCTCCCTGAAATATTTGGTGAGCTTGCGATGCTCATCGGGGGTCGAAACACGAATAGAAATGCCGGCAACAGTGTTGACGGCGGACTTGTAGACGATTTCCTTCGACTTAAGGTCTTCAGAAATCTCAACCCAACGGGCTTTGTCACGGAAGGTGACGGGAAGCGGTAGGCGTGGCTTCTTAGCCGCGACCGCGGGTTCCGCAGCCGAGGCTTGAGCCGAATTCGCGGCAGAGGGCGTGGGAGAGGCTCGGGGCACCCGAGCGCCACCTATATTGGGCTGCTTTGGGGTCGGACGTCCCGCAGCAGAGTCGCTATCGGTCTGAATCGCGGCGCGTGGGCGTTTACCGCGGCGCGTGACGGTTGTGAAACCGTCTTTATCGGCGGACGACGTCGCGGGCGCGGGCGCGGCCGCGCGAGGCGCGTCGAGCTCCATGTCGGAGTCATCGTCGGAGTCGCAGTCGGATGGCGCGAACGGGTCGTCGCGGAAACAACGCGGGACTCCGAACTCACACTTATTACCGTTACGCGCGTAAGTGCGTCGGAGCCTATCGAATTCCGAAACTAACAACGGATTTTGCTGACGCGCGAACATATGGAACCTAATGAGGTCCTCGAGTTGGACGGTGTCATCTAGGGCCTTAGGGGCCTGAAGGGGCGGTGGGATCGCGGGGTGGACATGACTAACCTCCCTGCCTGAGGGGCAGGGGGGTGCGTCTAATTTGAATCTAACGGACAATCCGTGTCCGGGCCAAAGGGAAAACGCGACGCGACGCGAACGCGGATCTTCTCTTCAAAACTGCACACGGCGCGGCGCGAAGAACGACGCTCTGCACGGCACACGACGCGCTGCACGACTCTCGAAGCGCAGCACGAGGCACGACGCGTAGCACGGCGACTCGACGCACTGCAAACAGTGTGCACGGCTTCGCACCGAAAAGTGCGGTTTAAATGGTGCACTAATGGAGGTGCACCGTCGCTCTGCAAAGAGCGTACGATCGACAGTAGCCGCTCGAACACACGAAACTTCCGGACACACACGAAAATATCCGACAACTGCGCGCGAGTTGCCGAACTAACGGACCGTCAGAGCTGCGAGCGGGCACGTGCGCACTCGGCCGCTGCTCAAACGAGACTCTTTTCGCGTTTTGATGATTTTTTTAGTAGCTACTTATAGGGTTACCTGGATGATTCTTTGCTACAGCAGGACCCAATAGATGTCGCTATTATCAAGATCTATATTTTTTTATTTCTGACATAAAAATACACATAACTTAAATTTTTAGTCTCAGAGCATCTCGCAACTATTTTTAATACATTACAGCCCACGACGTATTGGTGATTTCAAACTGTGAGATTTTCACAGTTCTTTATTTTCCCACATATAGTGGTACTACAAGAACTTTTCTCAGGTTTAGAATTCCTCACGATAATTTCCTTCACTGACTGTCATCCTATAGTGTTACCAATTTAAATTAGTAAATGTACGCCAATTTCGAAAAATTCGTTGTTGCTAGGGTTGGATCTGCGGACATCGAAGTACTATTACGTTGGTAACATCACTCGAAAAAAATCTACGATTTATCTTCTAGCATGTCATATAATTTAACATAATACAACATGTTAGCAGAATATCTTAAACCTACACATCTTTTCAAAAGTAACCTGTTACCAACTGAGATATGATGGCATCAAAAAACATTGTTACACCTCAACTAACTGTTGAATCATTGATTGATAAGTGTCTACTTTTTTCATCATTGTTTTTGTTATCAAAACGCGATGAGGTCGTCATAGAGACTAAAGTAATAAGATCTCTACAGTAGGTATTGCATGACGTAATACGATGTTATCAGATTTATTACAGTGGAAATGGTGTTGCCATATAGAAGAATTTTAATGCTTTTTGCAACTGTCAATTAAAAATTAAGTGAATTAGTATTACATTAGAAAATGAGACACGATTATATCATGCTTGAATGTATACACATAATTCAATATACATCATAGCGTCCCTAATGTCATTTTACCATTAAAACTTGATAACGGTATACAACGTGTAACTGATTGTAGTGTTTACTTAAAATCGACTTCAAACCGATTTTATCTATCAGTATTAATTTTACAGTAATGGATCTCATTATCACTTGACGTTCGATGATATTATAGGCAAGAGGTAATTTGTAAGACTCTAATATACAAATAATGTCACATAAACGTATATGGAATGTGCTATTCTCATTCGAGTGACTATGCAAATCTATAACTATGCATATGTATGTAAATCGTATGCAATGTTTAGATTGCATCAATGCTTTACCGATTTATATCGGTTTTTTAAGAAATATAAATTTACCTGAACTTCAAACCTTCATGTAGTTTTGCCAGAAATTCGTATAATATTGATTGTGTCTAGAAAGAAAACCTACGCACGTAGTTTTATACGTTAAAGGTTTCACCACAATCTCACCTGATTTTAAATGACGATTTAGTCTAAGATGGTAAATACGCTAAACCTAAAAGTGGTTAGGTAGTGGTTCTCAAGTACAGCTGCCGGAACACACATAACATGCATAGCGATAGATTTTCAACTTGAGTGTGGTAGCTTATCAGATAGGTTCAGAAAAAGTACTACCATCATACTGGTTTTATCTCCATGTTGGGATGCACTACTTGGTCGGTTCTTTGAAAGAATTTTTTTTTAACAAAATTTTCGATCCAGTACTAAATAAATTGGCCACCAATCGTTGATGTCTGTTGAGAGAACACTATTACATTGCTTTCGTCATAGCATGCAGCGATTACACGAAAACCTTACTTAGTTAAAAAACCGACCAGCTATGATTGGTTCCGCAAGCATATGTTACCGCTAAGTATATGCTACCTTCCGTTTGGTTTAATATCTATGATATTCGCATATTTTCTAAATGTGCAAATAACAGGTACGTTACAGGCAAAATATTTGCAATAGAAATTCATGCATCTGCATAGTCTTGCATTTGACAACCATTAGTAGTTTGAACAACGCTGTTAAAAGTCTCGACGTAACATTAAGGTCAAGATTAAAAATATGAATTTTCGTGGTCAATAGACGATACGGTAAAAGTCTCTTATCAGAATATTCTTATATCGATATACAGAGAAGAAATCTGTATCGATATACAGAGAAGTTAATAATTTAAAATAAAATAAAATGGTACGGTTATTATGGCAACACTTGCTAGAGCGATCAAAAGCGCCCGCTCACTGTCGCGTGACATAATTATTATGACTAACGCGACCAAATAAAAATAGTACACGATCATTAAGTAATGTTCATTATGATTTATAACACTTATAATAAAATTTTCGTACTAATAGGCCATGCCGACGCGTTTCACACTAGTCGACCGCGTTTGCTTTGCTTCTAACAATCCAAACAATCATTATTTTAATGGCAATTTATTACTAGATATTCACGTTTTTTTAAATAGATGAATGGTTACTTGAAAATTATTTTTCATTCTCAGTTAGTTTTGTGTGATTGGTTAAAACATTTGTGGACCTTACAAAATATATTTTGTAATCAATGTGTCAATCACAAAAGTCGATCGTGTGTTTTAATACGTTTCATTTAGTTTCATTTCTTACTAGCTGCACGTCCCGGCTTCGAGCTAATGCAAAAAGAGGCCAAATTATTAAAGTGAAAACTTCTTTAGGCGCGTTCAGCACTTTTTTGGGTGAACAAAAATCATGGAACTAGCGTCATCGTCACCGAACGCTTTCCATGAGCTATATGTATACTGTGTAATATATGTATATAGTTTTTAATTACTTTGAGTTTTCACTTCTCTCGTCAGTCCTTATAGAATGCCTCTTTTATTTTACAGTAAGACCATGTAATGAAATAAAATGGCGACTGAACAAACGAACGTCAGTCTGTCAGTAATTTTGAAGACCCCTACTGTCTCACTCTACTCATCCATTTTTTTATATGGAAAGTTTTCAGTTCTTCGTACGGTTTTTCATACAGTTTCTTTCATACAAACTTCGTCCTAAAAATTAGAAACACAACAAAAAATGCATTGGTCAAATACGTGTAGCCGTTCTAAAGTGACACGCTTATATGTATAGGGTAATTGATTTATATTTATATACCTATATTTTCCTTTGTGGTTTACATAATTCTTTAAACTTCTGTGAAATCTATATGAAAATGTTTTGATAATCTTTTTTATAGTGTTATTAAAATATTATGCGGATAAGACTAACAACAGTTTTTTGCTACATCTTAGTGAATGGGTTTATATTAAATTGGCCGCTGATTGACATTGATCAGTACATAATACAATACTGTAAAATTTAATTAACTAAAGCTTCTTAATTGATCGAGTGGCTTGACCATGTTTCGCCACATAGATTCGATGTTCGTTATTTCTAATCCCGATGTGTATCAACGAATTTTTTGGAATTCTCGTAAATTTACTACTTTAAGCTGGTAACATTATCGGCTGATGATGAAGGAAAATATCGTGAGGAAACTTGAATCGGAGAAATGTTTGTAGTACCTACTACACCTTATGTGAGAAACATATAAGTAAACACCATATGTCTCATTTTTCTGTGTTTCCGATCGCGTATACTTTGTGAGCTGGCGTAGTGATAGGCATCTGTAGAAGAAAGCGTTTGGCCCAGCAGTCGGACTTTTTATAGTGACAGCAGTTGACATTATTTAATGTATTTATAAGTACTATTTATGACCCAGTGGTTGAAATTCGTCGACAATTGATTAATTCTTGAAGTTTTAATGTTATTAACTTTGTTATTGCCATAGAGTATACAAATATTATAGATTAGTAGATGTAAACTTACTGAAGAGTGACGAATAGAGTCTTATAAATGAAGAATTCGAGTTCTCGGTGGTATTATAAAGAAACTATTTTTATTTCTTTCTTTAAATTCGTAATACTAAATACCTTATCAATCCTCACTAATATAATAAATTTGAAATGTATAATAAATAATGTGAAATTTTGCATACACAAGTATTCATCACGATAAAATGTACAGTCCCAAAGGAATAGGTCAAATTTACATTATCGCGAGCAAAGCCGCGTTCAAAGGCTAGTTATTATATTACAATCAGATATACGTGTATATATCGCAAAGGTAAAATAAATATTCTGTATTTATAATTAATTGTTTATTTTAACGTATTTTATTGTGGTATTTTCCCTCTTAATTGTTATGCGAGTATTAGAATAGTTAAGTACTAAGTTTTAATGGTGTTTATCTGTAAGCAATTATGATCGATTAAATTATATTATTATGATATATATTACATTAAATTAATATTGATGGACCTTAGGTATGATACTTGACTTAATATATATTTTTTTTATAACTTCATAGAACTCGGTAAGAGAAATATCATATTTATATAAACATTTCAAGAACTTAACCTCTCAACTTAATTTTTAAGACCCAGATCTCAAAATGGCGGATAATGTTTTTTTGACATCGTACATTGTGAATTTCATTGTTTTGTAGTAAATAAAAATCTATACGGACGATCGCATACGAAGTTGTTCGACTTATAAATATACCATTTTAATAATAGTTCAAATCAACGGTACCCATTCTTCCCACCTATCACCCTAACAACACTAATCACCCATTATTATTTTATAATATGTAAAAAGTAAATAGAGCTGTCATCCTGTGGTTTATACTTAGAAGATAGACATACTATCATTGTTAGATTGTCTGTACACATTTTTAAAATTGACAATTGTAAAGGTGATTATTTTGTGGTATCTCATAAGATTTAGGCAATGTAGGCGCTCGAGAAGTATCTTTTTTTTACTTGAATACAGCACATCGAACTTTCTCTTTTTTTTTTTGAATTGGTACCTCTTTAGAATCTTTGTGATTTCAAACCGAATGCAACGGAAAAACGACAGGTAAGAGACACAAATACAAAAATGTGTAGGATGAAGCCGGTAAAGAACGAGACAGAAATATACATACTATTTTTGAAGTGAAATAGTGAGCCAGAGCGAGAGAGCAAATGTCGGTGTGTATGTATATTGCACACTATTTAATACTTGCTTGTAGTACGTATACGTGAAAAGTACGTGTACTACTGTACACTGTATGCGGCTACGTATTACAGCTTTTTAGTAAGAAGGCAGCATGGTCTTTTTTTTTTCTAGGTGGTAGAGCTACGCTGAAACTATTACTGGTTTCAGAATGAATGGGTCGGCTCACCCGGGGTAGTACCACCCTCTCATAGAAAGCCGACGTGAAGTAACAGTGGTTGCACTGTTGCGTTTCGTTCGGTCAGTGAGAGCCCCGGAGGCCCACATATATTAAAAGGCCGGCAACTCACTTGCGACTCCCCTGGTGTTGCTAGTGTCCATGGACGGCGGTGATCACTTACCATCAGGTGACCCACCTGTTCGTTTGTCCCCTATAATAAAAAATAAAAAAAAATATATTATTTAACAGTGTTTGTGAGTATTTTTATATCTTGTTTGTTGAAACTGAAAATATGGAACTTGAACAATAAATTATATGTCATATGTTAAATAAAATATAAAATATCTTTTAAAATTAATCAAAATACTTTAATTTTTAAACAAATAAACTTTGTAATTATCTTACCCTTGTTATATATATTCATCTCATTCTTTTGTCGATTTACTGAAGTTTCACTTCTATCGTGTATGAATCGCACCTTTTTTTTATATGTACGCATTGTGTATAAAAATCATTCAGAAGAAGTTTTCCAAATGATAGGTAAAACTGTATTAAAATCCGTGGCGATGTTTGGAAAAACTAAGGGAACAAGTCGAAAAAACGCAAAAACCGTATTGATTTTTTTAAATTGTTTTTTTTTTTAATATATATTACAAGCGGCCCGCTCCGGCTTCGCACGGGTATAAAATATATAACCTATATCATTCACTGCAAAAATGATTAAAATCGATCCAGTAGTTTTGATTTATTCATTACTGCCTGTGGCCCGCACGCGTTAAATTTGGAGTAACCTCAAAAATAACAATATTTCTCCACTATTTAATTTATGTTATTATACATATAAACCTTCCTCTTCAATCACTCTATCTATTAAAATAAACCGCATCAAAATCCGTTTCGTAGTTTTAAAGATTTAAGCATACATAGGGATATAGGGACAGAGAAAGCGACTTTGTTTTATACTATGTAGTGATTATTTAACTCCTCATACAGTACCCATCAGTGTAAACTAATGAGGTGATGTGTGCAGCCGAAGCGTGTCGTTCAAGACCTGAGTCTATTCCATATAATATAGTTCGTTGTTGTTGGTATGTGAAAACAAAAGTTTTTGAATGAGTATAATCATTAGCCAATAGACGGCGCGCAGATTGTTGGCGACGCACGAGAGCTCGCGACTGGCGCCGCTCACTACTTGTGAGGACGAAGCGCGTCAGTCGCAAATTTGTATAGATTGTGTTTTAATTATAGTGTTTTAATTATAGAATTTTAATATAGAATTAAGTAGATCATAGAATATATAGAAATTATAACGTAGATATAGAATTAGATAGATACATAGAAATTATAAAATAGATTAAGACATATTATAGATATAAAATACATAGATTTATAAGTTACATAGATATTATAGATGAAGATTACGTGAGAAATATAAACTCAAATTATAGAATTTACGTTGATGTGTAGATTACATTAGCGTAAATAACTGTATGGAGAAATAGACTGCATCGATACAAATTGCATGCATATAGACTACATTGAATTACATAGATTGCATGTGTATCGATTGCAGAAATGTATAGATTGCATGCACATATAGAATGCATGCCTATATAGATTGCATGTATATAGAGTTTGCATGCATGTGAATATATATATAGAAATAATACATGTAAACACAAACGTAATATTACGCGTAGTACTAGGAGCGCGCCAAAACTCGCAGCCGGTAAGAGAAAGTTGTGAGGACAAAGCGCGCTAGCGATGACTCACGACCGGGAGCGATCGGTTGCGAGGACGGGACGCGCCGGCCTAATACTTAGAATATAGAAATGCGTAATTATTCACTATAAGTATGGAATTTTGTGTTATTTTAAGGAAAAATAGACTAAATAGATTTAATATGCATGTTATAGAATAAGTATTGATAAAATATGAGGTAGAATGTATAGAAGATATTATTAAATAGAAAGAATTGTGCATGTTAGCTTGTAAGATCATAAAATTATTGATTATTGAATGTATTTAGGTTTAGGTAATATAGATCTAACGAATAGATACAAATATAGACGTAGATAAATAGAGAAAAACCCTATAAATGTTAAAATAAGATTTTAACACTAAGAATTCGGTGAATTATTGAGGGTTTTTTCGCCTTTGTGTACAAATTATTTAAGTTAGAATTAAGATTATGGTTTCATTTTATGCGGATTGTGCTTACGTATAAAATAACATATAATACATGTATATAGATTGAATATCGAAATAAATATAGAAGAAATCCCGAGCCAACATAAGCAAAATAGAGTTAGAGCCGCCTCATTTTCGGGTGGCTCTCATTATGGTAACGCCGCTATCTACCTTAGCGCTAGCGGCGCTGTAGGGAAGCACAGTTCGAGCGCGCAGTACTTCAGTAAGCAACACATGGAAGAATCGGCGAGTACTGAATACTGAATAAGTGAACAGTGAAATATTGAACAAGTAAATAGTACTTCGACGGATTTGAACATAGATTAAATATAGTGTTGTCAATCGTGTAGGTTGTTGGCTCGGGGTTGTTATTAAATACAACTTCGTGTTTTATTTAACAACCCGAGTCAGTGTCAGTCACTTTCTCGTGCGGTTCGTGCATTATTGCACTGCATCGGCCCCTATCGGCTATTACCGGCATCCGGCTGACGTCACCGAGGCGGGTTACCGGCGCTCTCGCTCACATCTTTCGAGAGTGATAAACCCGCCCGCCAAGGGGAACGCCGCCCCACCGTACCTCACCTCACCCCCTCCGAGGCGGTGACCGTTCGGTAGCGGTGTCGACCCCAACAGCTGGTCCTTCGAGAGCCGGATTTTCACGGCAGTCAAGATGCCGGTCACGAGGAGCCAAAAGGGATCACCGGTGCAGCCAACCGAGACTGAGGCTGCAGCACAGCAGAGCAGCGCTACGGAGACGACGTCGTATGAAACCTACGACACTTCAGCTACGGGCACAACGAAAGCTACCGAAGCATCCACATTACGGAGACACAGGCCTGCATCCACGAAGTCGCAAAGGAGACGAAAGGAGCTGGAGGCCCGTGCAGAATTAGCAGAGAAGGAGCTTCGGGAGGCACAAGCAGCAACAGTAGCAGCCAGGCTACGCTTAGAAATCATCCAGGCGGACGATGAAGATGACGACTCAGTCATTGAGGAGCCAGCAGATCGGGAGGACCAGGTCAGGGACTGGGTCCAGAACTCGGCAGGGCACACGGAGCGTAAGAGCACCGGACATATAGAAGAAGTCCGGCATATAGACACCGCTTCCGCCTCTGCCGCCGAAGCTGAAGGCCAACCTGTGAAGTCCACCTATGATCATCGAAACCTTGCCCAGGCCATAGCTGAAGCGATGAAGACTGCGCAGCATGGAATAATGCCACAGCCAGACTACGTGCATCAGCTACCATCATTCGAAGGAGACTGCAGAGAGTGGGTGGCCTTCAAGGCCGTCTACGATGACACCGCTCCGCTCTTCTCTGACGTGCAGAACATGGCGCGACTGAGAAGAGCATTGAAGGGAGAGGCACGTGAAGGAATTCGTAGCCTATTGTACTCGGAGAGCACACCCGGGGAAATCATGGAGGCGCTGCGACGGTCCTATGGAAGAGCGGATGCCCTAGTCCTGGCAGAACTGAACAAGATCAGGAAGCTGCCAGTGATTAGCGACTCCGCATATGATATATGCACGCTAGCGAGTTGCATTAATAATACCGTCGCAGCTATAAGAGGGCTACGAAAACCACAGTATCTGCAGTCGCCTGAGATATTGAAGAGCATCACTGACAAGATGCCGACCATATTGAAGTTCCGGTGGTATGACCACACCGCGGACAAGATGGATGGAGAGGATCCAGACTTGAATATGATGGCGAAATTCCTCAACAAGATGGCGGATCGTTGTGGACCCCACGCCATACCTGAGGAAGCGACCACGAGAAAGCCGCTTCAACGAAGACAAGCCGCGCACGCTGCGACTGATGTTTTGCCACAGAGGCAGGCTACTCAGAGTACTCCGAAGGAGAAGCCAGCCTGCCCGCACTGCCGAGAAGAGCATCGCCTGCACGAGTGTCCGAAATTCAGACGTGCTTCCGTGCAAGAGAGATGGCAGATAGCCAAGCAATCCCGCTTGTGCTATAAATGCCTGCACGGGAAGCATCGCAAAGAGACGTGCCAACGACCACCATGCCGGACCTGCAAGCGATGGCATCACGACCTGCTACATCAGGAGAAGACCGAGGTGGCGACATCAGAGGTGGCAAACAACGTACAGCTACCGGTGAACTGCGTGAGGTCTTCGAGGGCGTATCTGAAAATGGTGCCGGTGGAGATATATGGACCGACAGGGTCAGCCAAAGTCCTGGCCCTGTTAGATGAAGGCTCCACCGTGTCACTGTTGGAGTCCACGGTGGCGGAACAAATCGGCCTCAAGGGGCCCAAGGAGGCTCTCCAGCTGGACACCGTCGGTGGAAAATCGATCACCAAGGGCGATTCTATGAAGCTCGACCTTAGGATCAAAGGGCTCCACCAGCGGAAGAAATGGACAGTCGCCGGGGTACGCACAATAGACGACCTACGTCTAACGCCCCAGCGACTGGAGAAGACACTTATCGAACGCTGCGCTCATTTAAAGAACTTAGCAGAGCACCTATGCTATGATGAAGAGTCCCCGAAATTATTGATCGGTCAAGATAACTGGGGACTCATTATCACCAGAAAGACGCGCAGGGGAGGGAAGAATCAACCTGTGGCGTCTTTCACGCAGCTAGAGGATGGGTGCTGCATGGCGTAGATCGAAGAGTCGTCGAAGCCACAAGAATGGCGCTGGGTACCCACATCCCAGAACCCAGCAGACGACGCCACTCGGGGCATCCCAAAGTGTTTCGACGGAGGACACCGTTGGTACAACGGACCCGCCTTCCTAAGTCGAGCCGAGGAACACTGGCCGAAACCTCGCTCGTTCAAGGCGGAACCAACAGGGGAGGAGAAAGAGAGGTGCACGGTGGCGGCCGTGAGAACCGCCGCCACGCAACCCACACCTGACCCGGAGAGATTCTCGAGCTGGGTTAGGTTACAGAGAGCGACCGCGAGAGTACTACAGTTCATTGAGGCATGTCGGAAACGCAGAGAAGCTACCTGCGTATCCAGGAAAGCTGAGAAACGCGATCCGACATGGAAAAGATCAAACCGAAAAAGAGCTAGTACAAAACCGCGGTCAACCACCAGCGAGAGAATAGAAAGGAAGGCCGTCATGATCGACGAAAGCTGCCTGAGAAGAGCCGAGACTCTGCTATTGAGACGGAGTCAAGAAGAGAGTTTCGGCTCGAAAATAGCTACAGATGGACCAGGCAAGCCGGCAGATCGTCCTGACAAACTGAGGAGGCTCGACGTGGTAATCGAAGACGGCCTACTACGATTGAGAGGCAGGATTGATGCAGCCACCTACGTCAATAGCGACGTCAGACGTCCTGTCATCCTAGACGGACGAGACGTGATAACCCGGTTGCTGATTAAGCACTATCACGTAACGTTCAACCATGGAAACCACGCCACAGTAATGAATGAAATAAGACAAAAATATTGGGTGCTAGGTCTACGGTCGGTAGTCCGGACGGTGGCACATGAATGTCAATGGTGCAGAGTATACCGAAGCGTGCCACAGAAGCCACCCATGGGGGATCTGCCCAAGGAACGATTGCGGTTCGGCGAACCTCCGTTCAGCTGCACCGCGGTAGATTACTTCGGGCCGATGACAGTTACCGTAGGCCGACGGCACGAGAAGAGATGGGGCGCTTTGTTCACCTGCTTGACAACGAGAGCAGTCCATATAGAGCTGGCAGCGTCATTATCAGCAGACTCCATGGTGCTAGCTCTTCGACGGATGGCGGCACGGCGAGGCATGCCCAAGGTCATGTTCAGCGACAACGGCACCAACTTCGCCAGAGCTGACAAGGAGCTAAGGGAAGCCATGGAGCCGAAGAATATGGAAACGGTCGCTGCCAGAACAAACCTGAGGTGGAAGTTTATTCCGCCTGGAGCACCGAACATGGGGGTTGCGTGGGAACGCCTGGTACGTTCCATCAAAACGGCGCTTGCGGTCACGTTGAAAGAGAGACACCCGCACGAGGAGACGTTGCACACGCTTCTCCTCGAAGCCGAACATGTCGTCAACTCGAGACCACTCGTTGCCGCGGAACAGGATGGCGACAACGAAGCCCTCACCCCCAACCACTTCCTCATCGGGAGATCCTGCGGGCTACCCAACACGGGCAGCTCTAGTGATGAAGACCTCGTCGGGCGACGCACGTGGAAGGTGGCGCAGCGGATGGCCGACCAGTTTTGGAGCAGGTGGCTCAAAGAATATCTGCCCACTCTGCTCCCCAGGCGAATCGGCAAAGAAATCACCTTGAGAGATCTGCAGTGTGGAGACCTGGTACTTATAGTGGACTCCACACTACCTCGGAACACCTGGCCTCGAGGTGAAGTAGTCCAGGTGTACCCTGGACCTGACGGTCGCACACGAGTGCTGGAAGTGCGCACCGCGGGCGGACTGCTGCGAAGACCGAGCCGCAAGGCGGTGCTGCTGGTTCCAGCGTCGGCCGGCAACGAGCAACGAGCCATCAACGAGTCCTCGGTATCATCGCCGGAGCCTGGAGATGCAACGGCGTCGCCAGGACATGGAGTTGGTGCTACGCACGAGGGGGAGGATGTTGGCGACGCACGAGAGCTCGCGACTGGCGCCGCTCACTACTTGTGAGGACGAAGCGCGTCAGTCGCAAATTTGTATAGATTGTGTTTTAATTATAGTGTTTTAATTATAGAATTTTAATATAGAATTAAGTAGATCATAGAATATATAGAAATTATAACGTAGATATAGAATTAGATAGATACATAGAAATTATAAAATAGATTAAGACATATTATAGATATAAAATACATAGATTTATAAGTTACATAGATATTATAGATGAAGATTACGTGAGAAATATAAACTCAAATTATAGAATTTACGTTGATGTGTAGATTACATTAGCGTAAATAACTGTATGGAGAAATAGACTGCATCGATACAAATTGCATGCATATAGACTACATTGAATTACATAGATTGCATGTGTATCGATTGCAGAAATGTATAGATTGCATGCACATATAGAATGCATGCCTATATAGATTGCATGTATATAGAGTTTGCATGCATGTGAATATATATATAGAAATAATACATGTAAACACAAACGTAATATTACGCGTAGTACTAGGAGCGCGCCAAAACTCGCAGCCGGTAAGAGAAAGTTGTGAGGACAAAGCGCGCTAGCGATGACTCACGACCGGGAGCGATCGGTTGCGAGGACGGGACGCGCCGGCCTAATACTTAGAATATAGAAATGCGTAATTATTCACTATAAGTATGGAATTTTGTGTTATTTTAAGGAAAAATAGACTAAATAGATTTAATATGCATGTTATAGAATAAGTATTGATAAAATATGAGGTAGAATGTATAGAAGATATTATTAAATAGAAAGAATTGTGCATGTTAGCTTGTAAGATCATAAAATTATTGATTATTGAATGTATTTAGGTTTAGGTAATATAGATCTAACGAATAGATACAAATATAGACGTAGATAAATAGAGAAAAACCCTATAAATGTTAAAATAAGATTTTAACACTAAGAATTCGGTGAATTATTGAGGGTTTTTTCGCCTTTGTGTACAAATTATTTAAGTTAGAATTAAGATTATGGTTTCATTTTATGCGGATTGTGCTTACGTATAAAATAACATATAATACATGTATATAGATTGAATATCGAAATAAATATAGAAGAAATCCCGAGCCAACATAAGCAAAATAGAGTTAGAGCCGCCTCATTTTCGGGTGGCTCTCATTATGGTAACGCCGCTATCTACCTTAGCGCTAGCGGCGCTGTAGGGAAGCACAGTTCGAGCGCGCAGTACTTCAGTAAGCAACACATGGAAGAATCGGCGAGTACTGAATACTGAATAAGTGAACAGTGAAATATTGAACAAGTAAATAGTACTTCGACGGATTTGAACATAGATTAAATATAGTGTTGTCAATCGTGTAGGTTGTTGGCTCGGGGTTGTTATTAAATACAACTTCGTGTTTTATTTAACAACCCGAGTCAGTGTCAGTCACTTTCTCGTGCGGTTCGTGCATTATTGCACTGCATCGGCCCCTATCGGCTATTACCGGCATCCGGCTGACGTCACCGAGGCGGGTTACCGGCGCTCTCGCTCACATCTTTCGAGAGTGATAAACCCGCCCGCCAAGGGGAACGCCGCCCCACCGTACCTCACCTCACCCCCTCCGAGGCGGTGACCGTTCGGTAGCGGTGTCGACCCCAATACAGATCGTTTCCAATTTTAAAGATTTTCCTATTAATTTGGAAGCGCACTACTTCAACAGCACTAAACCTATTTGAAAGTAATATACATATTGTAAAGTCCTTAACCAGAAAAAAGATCTAGGCTATATCCAATTATGATTTAAAAAAAAACTGTTAAATAGAGTAAAATAATTATTTCAGTTTCAATTTAGATAGACGTAGCTATAGAGGAATATGATGAGAATTATCAAGTGAACAAATTCGCAGGCGATGGTTAATTTATTTACATCAATTCTGAATTCCTTATGATATAAGCGCCTTATGATAAATTACTTTTGTACCCACTTCTAACAAGGCATGTTGATCATGTTTAATGTAAATGGTTAAAACATAATATTTATGTGTATTGTCAAAAGGATTTGATAAAACATTACCAGTTGCGCGAATTTTGGTGTGCAGTAATTTGTTTTAAAGTGTTACACTGACGGCGCGTGCGCACCTATCGGAACACGGGCGCGGTGCGGTGGTCCGTGCCACAGATGTCGTAGAAACTAGAACGGGTACGCGTTATTAAATATATTATAGATTAAAATAAAACAGACGGGATGTATTAAAATGACTAGTGTTTTTTTTCGTATGATTATATAATTGCTTTATACTGACAAAATAATTCGGTTTTCGTATCGTTGTAATCGTCTAATTGAAATTTTACAAAATGTAAAGCAATTATAATCGGTATTTTGTCTAATTTATATTTAATTGTTATTTGTGAATGTTTTTAATTAGTAATCTTTAAAAAACCAAGGCATAAATATATGTAAGGGATTATGTTTACTATTAAACAAACATTTGTTATATAAAAAAAATAAGTAAAATTTTATGTACAATAAAATTCATGCTAAAGCAATCAATGACGAGGACATGGTCATATAGTAAATACATAATTTCACTTAAAAAGGTCCATAATTTGTGGTGCATAATAAACTAGAATTTGACAGTAATTTATATGTTTAGGTTATTGTATTGAATGTTCACAGAGACGTCATATGTTTATACACACAAGTGATGGTAATACAGTAAAGTTTACTTTTGCATGGTTTTTAGCATTATATGGTTATACTTTGTCAGCAGTACAGAATCAAAACCAAAATACACTTTATTTAATTTAGGCATAATTTAAATTTATGATTAAATTTGTAAATTTCAAATTAATTTTGTGTTGTAAATATTACAAGTTATTAAATATTATCACTTTTTAAGACAATTATACCTATATTCTTTTTTATAATATAAAAATAAAGAGACTAAAATTGTTCATTGAACATAAATGTTACAAAACATCGTCTTTAGAAGCAATAGCAATATTTTCGCAACAGATGTCGCTAATTTTATCGTTTTATTGGTTTACTGTCGTTAAGAATATTATTGCAAGGAAGAGTATAGATAACAATGAGATTATTTCTGTGTTTTACAGCAAACGATTCATTTATAAGTTTTATTTCATAGTTTTGAGAACCTGCATGTTGTAGCGGCGTTTGCAATAGTACACTACCTTTTATCGAGGATTTAATGAAAGAAACTTTGTGCTTTTTGAGACTTTAATTTCGTTCAACAATGTTAACGTGTGCGCGAGATTTGAATCTAGTTATGGAGTGTGACGTTTGTGCGGATGCAACTTCATATTGCTTGTCGTAGAACGTTTCGTTCTGAAACACATGTCGATCATATAAAAATAAGCCTGTAATAATAAGACACTTGTCTGAGGCACGGCTAACTGTTGTTTTGAGTACCACACGTATCTCTCGAGTAAGGTTACAAATTTACAAGATAAACAGATATACATTCAGATGGTTTTATTTATCACTGTTTTCTTTTAAATTAAGTTCCACGCGGACGAAGTCGCGAGCACAGCTAGTAATTAATATTATTTGAATTTTTCTATATACTTTGTACCATATAATATTCTGTTTATCTACCGAAAGTAAAATCATTCACATGAATACGTAGACGTTGGTCTATATAAAAAGCTATCGAGTGAGTGAGCCAGAAGACAGTTTGAAGATTTAGGAAAATATTGACGGAATTGACAGATTGACGTTCAGTTGCTCTCTCGCAATTTTATTGTTACGTGGTCGTACTGTAAAGGGAAAATTTGATCTAATTTTCTTTATTAGTATACATATGCGAAGACGACACGGGCAGGTGGTACTAAAAAAATCATTCTAGGAGCTTTATATCTGTGATTCGATGATTATGACGTTGTCAATACAACGGACGCACTGACGCTGAACCGGGGTATAATGACGAATTGTGATTGGCTTTTAATGATTATCTGGTAACGTCTGGCTGCGAGTCACCTAGTCATTGTCATGAATAGATAACCGGCCGAGATAAATCCAATGAGATCATACGTAGATTTATCCAACACCGCGGTATGTTCGATGCTTGTTGATAAGTTAATATTTGGCGATTATTTTTTCATATAAGAACTTGAAGGTGGTAAATACATTGAATAGTCATATTTTTTAGAATTATTTTGAATGAATAATGTTACTGCTAATGTAAAAAGGCTGTATGGTTGTTGCGGTCGATCGTCTTGTCGCTGCCGCTGTGCTGTGGGTTGTAGGTTCGAATTTCACACAGGATAATTATGTGTATTTCCCCAAAAACTTGGTCTAAATTTGAATGTACTTCATACTCCTTAAATATTATTATTAATTATTTGGTAAATGGCTTACATATACTGTAAAACAGTTTTTATTACAAAACCCAACTGATATAATATGTGATTATTCAGTACTAGCTTTTGCTTACTGGTTTCCTAAAAATAATGTAGATTTGATTGATTCTTCGGGAACAGTATCTTTTTATAATTGGTGCGGTGTCTTCTGTACCCCTGGCAAAGCGGTACTGGTGGTAAAGTGTAAGTGTGAAAGGGTAACAAACAAACAATATGACATTTACATATATTAGTTCAGTAGGGATATGTCGAGTCTTTGAATAGTTTTAATATTTTCATAATCGAATGGATATAATTTAGAGATTTATAATAGTATCTACATAGTAAAAATACTCAAAAAAACCTTGTAGTATAACGTGAAATTTGTACGAGTCTGCCCACTTCGTTCCTTATTTATTCTACGTTCGATTTACTGAAACGGTCAATTAATTTTAAGTTCATTTCTATCTGATTTATTATACATATAAACGAATTTTACATCTTTCAAATGAGCGCGTGACTTCAATTTAAATCGTTTGAAATGCGTCGACGTTTAATATTTATGCTGAACAAGCCAACGAGGCTTGAAAGTTTTGTTGCCTATGACGTGGACTAATTTGTATCCTGGAGGTATAAAATCTGTTTTGCGATTTAATATATTATCCAATTTTTCGTTGTGTACAGTGCTAACTTTAGTGACTAGTCGTTTCCGTTAGGGGCGCTGTCAGTAAATGTACCATAGAATACTAATTAAACATCTGTCGGGTTCGAAAACTATTGACATTTGTACACCCCTTTATTATAAATGCGAAAGAGTTTATTTGTTTGTTTGTTACTTTTTCACGCTTTAACTAGTGAACTGATGATCAGTATATGACATTTTGATTACACATTACCAGGGGGTAACAGAATTAACAGAAAAAAACAATGTGTAATTTTTATCCCAGAAAAATATACTCTTCGCGAAGGCTAGACTAAATCCTTATTAATGAGAGCGAAGCTGCGAGCAAAAGCTAAGTAATCTACACATACAATAAATTGATGTCCTTTGTTCTGGATAATTTACGAAATTCAAACCGATTTTAATCAGACCTTTACAGACTCTTAAAGAATTTTTCAGAGTTCTATTTAGGCTTCATACATCATCGTCATAGTTACGATTTTTCATAGATTCTAAGCAATAATGATAAATTTTAACAGAGGCAATTAAAAAATGTAGTGATGGTATAATTAGAAATAAAATAAAAAAAAACATAATTAATCCAGGTTAAATGCGTAGTTCCATCCAGAAAAAAATAATTTTAACGACAGAAAAGTTACGGTCAATAAAGTATTGATTAAAGTTCAAGTTCAAAAGCCACTTCTCTTCGAAAAAAGTACTGTCACTATTGTTCTTGTGTCAAAATACTAATATAATTCAATTTAATTATTAGATAATTTAAAAAATGTGAAATTCAGTAAATGGGTGACTTCATCTGCTTTGCTTATTATTTTACCATTATATATACGACATCGCAACTGAACCAAGATCACTCTTCGCTACTACGTAGAAACAAGTCTTTCACTAAAAGCCCTGCGAGATGAACGTCTGAAAATCGTTCTTCATTTGACTTCAGGATCGGCATAGTTTAAATAATAGTTTGTGAGCCAGTCGAAGGTGGCTCACATTCATGTATTACAATTTAATATGAAGAGGGAAGACACAAAAAATAAAAACAAAAATATATGTCACCTGCTAAATTTATTTGTAAACAATGTTATCCGCTTACTTTCCATCTCCTATGCATGCGCACCACACCGCTCGCCCCACTTCTCCACGCAAGGAAATACACAAATCGCAGAAAGAGTGGTGCTCATAAAAATTGTAGTTTCTTATAACTTTAATAACATTATATTAACTAAAGATATTTTGTTCACATAAGGGCTAAATGTGTAAGAAGTAAAGTTAAAGAACATTGACCAAAATATAGCCAGTAGTTTTTGCATGATACGCGTACAATAGTAGACCTCTGTCATTTCATTTATATCGATTAAATTGACTAGTTATTTTCTCTCGAAATATTGCTTGCGTACTTTATTTATATGTTAGTAATGTCCAGTTAATTAATATCATACAACGATTAATCATTCTCAATTGATGCACTAAGTTGTAATGATCATTATTGAAGCTCAGCCTACATTATCGCATATTTATGTATTTATACAGATATATAGATGAGATACGTGCTTGAAACGACCGCCTACCAACCTTCTATACTTGGTAGCACGCGACAATTATCGTTCTTAATAAAATCCAGATAACGTTTACAATAAGTTTCGGTTAATTAGTAAACAGATAATCTATCATTATGCGACGATAGATATATAATTTACAAAATTATGTTACGATTCATAATAAAAGCAAAAAAAAAAGCAGAATATTGATTAAAAAATAACGCACAACATTAGAGAGCAACCGTTATATAACAAAAAAGTTAAATACGCGTCGAACACTTGTTTCAAAAAAGATTGATCACAAAGGAGTATCTTACCTTTGTTTAGAAATAGACACTATTTAAATTTAAAGATTGTGTAACACTTGTCTAAGTTCACAGTTTTCCTTTTATTATAAAAGACGTTTCGTAGTAAATTATGGGTTTTGTCTCTATAATTAAGTTGGAAGATGTAGATAAATTAGACAATTTTGAAGATTCACAAGTAAATGACAACTACTACAATATGACATAAATGACATTTCACAACGTATTTATTCTGAGATTATACTGTTGTTCCACTTTACGCAATTTGGGGTATTATTTTAAGATTATATAATGACATCATTTTCTTTAAACCAAATGTCACAATCATTATAACCAATTTCACTTAAAATAAATATATATTCTTAATGAAGATCCAAACAAAAATATTATTCATAAATTGGAACGTTTTTGAATTACGAGATTGAATCGAATGAATGCAATTCAGAGTTGCATAAAAACAAAAACCAGATATTTAGCTAGATACCGCTGAGACACTCTTTTGTAATAAAGTATTTAAAACATGTGTTTAATATTTTAGACACTTTTTAGTAAAACTCGTGTTAAACGCGTGTTCATTGTTGTTTTTGTAATAAGACCGTTTACTTAATTATTAAGTCCTCGAAGTAGCAAAAATTAGCAGGGATTAAGGGGTACAAGAAAAAAATAATTTCTAAATAAATATCTTAAAATAGATATGTAGATATATCGCGAATAGCTATGCAACGTTCAGAGTGTGATAACTGAAAAATATACAATATAATTTACAAGAGTTTAGTTTTGCTCTGCTCACAAGTATCTGTATAATGTACTTAAAAACTAATCGAGCTATTTATACGCCTGCCTTACCAATAACTCAAAAATGGTGATTTTTTGGATTCGATTGTCCATTTACAACTTTTATTGCACAATGAAGCGGGCGGGAATCAGCTACTAGTATATAAATACTACTTATAAAATTTTGTGCTCAATTTGTATTCTGAGTCCGTATTCGGCGTGAAAATCATCAACGCGCCGACCGTCACGTTGGCTGGTGCAATGACGTACAGTGGAAGCTTCATTTAAATAGTTTACCATGAAACTGCAAATAAATTGACAACATAAGCTAATTTGTAATTTTTTTTTATCCAAGCACAAGCAAAGTTACTACCTTCCACTTGATAATAAGAGAAATATTTTCCTTTAACGTCACTGAACGTAACGTATATTGTCAAAAGAAGCTATATCTTCAAGGTTTGCCGTCATTGGCACAATCATCGTTCCAAATTTTTTACGGTACTTGATACTACATTGTATACCATATCCTGTCACACGATGGTGACTTTTTAAATCCATGTTTACGTCACCACTCGAACCGTATCAAAGACTTTTAGACAATAACGAATTTATAGAACGTAATAATATCGTTTGGCAATTAAACTTTTTGCCCCCACCCGCCGTTCGAATTAGTGTCGAGAAAAAAACGCTATACAAAAAACATGCTCTCCTTTAAATAAGGTACACGTGTTAATATGCCGTCATTTGTGGTGAAAAACAATATTATGATGTCACTCGCTAAAACGGCCATTGAGTAGGTACGGTCAAGGATTTGAAAAGTTTGGACAAGGCTACGTTATCTGTTACGGATAACGAAGTGCTTACGTTTTTTACTTCCTTATCTGTTGTAATTTTCCTGTCTCTCTTGCTCCACGTTGCGTAAGAAAATTTTATACGGAGCCGTGACTGACATTTTGTTTGTTATCTTTAGTAGAAAGCGATATTTCAACTATGTATATTGTAATTAAAAATGAGTATCTGTGTTTATTTGTTACGCTTTCACGCCTTGACTACTCAACCGATTATTAAGAAATGTTGCATACACATTGTCAGGCTTACATAAAAGCACATACAGGGTAACTTTATCCAGAAAAATTGTATTGTTCCCTCGGTCTAGATCACAAATGGCAATGGGCGCGAAAAGCTAGTTTTATACAAAGTCTTTTATCTGTCAGTAGAAGTATTTTCGAAATAGATTAGCCACGACGGGTATTATAGCCTGGACAAATTATGAATTAGAAGTGTAAAAACCATATGAGTTTATCATCTTACACTCCTAGTTTAATTTCCATAGTAGTGGGAAATGAGGTAGTTTTGACATTAGCTACATTTCTATTCGAGTTTTTAATAATAACCAAACGTTTACTTGTATGGTGTTATGAAGATGTAACCACTATACTGAAATACAGATCTACGGACTTCTTTAGAGAGTGTACAATCGATTTAAATGATTAATGTATCGTTAAAGGTTGTTCTAACATTTATAGCATAAGTTCTACGACAGGCACTCACAGCTCTTTCCTGATAACTCGGATAAATTGTTAATTCAATCATGCCAGTCATTCAGGTGCCGCGATCGGGACTTATTGGTATTTAAGGAGTGTTCGGGCTTTGTCATGACCCTACGAATCCGTCACCGATTGGCAATGAGAAGTAAAGGGGTGATTTATTTGATGATTTTATACAGAGATAATTACAATACTATTTATTATTGTAATGAAGTTTGTTTATTTACATTTTCTGATATTATCTATTACATTCTAATTATATTACATTTACTACATTTATTATTGTTTTGTGTATGAATTATATTTAAATTGAACATACATAAATTAGTTAGACGATTTCCATTTGCGAATGAGTTTTTCGCACAAAAGAGTATTTTGAGAAAATAACGCTATTAAGTTGTAGCTATTAAAATTGTTTATTACTACCTCAGTCCAGCGGTTTGACTCGCGTAATTTTTATCCGCTCTCGGTCTCCGATAGCTCGTGCCCTTTTCTCGCTTAGTGTATTTTCTGATCTACATTTTGTACTGTAGATGCCCCGCTCCTAAATGACGCTGTATGATGTTAGGTAGTCTATAATCTCACACGGTAACTTACTTATAAAATGCAAAACAAACTTTTTAAATCAGTTTAATAATTCCAGAGATTAGCGTGTTCAAATAAATATAAAACAAATAATTTGATGAGCATTATAATTCTATCTCATAAGTTTAAATGAGCAATTCTTGTATATATATATATTTAAATTTATTTTCTATATCTCGGAAACAGTTCTAACGATTTGAACCAATTTGTATTTAGGCATAAGGTTTCGCTTTTTAAATTTATCTCTATATGTGTAATTCTTAAAAAAAAAACAGATTTTTCAAAAAAAATAAAATATCAAAACTAATTATAAAATGTTACTTAGTGTCATTTCATAAATTGTTGTGGTTTTCTATTGTTGTTAACGAATAATAAATTGGACTGGTATCTTAAAATTTCGTAAGATGGCGTTATATGACATTATTTGAATACGAATAGATTCAGCTTGCACTCCGATTATATAAAAATGCAATTATTGTATTAACAAGTTGAACAAAGTTCAGCGTCTAGATGCGTCCGAGATTTTAAGCGTAAAATATTGTGATGATGTTATGATGATTGTTACCATCTAACGTAAAAACTACTAAACAGATCTTGTTGAAACTTTACGGCTTTTTGGGTGAGCTCAAGGGTGCCAAAGAGGCCTACCCTCGGCTTGGGTTGTTGCCTTCAACACAACATCGCGAGTCTATCTAAGCTAGGTCTTCGGATGAGAACCGATGTTAAAAAATACTTCAACCGACACAGTGTTTACACCCACCACGTTTCGTCACACAAAAAGGTTGCGGATGAAAATTCAAAACCCTCCCATAATAAGTTTCACTTCAAAATGTACGGTACTGTTCGAATCAATTTCGAGCAAACTTCTTTGTACAAACGATGAGCGATAGACAATTGAGAATTGTTTTAATTTCCATAGAAAAAAATTAAATGCAAAAATACTTCTTTTTTAGTGTGTGAACTCTTAAAGTGTATTACACTTAACAAAGACGATGTATCATTTTTAATAATTGTACATTCTAAATTAATATTACAAACTACACTAAATTCTCGTTCTTGAAACTACGCAATACCGTAATAATCGTGTATTAAGACATACGGAAGGCGAAAATTGTACGACACGAAGTAGTAAAAATTAATTTTTGTGTGTTATAATATAAATTATGGTTATTAAGATGTACAAGTCACAACGAGGAGGGTATTATAGGTTATGACTTCACTCCACAAAAACGTGTTCCCGCCACAAACGTGCCGCGCCATTCAACTATCAAACCGAGTGACAGATGTGCCTTAATCGATTCGTTTGATCGATTATGTAATTACTGCAGTAAATACTTGTTAAGGTATAGCTTTTAAAAAATCGTCTACATTAGTTTATCTGTATCTTTCATAATAAAACATTTCCAAAGTCATATGACAGGTGAAAATAGAATTTGACACAAATTTCGCTTGGGTCATTGTTCAGAATCAGAAAGTGTTTTTCTATTTATCCATTGTTGATGCAATAATAATAGTACCAGCCTATAAAAGTCAAGAGTTCCACTGCTAGGCTACATGCCGATTATCAATGGAAGGTACAGACATAATGACTACGCGATTGGCGATGTCCAATGTCGAGAAATCTACTTCTATATTTAAAGCCATACGTTTCTATTTTTTAAATTTAGGTTGCCTCATGATGTTATTCTTGAGCGTCAGCTGAGAATGCTACCGATTTAAATTAGTAAAGTTAATCAATTCCAAAAACATTCATTGATATAGGCCGGGGTCCGAACCTGCGGACGTCAAATCTACATTACACCAGTTAAATAACTCGACTACCACGACTTGATCTGAGGTATTCTTATTAACTGAGAAAAGGGATATGCAAATTGCTTGGATGTTCAGTTAAAAATATGAAGACGGTTATTGATTTAAACTCGTGGTTGTCCAGTGAAATTCGACTACAATAAAGTGTACAAACTTTTTTCTTTTCGTGTTAATATATAGACATTTAATATTGTACAAATATTGTAAATTGTAGAGGTCAAAACGTAAAGTATGACAAGTAGAGTGACGAATGTGTAATTCTGATATATAAGATGCCTTATTATAAAGTTACATTAAGAAGTGACGCGAGTGGTGTTTGTCCATACAAACGTATTCCGCAACTTTACCCGTGGATAATGAAACTTGAGCAAATATTTTTATACCATGCATTCTATATCTATCACAGTTATACCCGTATGTTTTGCATTTTTCATAAATTAAATGTTGTCAGACCTAGAAGCTTTTTAAAGGTACTAAAATTGTCTAATAATATCTTCATTTTCAGACATTCGGTAACAAATTTGACGAATATAATAAATGAAAAAAAAGAATGGAAACAAAGCCAAGACACTTTTTACATTAATTTTGAAAAATGAACTAAAATCAATTTTGTAGGGCGTAACTGGCAATTATCAAATCATGATTTCGACTAAGCTGCATTTGTCCCTTTCACGCTCCATTTAATAGTTCAGACAAAATGCGACAGCAATATACTCCGGTTTTGACTTATTTTTCCAATTTCTTTCAGACCGTGTTGCCTCTTAAAATCCATTCAGTTGTTCTTGTGTGAAAGAGTAACACACATCCATTTATCTTCAGAAACTTTTTCATTTATAAGTACTCGTATGTATGCATAAAACTTATACCTGGTTTTATGAAGATAGTATGAATTCTTTTATTCTTTAATCTTCTCCATATTATTGTGGGCAATGTAAATGAAAATAATACATACTAAATAATATACATAATATATACAATAATTTCACATAGCTATTTAATTTCATACTAAGTTTAGTTTATGTAGTAAGTACTGTAAGTATAAATATATGTTTATTATGTTAATTAAGTAGCTGAATATTATCCTACTAACTAATATTATTAATGCGAAAGTGAGGTTGTTGGTTTGTTACACTTTCAAACTTGAACTACTGAACCCAATGTTCATGAAATTTTGAATACACGTAGTCAGAGGTACGGAAAAGGTTCTCTAGTACTTTTTAATTAGAAAAAAAATACTGTTGCAGAGGGATACGTATATTAAAGCAAGCAAAACCGCGGGGAAAAAGTAGTATTTCGATATACTATACACTATATAATTGGAGAGGATTATATCGTTCGTAATGTGTTTAGTCTTAAATTAGGCGTTATCCTAGTATTGTTAAAACAACTAGGTCGATGCGTCTGCGTCTAATGTTGTCGATTCATATTTTGAGTGATTCCAGAAGTCTATCACTTAATAAAATTAATTTTAGAGTACTTATAGAAAAAAATATAACTGAAGAGCATTGTCTAATGTATGCCTAATTACCTAGTACAAACAATTATTTTACTGGTTCAGGGAATTTACTAATATGTTCGAGAATTAAATATCAGTTCCAATCTAGAAATTGTACTTTGGTATGGACAAACAAATGAAAATACTTTTATATCTATGGCACTATCATTTAGAATACACGGTTAGCTTCATAAAACTAGTCTTGTCTTTGCTGGACCTTTCATTCTTTATGTAATCTGGCGATCACAGATGACGTCAATTTTCCCTCACTTGTTGTTAAACGGTTAATAAAAGAGATCTGTTTCAATGGCATTTAAATAAATGCGCTTAAAGATTAGACATACTTAGTTTGCAAATTTCATTCTTACAGGTGTGGAAATTGTAATTTAATCAACAATTCCAAATATTTCATTATAATGGTTGCATGTACGAATCGAGAACTTTCCACGTTGAAATTGAATTAAATAAGCCTATATTGCTGTATTTTCAACTAATTATTAACAAAATTAGAAGTTGTTCAATTATACATATTTTTATTACTAACCAATTTTTCTAATACAGTTTGTCCTTCGATAAAGACCTCCTTCAAAGATTTTCATAATTCCATATCTCTAGCTATTTGGATTCGTGATGGTTACCAGCTACTTTATTAATATCGTTCTTTTTTGCTATTCTGTCGACTGTAATATTTATCTGTTCACTGTGATATTTATTATTCTAGTAATTTTATTTTACTATTCATGTTTTTTTTTGATAAACGGAATATACTTAATTTCACTTAAATACTTTGTATTTAGAGGAAATATATAATATAAAAATGAATCGCTAAATATGTTGCTAAGCGCAAATCTCGAGAACAGCTGAACCGATTTCGCTAATTCTTTTTTTAGAATATTCCTTCAAGTACAAGGATGGATCTTACGGAGAGAAAAATTAAAAAAATTGTCCGAAAAAGTCTAAAAACAACACTTTTCTATGCTCCCATACAAATGATTCGTAATAATACTTAAAACTCAATTTGAACTTTAATACTATAGCATAAAGTTTAAGTGTTAGTGGAGAGGTGTTCCGGGAAGGCAAAACAATTGAGTGACGTTAGTATCGTATAAATGTTAATGTCAATATATTTATACGATGGTCCGGAATAGCAGAATAAGTATTAAAAAATTTTTTAAAGAATCGAATGTTAGGCGGTACGAAGTTCTCCGGGGTCAGCTAGTATTTTATAAAATTTTACACATAAATAGTATCCACTTAATCTATGTAGTATGTTTTCAATGCGAATTGAATTCAATGAGTTCGTAAATTCTCTGTAAAGTTCGAGGAACTTCATTGACATAATGAATGAATTTAATTTTATATCTAAGAAACTGAAAGGTCTGGGGATTTCCTTTCTGCAATATCGAATTAAAGTATGAGCATGTCATATGTGACGCGAGTTCCTTCACTGTCATTCTAGAAAATACTAATATAGAATTTTTTTCATACATACTGTCTTAAAGCGATGATTGGTCAGTGATGAGTATTCTCAATACTACATTCATCGATCTAAGTTTGAATCCTACAATTAGCCTGAGAAATAGGATGGAAGTGGGCTATTTTTTAAAAGCGCCTGGTTATCTATTATCCACCGTTGTTAAAAATTTATTGCCAAACATGAATACATCTGCCAGCTGCAACTGACAGCCAGTCCTGTCGAATTTTAGTGTGTTTCTATCTAATCACATCATCATCTATGATCAGGTAAGATTGTAGTCATAAGTTAACGCACAAAGAATAAACACACACCAATACAGAATACTTTATATTTTATCATTACCTTTTCACTGCATCTTATATTCGGTTTACCAAAATGCATACATAGTATGGTAAACCTAAGAATTTGAATTCGGTAGAACCAAATCGTAAGCGCAAGTAGTAGTTAAATTTGAAAATTATAACGAATTGAATTTTAAAAGCACAAACATTACGAATATTTCTTGCTTTTCTACTTAAATTTCTTCTTGAAAGTTATGGTGATGGAGAGGCTTCGACAGGCTGTATTGAATGCGATGAGGGATTTTTCTTATTTCGTATGCGTTTACTTATTTCAATTGGCAACACTAGCGGTTATGGTTCAGAAGAGAAATGCGAGTAAGCGCTTGAGAAAGATTGTTTTGATTATGATATTCTTTACGTGGGAAAAATATAGAATTATGAATGTCTCGACTTTTGAAAACTTTCAGCATGCTAAATTCGATTTCGGCAATTTCTTTTGCTTTCAGTATTTCATTTATAAATGATAAGTCAACTTTTTTTTGTTTCATATAGATTTTTTTAGTTATTAACGTCGTTTTCTTTTAACAAAATAAAAGTAACGGGCAAGACTATTTACGGTTTTTAAAACGTGAATTTATTAGAAGTTTGATTGGAAAAAAAACTTTGTTTTGTTAATATCGTCACCGTTATTAGCCATTGCACAAGAAAACATGTGTTTTTTTCTACAAACGTAGAATAACGCGAAAGATAAAATTTTTGAAAAGATTTTTATCTTGTTACGCCAAAGAAGTATAACTTCTAACGCGTGTACATATTTTTATCTCACAAATATATATATATATATATATATATATATATATATATATATATAAACTAGTATAAATAAGTCTGTAATTCTATTTATACATGAAATATAAATATTTACAATTTACAATCATACATTTTACTTAAATGTTGTTATAGATTATCATTTTCTTATTTCTTCCATTTCTAAAAAATATGCTAACTTTAAGCCAAGATCTCAGAAAAAATGATGGAGGTGTTTTTTATTTGGACAATAGCAATAACATTTACTTTATGTATTTGTTAACAGTAAAAGTAGCGAATTCAAGTTTCTCTGGAATTAAAATGAATCTTTACGAAATAGGCGAAACTTTTGACTAAGGTTCGTTATAATGCAATAAAATAATATTTATTTCGATAGGAATAATACAATTAATCATAATTATTAATACATAATTAATATTTGCAATAAACCTTTATTTTCCTTATTGACAAGCACGTGAACAACCAATATAGTACATATTGGATTGTATAAATCTATTAGATTAGTAATTTTGTACTGAATAACTATTACGTAATGTAATAATGAATCGTATTTCGTAAATAAAATCGTATTACCCAAGTTTTTCGAGTTTGTGTAGGTCTATTTTTTTGGCACAACGTAAACGACTTGATGGATTTTAACGCAAGCAGATTGTGTTCTTCTTAATAGTGTGAGTGACAGGTTATACTATAATACAGAGTATATATACTCTTTACAACGAAACTTCTTCTTTATTTTTTGGCTCCGTCACGGTTTGTGCACTAGCCCGCGTCAAGTAACAAAATTTAGCCAAGTAAGTGCCTTGTGATAATTATAATGTTCTAACAAGATGGTGGTTTCCTTGTTAGAACTTTCCATGGAGTTTTGGTGGCATTTCAGAATGCCTGCTCCGTGGTATTATTTCCCATCCACTTCACTTGTGCATAATAACCGAACTATATTACGTAAAAATATTACAAAATATAGAGTCTAATAACACAAGATTATGAATAAAATATAAAAACCACTACATGACACACTAAGATCCCGCCAAAAGCTCTCTCGACTGTATTACAACGAAATTTAAGAGATCCAATTTGTTTTCCATTATAAAGAGTTTCCGATGTCAATTTTATTTTTGCATACAAACTTTTTCGTCAACACATAATTCGTTTTTTTAAAGGCCATATGACAATTTTTAAAGTTGGTTTACGATTGATAGTATAAAATGGTTTGCTAAGTAACTACATCATTCTAAAGTTTCCTGGAGACACTGCAATCAAAGGGTAATGATGATACACGTGTTCTTGGCTACGAACAATAACAAAATCAAGACGAATGTCTGTGACCTCAGGTCGCTTTCTTAGAAAT
Source organism: Antheraea assamensis (assembly GCA_035772565.1). NCBI lineage: Eukaryota > Metazoa > Arthropoda > Insecta > Lepidoptera > Saturniidae > Antheraea > Antheraea assamensis. Next base: position 156,366 of record JAQQSE010000159.1, read on the forward strand.
TGAGGCACCTCAAAGATCTAGTCGGATCCTTTTGTAAACTGATAACGTAAACAAATATAGTGTGGGTATGATAATACTTACTGTAAATTACTGACATCGAAATTATGAACGTATTTTTTCGTGATAGAGATTAGCTATAGCGCTCTAAAAAGTGTATCAATATATGGGGGTTTCATGTCAACCAACGAAATCTTTGTATTGTAAAGTTGTCTATAAATACAACAAGAAAGTGTTTCCTTTCATTTTTCCGTATTTCACTTGTTAATTTGTTCGCCATATAAATATTAAGGCTTAGAGTTATTTAACACAATAATAGATTAAAGCATCTTTATCACAAGCGTTTTTAAAATAAACTAAAAGTGCTGGACTCGTTCGAACGCATGCAGGTTTAACGTGAAGCTTGTCGCTTAATCTGGGTCTCGATTCAACGCCCTTGCTCACGGGGCTTTATATCAATAAATTTATGCAAACGTTGCCAGGAATATCGTTACTATTACAAGTATCTAATACAAGAGGTAGAATTATATGCGCTTGTCCCGTTGTTATTATTATTCGACAGTCGCTAACGGGGTGTGTTCGGAAAGCGATATAGTCGGTTGTAAATCGCGCAGGCGCGTTCTGATAACAGCCGCTCTCCTGCCAAATTTTGCTGCACGCATTATGACGTCCGTCTGACGACTGAGTCCAATGTGTAATTATGGACGATTCGTTTTTTTTTAAAGAGAAAACCTATTTGGTTACGTTGTGATTTGAAAAATTATATTTGTGATAATAATACGAAATACGGATTTTTATGGAGTTATTGTGAGCTGTCTTTTTTTTTGTTATCTTTACTCATTATTATTCCATTCCTATATTCTTTTACCGGTTTTAACTTGCACTTTTTAAAATTTGTCGCGACTGCTTAGCCTCTATGGAAAAGTGTAATGACATGCAGTCTAAATAATACTCTGTCAGAAAAAAAATATTCAAAATCCAGTCACACATTTTTGAGATTCACTCGGACAGACGACAGGAAATTCAATTTTATTTATAAGTAATAAGTATTTAGACAATTAAGAAAATATATTTTGTTTTATTATTTGAGGGTTGGTATAACAATGATTTTTATATTTAAGGAGGAATTAAAACATTTAAAAACACAGCAGAAACACGTGTATGTGAAGGAGAAGGTGTGTATATAAGACCACGAGTCGTATCTTTCAAATAATACGTTTATGTTATACTAATGATGACGCAGTGGAAGAAGTCGATCGACGTGGTTTTGAATACTACAATGCAATAACAAACACACTCAAGTTGAAAATCTGAGACCAAACATCTTTGGCAATTTGTAGCCCGGACGTTTTGCGACGTTTGTTGGCGAAGGAGTGGAATAAAAACAATGAAGGTTGTTCACTGACTGTGCTTCAATGTGTTACACTGTTAGATATTTTTTTTTTTAAATCCCCCCTTTCCTCAGACGTGATCCGAGACTTTATTTACTTTTACATTTTTCTCTACTTAATTAAAGTTACAGCTAAATACATTTTTATTTGTTTCCCTTTTTATATTTTTCTCTTATTTAATTAATTACTTTTACAATTTTATTTTTCAACTTATGTCTACATTTCAATTTCTATTTAAAAATCCGGTTTCTAGTTACAACTTACATTTATAATTTTAAAAATATTTTACAATAAACATTTGGTACTACAGGTTCTTAATTTTACATATTTCTAAAACAAAAACATCTTTCCTTCATTATCGGCCTGTTCACTGTCTGTCTGTTGTATCCGGTTTCCCGGGATACCGATCTGTTAGATTACAATATCATGGCAAATAAGTTTTTGTTCTAGCATCCCTAAGCGCCCGACCATAGAGTGACAGTTCTTCGAGTAGAGCGTGGGTTAACATTTATTAGGGACACTCAAGTCCTTCAAGCGCCTCTGTCGGTTGACAGCAATACGAATGTACATAAGATAGGCGGAAGGAGTTTTTGGTGGGATATTAGTCTCGCATGTAGTAGGTTTTATATATAATCTTGTGTAATTGACTCTTTGTTTTGTAATATTGCTGGGGTTTTGAGTAATAAAGTTTGGTTATTATGCACAAGCGAAGTGGAAATAATATTACGGAGTATTAAATATGAGATGGTATAAAAATTTGATGGAAAGTTGTAACAAGGCAGTCAACATCTTGTTAGAATATTGAAATTATCACAAGACACTGACACCAGAATTGGCAATTAGTCATTCTTAAAAGCTTGGAAGATATTTTCATAAGGAGAAAGTCGCATAAAGCAGAAGAGACTAATTTAGTACGTAAATATAGTAGTAATAGTCTTTGAAGAGGACTGGGTTGTCAGTCATGAAAAAGAAAGAAAAGAAAGGTAGAAAGCCACATATCTATAGACATGTTTCAACAGTTACACTCGATAGCCATTCTTTTGCGTGATTCCTTAAACCTTAAACTAAATCGTCATTTAATATCAACTGAGATTATAGTCAAGCGGTAAAACATTCAAATATTTAAAAAATGTATAGAAATAAAAAAAAATAAACTACCGATTTCTTGATAACGGAAACGCGGAATCTCATATTAGAAGCACATCGACATCAATACATCGATTCGGATGTATGAGTCACAGAATGTTTATTCGATTATCAGCTACCGTGTTTTAGTGCGAGTCCATACGTCTCTCTGATGGATAGTAAATTGTACGGCGGAATTGCCCGCCGCCAGCCGCATAAGAGCTTTGTAAATAAATTGCATGTAAATATTTAGCTAACGAAGCTTTTGTTCTATACATCTGAATGTATTTTGTAGTCATTACACTTGTTAATTTTGTTTTGGGCCGGAAAACGTTTGCTTTGGAGACGCAATCGCAAGTGGAATGATGAATCTACAAACTGAATTAATGAGTTTCATTCTAGTATGTTCTGCTACGGAAGGCCTTTAAAACCTTTAAATATTTGTTAATGAAACGAAATAAAATGTTGTAAAATAATAGTCCTATGCATAACATTATTAAACAGCTGCAGGTCTTTGTGTTCGTATTAATTTTTTATTGTAATTTATGCGAATGAAGTAGCGGATTTTATTTATAAATATACTCATTTATTTATATTTTTATTTTAATCATTCTACTTGCCATTGTTAATATGGCATGATCCAGATTGTGTTAAAACAAGTCGAGAAAAAAATACTATAGGTTTGCTTTCTGGCGAAACATTACTTACACTACTAAGAGGTATATCATATAAGTACATGTTGGAGTTATTAGCGGGATCTTAGTCTATCGTCTAGTGGATTGTGTATTTTATTCATAATCTTGTGTTATTTGACTCTGTGTTTTGTAATATTGGTGGTATTTTACGTAATATAGTTCGGCTATTCTGTACAAGTGAAGTGGATAGGAAATATCACCACAAAACATGAATTCTGAGATGCCACAAAAACTCCACGGAAAGTCCTAAGAAGGGAGCCACTATCTTGTTAGAATATAAAAATGATCACAAGACACTTACTTCAGACATGGCAAACACGATTAGTCATTATTAAAAGCCTGGAACAAATTTTCATAAGGAGAAAATCTCATACAGCAGAAGACGCTAATTTAATACGTGAAAATGGCAGTAATAGTCATTGAAGAGGACTGGGTTGCCAGTAATGAAAATTAAAAAAAAGTAGTACCCATTATGTCAATAAATATCTCTGCAACCATTCAGTAAATGAAACTTAAAAAACGCAACTACATTTTTACACTTTCCTAGATGTGTTTTCTATATTTTGCATAATTCCAATTAACCCTAATATCTATTTTTAACATCAATTAAAACGTTACGCTACAGTAGATTTAATACACTCGACCGCCATATCTGTTTGCAATTTAGTTCTGTTGACAAGCTTTAGGTGAGTTACGTGAAGTCCCGTTGATGCATCTAATACCTACCGAAATGAATTTAACACGACACTCGACTATTATTTTGTTTACATCAAATATGCATAGTTTAGCTAAGAGTGTCACGCGTCTGTTATTTGTTATGCTAAGTTAAAACGCTGATTCAGTTACTAGCGTATACTTATCGCATAGTACAAAAGTGCTATCCGTACATACTATTCAGTCGAAATACATGAGATTCTCTTTCATTGTTTATAAAGTTAGATGTGCCACTCGAATGAACTTTTTCAAATGATTGTTAAGGTGATTTTTTGTAATAAAGCTTTTTAAAACATCTCTTAGATTATTATATTATTCAATATTTATTGGAGGCCCCTTTGTAGACGAAATTTAATGTAGCAATGGGTTAATTTCGTTTCGTTAATTTGGTAAGGTTATATACCTACAACTTGGATCTATGATAAAGTAACTCTTTTCGGTATTTTATTTTCCGAATAATTGTTCATATTGCTCGCTTAGGCCAAAATATTGTGTCAGAATGTACTGGTAAACATCTTGTACCCACTTAATTTACTTTTTACCCTTAATTTGATTTATATATTACCTAATATAACAGTATCTGGTCAGAAAATAGTAGATAAATGATTTAAAAAAGTACTATGTAAATCAATCCAGTGTTTTTTGACATGATGATTTATAACCACACATTTGTGGGACAAACACGAGTGACGTTGATTTTATAATATGTACGGACATATATGGTCCTTGCTAATAAACCTTTTAACCACTCTGAATGTAGTTGCGTAGAACATGCATTTAGGTATAAATACGTATTATATTATCTGTGCCATATGGAGATAACCTAAAAAGGATAAATAAACACCAATTTTAGATTCATATAATAAATAGTATTTTAACTTTGTTTTGTATTAAACTCTTGACTATGTTACGCATAAGCCCGAATTTAGAGTTATATTCAGAGCGGTCAGACATATTGACGAAGATTGTACATTTAATTTTACTATATCTCAATTTTCTCATACTTGCGTGACGAGCTTCAACTACTTGTCGCGTTTAAATTAAAGTCAAAAGTAATTCCCCTAAAGATGCAGATTAAATGCTCTCACACTGGCATCATTATAATAACTAGAAATTAGCGTCCGTTAAACTCTTTTGATGTGTGTAGAAACCGCCGATCTCGCGCTATCGTGTTGCGTCTATAGTTAGGTCGCACAATAATTCGTACCTAACGTATATTACGATCATAGACAAATCATCATGGCGATACACGCAGGTATGGATGTAGCATATGACAAATATGGTCTATAGTACAGACAATATGACACCTGTCAAATTGTCTTACGTAAGGATATGACAAAAAGATGGGAGTTTTGAAAGTTTATTTGAACCAATTGGAGAGATATATTGATTTAGTTATCATATTTTTATTACAAAAACGGCCAGTTCGAGCAATTTACAACATGGGACCTCGCGAATTATTAAAGACCAAGTTTCAGGAATTCGGTATTGTAGTTCGGTGAAACTGTAGAGGCCTTGCCAGGTCAACAGTGTAGTGAGTTCGAAAAAAAAATTTGGTATTTTAAATCTGCCTTCCCAATACATTCTTGATAATTTAATGTATACCCGCTAAAACCTTGGAAATAGTGGCATAATTTAAATACTAAATTCTGTGACAAACTGGCCGTCCCGTGTTTCAGACTCAGTAAGAGCAGTAACTATTTTTTAGGTAATAGTGTTTGGTTTTACAACAAACTCCCAAAGCATATTACAGATTTACCGGACTGTAAGTTTAAACGCCATGTCAATTGGTTATTTCATAAGCGCCTTCTTAGGGCCTAGTTTAAATAAAGTATTTTTGATTAGATACTTAAATTAAGAATGAAATATATTTCAGTTTAAGCTACAGTTTCACTGTGTTCATATTATATAAATAATGGAAATTTATTAAATTATTAACACTATGATTATATCACACGGTAAAAGAATAACGTACATATTTAATACACATACTTGATTAGTTCCAATTCTATAAAGCGTTTGTACGTTTTAAATAATAGGTACGTTAAAATAATGTATTCGACGCGAATAATATAATCGATTACATCCGATTTCAAAGTGGTTTTAAACGGTCCTCCTAACTTTATAGAAACGGTGGTAACCACGGAAGAAAGAGAAGAGTGGAAGTGCTAAGTAGGCGTGGCGCGTCACTCATGCATTTGGGTAACTAACCAAATGCGCATACAATTGGAACTTAATCATGTTTTAACATGACGGCAGAGCGGTCGTATGGACTCATTTTACGTAATCCATATAAATCGTATTATAATGGTTTATTGTGCAGTTCTGAAGTATAAAAAGTAACAGAAGAAGTAAAAATCTGCTAAATATAGGTGTTACATACCGTCAATGATAACCATTGTTATATTTATCTAAAATACAGAAACTTAAATGGTGGTATAAAACGTCTATGAATTATCATATTTTTTTCGGTAATTTGTATTACACAAAAATGTCATACTTCATTGTGTGGTACCGCCTACTTATCGTAGTGAAGTGCCATGCATATCGAACAATCACAAACAATATTATTAGTTAATTTTCAAGTAATTTGCAATTATTTATCACATAAATATCTATAAAAAATCATTAACACTTTTATATGCCCATTTGATCGAACCAAAAACTCTTTTATACTTATCATTCCACAAATTAAGCCAAGATCATTTGGAATTTTGTTCTACAATATCAGTGCACGAGGAGGTATGAACAATAATCCTACTGTCATGCAGTTTATATATGCATATAATAAGATTTTAATGCATATTTCTTTAAAAGATACACATCATGGCAATCGTGCAACTTTAGAGCATATTTCTATTTTAAATTGTTCCTCTGCAATAAAGGGAATACATACATACAAACAACAACACAACACAAAATATAACTGATGTACAGGTGTAGAGGAAGAAATAGAATTTGAAGAGAATATATTTTTTTCAGATTTTGATATCCAAGTAATTGGTTATACTGCTGGTTACATTACAAGAATCTTGATTAAAAATATCTTTGTAATATTTGTGTAAGTGCTTTAGTCACAGAACACTTTCATAGCTTTATATTTGCTAAAGACCACGAAGGACTGTTGTACCTCTCTCCGGAGGTAATAAAAATTTGTAAATGGCTGTTTTTTTTTTAAACTAAAGGCGGAAGCACATACAAATAGGACTTCATTATCAATAAGTTCGTGCATCAGTTTATTGGTACAAATTTATTTGATAATATAAAATTTTATCTATTCGGTGGTTTTCCTACTTGTAATCATCTAACAGATCCAATTAAATCAATAGTAGAAAAATATACAACGTTCTCTATTGAAATTAAATGTAAAATTATCTGAACGACAGATTTTGAATAAATATCTCCTGTTCGAAGGCCAATGATGAGTGAGGCAATAAAGAAAAAAGTTTAATAAAGTAACAGCTGCTTAGTGTAGATTATGAAACTATAATTCTAACATTTACACGTTTTAAAATGTACACAAATAAATTAGTATCTTTGTTGTATATTTATTTTGTCTTCCAATATTTTGTAATAAATGTGCGTTATAAAAGCAGCTGATCAGGAACAATGAAATTTGTATGTCAGCATTAAAAAATCTCTTTTCTGACATTTATATAAGCATCTATAATTCCTCTATAGAGGGTATTAGAATTGTCAAAACACTTTTAGAAAAAATTCAAAAAGTATGTTTTTATTTATTTTTAACCAATTTTGATGACAATTTTACAAGGTAACAATATGGTATTAAGAAATTAGTGGGTTATATAAATAGTACTACGCAATACTTTTAGAAACCGTAAAAGTGTTTTAAAAAAATGCTATTTGGTTTAATTTTAACCAATGTAATGAAAATTTTCAACCAAATATATTATCGATAACTAATTCTTGGAATAAAGAGTTAACTACATCCCTATTCAAATCCGCCTTGCTAATTACAACCATAAGTATACAGCGCCTCGATCTATAATGTTTTGTTTTATTTATTGCGTATTTGTATTTTGTTCAAACTTCGAAAGAAAAACGTCTTATAGTGATTTTACGCAAAATAAAACTGAAGTCTTATGTCCAAATATGAGAGCTCAATTTAGATCCAAATATTGGTAAACTAATTTTGTTTTAGATTAATATTTATTTTGAAACGTGATTGGTGTTTCATTAGTAGTTGTACCATTTGTTTGTGTGATTTTGGCGAGCCCGGTCCCGTGCGATGAAACTCGTGAGGCACTTCCACTTCATTCTTTATTCCGTGGTGGTAACAAACTCGAGATATAAAATTGTACGTTCGTCACATCTTATTGTTAAATGTAGAAATCATTTACCTAATGGATTTTAATATGTCGCTTTTATTTCATATTAATTCTTGTAGCATTCGGATAACTCAGTTATTTTGTCACATTGTTTTTTTTTTTTTTTTTTTTTTTACTTATATTTAGGAGCTTTTATTCTATTGAATATATCGGCCCCATTGTTCCCCATTCTTTCGAGCTTCAACAGGAGAGTCGTTGATGAGATATTATTACAAAGTCATACAACATCTTTGCTTCTTCCGAACAGGGTTCTGCCAAAATGCTGTGACAAATACCGATGTCTTGGCAATTAACATTCATAATTCTCATCAACGACTCTCTTTCAATGCTATTCTTGGCACACTCCATCAATAAGTGATGCACATCATCAATTTTGCCACATAAATTGCAGTTTGGTGACTCCGCTTTCTTCATTAGATGTGCAAAACTTCCCGATGGATAGTGCCCTGAACGAAGTCTTAACGCTATTTTGACATATTGTCGATTTAAATCGCACTTGTTAAACCAAGGTATTTTGTCACATTGTATGGTTGGCTTTTTATGTCTTGTGTAAACGTGCGATCAAGGTTATCGCACCGCATACTAGAAACGTCAAAAACGACCTATTAAATCGTTCCGATTTTAGGTTTACGCAAGCCTGCGATCAAAATGAATACGTAAACGTACGAACATCTAAAAAGGTCGTTAAAAAATTATGCCGAGTTATATAGTGAAATAACAAAAGAAGTTCGCGTTCATATAATTTTCACGGTGTTTAACGGTTTGTTAATATGAAATATTTTTATAACTAAATGTTAAGCTTTTTTTTCAGATATATTCGATTTTTTAAATATTTCGATGACGCCTCAATGATTAGCGTGTTCGAACACTGCGTCGATTGACGTAGGTACGCAACGTTGGAAATGAGCCGGAGTTTATAGTGAAAGAAAACATCGTGATGAGTCCATAGTATAGGCTTTTTTGAAGCACGCCTAGGTTAGACACCATACTCAAGTTCTGTCTGACACCATCTGTCACCAAAAGTGGTATCCGGTAGCTGCATTTGAGTGTTAATCCCACTTTAGGCTTAGCATGCCAACCGTCTTAGATCTTCTTCCGAGGTCTCAACTTCATACATTGCTCGGGGTTTCGTACACATTAATGCAGTATAGGCTTATCCCTCCGGGACAATACTTTCCTTTTAGATGAGGTATCCTATGTCCTAATCTGTACCGCTGACAAAATGTATACACAATTTCATTATGATTGATTAAGTAGTTACGGCGTGAAAGCGTAACAAAGAATCAAACAAACGAAATTATATTTGTCAGTTATAATATTAGCTAGGACTAGCTGATAACCGTGATTTCGCTTGCAATGTTCTGTGCATGCGCACTACTCAAGCACACACGCACGCACAAAAAATATTGGTCCGAATCTATCCAGCGGTTTTTGAGTGATGCGCGTAGAAAGGTAAACCTCTATCATTTTATTTATATAGAAGAAAAAGAAGATTTGGAGAAACTAATTCCGAATAAATGATGTTAATAAACTAAAATTTTTAATGCCTATAAAGATGTTAGTTTTCAGTATAGTTTTTAAAAAGATGAAATTATTGTTCTCACCCTTTTTTTCTCATAGGGAATATCTTACATAAGATCGCCATTTCAACGCCGGCAGCGGAGGTGGATATGTCAAATTCTTATTGACTCAAAAGCCCTTGGTGTCCTTCACATACCTTTTGGTCGGGGAGGAAGTATTGCCTATGCATTTCATCCCCTCGATCCGGCACGAGTCGGTCTCACATCAGCGGCCCCTGTCTTGCGGTCTGAGTGGTCGGAATTAGTGACACCTTCTGACGAACCGGTGGGAGGCGCACTGAACACGAGTGCATCTCAAACATCAAGGGCCTGTGCATTACTGCCAGAGTAACGGACGTATATTCTCAGTCGTAACTGTTCTTGATTTAATAATGTTACGATTTTTGTAACTCTTTAATAGGTTCCATTATGCTAGTAGACATACATTTTATGTGAAGTTTTTTTTTATTTCGATGTACACTAGAGCATTTGCCGACCGCTTGTCTCGCTTTAATATAGATTTGACCTATCCCTCGAGAACAGTAACTTTTTGTTAAAGAAAGGTACCCTATGTCCTTTTTTATACCCCTGACAATGTAGTATGCAAAATTTCATGATGCTTAGTTTAAGTATAATTAAGGCGTGAAAGCGTCACAAACAAACTCACGTTCGCATTTATAATATTAGTTTGGAAGGATGACTTAACCGGACGATATTTTTTATACGAATAATCAGAATTTTAGACGCAGAGTTCCAAGACGCGGCGCGACGTAACTCGCATCGTTTAGTTACGGCGCGTTACATTGCGTGGGATAGCCGAGGTGTGTTCGCCTTTTGTCATAAGATAATAACAACAGACGTAATGCCCGAGTGAACACGACAAATTACAGGTGTAAAATAACAGCGGACTGTATATTATGAGTTAATGTTTTAGAAACGGCGGCCGGCGCCAATTATGTAGATGCTACGAGGTGCCGCGTCTCTGAATAGTGTCTCGTAATTGTAAGACGAGTAAATATTTAATATGTGTTATTATATATATGTTAAAGTAAACGTTTTCTGTGATGTTATTATTACGTTTATTTGAAATGTTCTCGGAGATTGTCATATTTAGTTTACATTACTTTTTAAGATATGTATATTTACAAATTATATACTCGTAAAACAAAGTTGCTTTACGCGTCTGCTATGTGTTCCCTTATTTTTTCTAAACCACGAAACGGGTTTTGAATAAGAGTTTCACTGTTAATTCAAATTTTATATATATATACACACATATATTATACTCCTATAAAGTAGATAGAAGTCGAAGTATTCTAATGAAGTCATAGGAAGAAGTTTTCGAGCGCTTAGATTCAAAACGCTGATTAAATCTTACGAGATACATAACAATAATGTAATTAGTACAAAATTGTACATCTTAAAAACACCGACAGAAAATTCCTGGATGATATATGTCTATGTCCTTAGGATAATCCACAGATATAATCTGTATCTTTGGCATGTTATTTAAAAAATAATTGTGTATATTTGACGCCCTTTTGACTAATATAGTATTTGTTAATCTTAACTTAAACACTTTACTTTGTTAAGGATTTAATTTAGTACAATCGTTCATATTACATACCATTTCAATGAATATCTTAAAAGATATCACAAATTTAAAAGATGTTTTTGTGAAAATTCATAGATAGGTTTTACGACTTTGATAAACTGCATATAGTGGACTTAAATCGTTAAGACACATTATATGCCTCACAATTAGTACATTAAGCCCACACGAAGTCGGGGCAGGTCGCTAGTGCTATATAATTTTGCAGATTACGCTATGTTTCTTAGTATTACTTTATGTAATCAGTGGTAATCCGAACTAATGCGTCAAAGATATTCGGATATTGAGAATAGATAGGGATTTAGATAAGGTACTTAGAAATGACCGGTGTAGAGAAACAGGTTAGAGAAAGGATTGTTACTCTTCTAGCTTCTAATAAAACGCAATGTTAGAATAGAACTGTGACATTGATATGTTATCAACTTTCTTTCTTCAACTTTCATTTTCTTTTTTTATTCAAAGTTCTTATGGTGTTGACAGTGTTGTTGATAGCGCGTTCGCATACCGTGTCGATCGACCGTCGGTTCGAATCCTGCAATAAGTCGAAGCTTTCGGTGAAGGAAAAAATCGTAATGAAACCATAGTATGGCAGTGGGGCTTTTTCTAAGTCCTACTGGCTAGCTACCACAGTCAAGTTGAAAATCTGTCTCGAAGCATTTGTTGCTGTGTTCCGGCAGCTGCACTCGGGAACCAGTTCTTCTTTAGGTTTAGCGTGTTTACCATTTTAGACCACATGGTCATTTAACGTCAGATGAGAATGTGGTCGAACGCTAAAATCAATAAAGCATTTAAAATAAATCTTTATCATTAACAAGGTAATATTTTTGAAATATCCGTGTAAAAATATAATTTACCCGTTACAATGTTGGTGTAAAAAGTTCTGTTAACTTTGAATTCAGTTTAAGCAACTTATAGTGTTATTTATTCATGTCGTATAATTTACGAATAAAATTAATACATCAATAATATTTTATAGAATCGAAATGTAAACTAGCTGACCTAAATTGTAATTAACAATATAAATCAATATTGTAACGTAGGCTGCAAATGCAGGCATATCTACTGCACGACTTCGCATAACTTATGCACCTCAAAAACTAGTTAACGGGCAAATGCAGGATTTATTTAATATGCCAATATGATAGATAAACAATTATGTTGTCATGACAAATAACTACAATTCTAACTAACATATCTATATTCTTTTTATGTTTTCAAACGTTAACTACTCAACTGATGATCGTTCAACTTTGCATACATATTGTCAGGAGACAGAAAAGGACTTATGGTACCTTTCATCTAGTAAAAAGTACTGTTCCCAAGGCATAGGTCAAATCTATTTTAACACTGAGTCAAGTCGCGGACAAAAGCTATTGTAATAATGAAAGTGAAGCAACAGTTATAGAAATATATACTATACTCGGTATATAGGATTATATTTATAAGAGTCGATCAACCTTTTTTGTTCAGCCTAGTCCTAAAGTATTGTTTTTTATTATCGACTGCACTATGCCTGATGGTAAGTACAGTACAATTCAGCGACAACGTCGATCACCGAGAGACACATACGAAATTTTATAAAAATGAGCTCGATTTTTTTTCGAAAATCAAAATGTATGGTGAGCTTATTTTCTAACATTGTCAGAATGTATGCAAAGTGTCTACTTATTTAGTACTACTATAAAAAGTTACTTTCGTTTAACAGATAACCATGAAAATTCAAGATAACCTATACTATTATTTTAAAGAGAGGACCGAACTCAAAAATTACCTAAACCAATTATAACATTTTTTTCATTTATAGATAACTACATTGTCATGGGAGTATATTTTATTCTAAAAATCTACATTACCCCGCCACTGATATAGCAAATATAGTTTAATATTTCTACAAAACTATGAACGTATTGCATTAGCTCGTTTATTATTCAGTAAGTATTTAATTTACAGAACGCCAGTGACACCTTTTGAGAAAAAAAATCGTATAAATGGTTTGACTATAAAATGTTGTCAATATACGATTTATTCAGACACTAGCAGGTCCGACAGACGTTGTCCTGCCCTGATATAAAAAAAAATACATACTTATGTGCATGAAACGCTTAAGGCGGCTTGACTTTTTCCAATAAAAAACCATGACAAATTAATTATATACCTAAATCTTCTCCGTGAGTTACTCTATCTATTAGTGAAACGAATTACAATCCGTTCAGTAGTTTTTGAGTTTATTGGGAATATCCAGACAGACAGACAGACGCTGCTGACGACTTTGTTTTATATTATAAATATATTCTCTTGTCTAAAGCCTGTTTAATTTTGTATTTACCACGTTTTAAATCAAATATTAAATTAAATAATAAATCAATATTAATATCAAGTTAATAAAAAATATATCATTCGCAAAATATAGATTAGTATAAACCGCTGACACATAAAATATATATACTGAAATAAATGTTTCTATCTAGAAATATTCTAGTAAAGTGCAAGGCCTATTGTTTTTTGTTCTGTATATTTTTTTTATGTACTGTTTTACATGATATACAATTAATGCGTTATAAAAATCGTGCATTTTACGTAAACATGTCTAAAATATCTGAAAATTCAATAAAGAGGGCGAAAAGATTATAACGTTAAAATTGTATCTTAGTGGAATACAGATTAGTAGTTTGGGCGAACCTAGAATTAGCGTTTCTCAAAGACAACTCTTCTTAAGAGACAATTCCTGGACTAAGGATCATATAATGTTTCGTAGGGCTACTCAAGCTAAGATTTCAAATTATTATTTTTATGATACCATTCTGGGCAGGTTTTTTCTACAAAAGTGTACATATTATAATTTTTTTGTCATTTCTGATGACCGAAACTAAGCATGACTTGCTTTTCCTATCGTACAGAGGTTTGTGATTTGTCCCATATTATGTTCGAGTGACTCATTATAGTGCTCTCTTTGCTTTATTTGATGAGTAATATTATTACTTCCAGTAGAACTTTCTGGAAGAATTACTTTACATTACAGAAAATAAAGTTCAGTAACAGTTTAATTGCAATCTTTTGTGTTTTGTGTATTATATGGGAATTTTAACGAACACGTATTTTTTTTTTAATTCCGTAGGAATTGCAATAGACTACTCCAATTCAGTACAACTAATAGTTCCTCGTCTTATACTGATCTCAATGCATTTAAGTGTGAGTTATATTTTGGTCGTCGGTTAATTGTGTATGTCAGAGCTCCTATTTCAATTAATGACGAATGACTCCAGGACAATCATCAATTGTATAGTGCACGTCACTCCCCGCGTGTATGGTATTACCGTAGATCGACTTCAGCTATTTGCGTCATTTGTAATTGTTTTTAGGACTGTTTGAGCGATATTTTGATGGTGGTTTTGTTTTCCATTATATAGGATATTTTATTCATGTTAACGCGGTTTTACGTAATGCAAAAATATGTATAAGTTGCACATTAAAATTGGTGTTATATATTGTAAAAACAAGCAATTTTATTAATAGCGATATTTATTCAATTCGGGACCCGATAGAGCACTTATGAACGTCTAAATTACCACCCGATTGGAAAATAACCAAGTCATTGAGAAAAACCGGCGAAAAACTAGATGTGATTCATCTATTTATTGTGCATATTTTATTTATATTTAGGAAAACTTACAGCTAATATTAATGAAATAACAAAACAGTAACATAGTTAGAGGCTCATTACAAGTTTTCAGTTTTAGTACAGAAATTGTAGCATACGCATCGCCGAAATAGCCTATGGTGACTTTCTGCTGCCCTAGGGAGATCCAAAGGGTCTTACGAGAACTTTTAAGAATTTCCGTTCAGATCCAGCTAACAACAGTAAAGATACAATGCAAGTACCTCAAGCACGTCTACTATGTTAACACTGGCCGCTGAGCTTCCACGAATTTGTATGTGATGATGATTTCGGTTTTGGAGCTGCTGAATGTTGACGTCCGTGCGTCTCGATTGTTCGCTTCAACAGTCCGTCATGATATTTTCTTTTTCTTAGCGAAGTTTACGTGTATGACAACCAAAAAGTTGGCGTCTCGATATTATTAATTAACTGAGATCTGAACGTCAATAATGTATTTGTAGAAATACTTTTATATTATATTTTGATAACAATATAGAAATATGAAGAAAAAGACAGCTATAAATAATAATAAAAAAACATAATTATTACAAACATAAGGTTAGAGTTAATGAAAGAAGTCGCTTGACAAACATTGCCTAAATTATGGTACGCTAGTGCAAAATAAATCTACATTATTACCTAAAGAATTAAAATATTATATTTACATGCCCGAATTAGACAAGCATTTTATCTGTATGATGTCCTTACAATTGGTATATGTAATAATATCAGTTTTCTTAATATACTGGTGGGTACACATAATTAAACTTTAGATAAAAGTTCTGGACAGTTTACAATTCCATTCCATTTATAATAATACATTATAGTTATAAAAGTTTTTAGCGAACGCACAGAGAAGTTTGTTAATGCAGACATAACCGTCGTTCACATATCGGTCCACCCTATAATAGCCATCTTAAATCAAAACCAGCGTGACATGCTGTTTGAATTACTGTCCGGCAAACAGGTAATATGCTTTAGGGACTTTGTTGTAAAATTTAACAATATTACCTATAAAACTATTACTGGTCTTATCGAGCCCGTCAATGGGATGACCAATTTCTCTATGTTTCTAATATTTAAATTATACACCACATTATTAACAATATATTGAGGAGGTAGAGTTAAGAGATACTAAAAAGTATATATTTAATTAATAGAAGTACTGGCCATTATCATTGATGTACTTTTCCTATTTTACTAGAAGTACATTGATGCATCTGCTATAGAAATCTTGGAGGACGGGAATTAATAAACATTTTCGAGGAGTACTTCATCGCTTTATCGGACTTAAAAACATATCAAAATGCTTAAAGAAATGGAAGTCTGTTGCAATAAAGTCTGATAAGTATGGTGAAATATCCAGCCGTACTTACCTTCAGTTTATCAGATGACCCATTACACGGTGTATTAAAGAGTGGATAAAAATAAATGACAAATCGTGGTTGTTTCACAGATTATTTACAATTAATCACAATATACCTCTTTAGTAATTGTTGTGCTGGGTCTTAAGGAGCTGTAATGTACAATTCTGGCACAGAGCCATCATACACTCATTACCAATTTCATTTGACTCAATTTACCTTTAGAATATTGTTTCGCTGCCACCTCAATGTCCAACCTCTGTGACAGACGTTTTAGATTGTCATACAGAATCCACTTTTTATCACAACTGGCAACCCTATTCAGAATCCCTTCATATGTGTGCCTATTCAACAAGTTAAAGTAAACTGCGACGCGATATTATTGTCTTTGTATAACGGCGCGGAACAACTGAACAAGTGTTTTTTTTTTTAATATATGTTTACAATAAATACATTATCCTATCATGGTTTTATTATAAAATTAATTTGAATTTAGAATTCTAAGTAGAATAAAATACATCGGTCTGTAAACTTGCCAGTATTAAAAATAGGAAACTTGGTAGAATCAGGAGCTAATAATATTTGGGAGGCGTCAGTAAAACAATTAATTAATAGGCTTCGTGGGGTATATATTTTAGATATTTGGATACAACAAGTTGATCAATGCACATTTTATTTTTATACTTAAATTACTGTTAGTAAATAGTATGCTAATATTTATTCATTTAGATTTAGTCAAATTAAAACATTAGTAGCTGTTAAAGATTTTTTTACTAAACGAATAACATAACTTCATATTGTTTAATCAGGAGTAAGTTCGGGATTAGTACCAATATGTAAATATTTGTCGACAGATCTTTTTGTCATCGGTTTACAAATTCAAAGATCTACGTGATAAGCTGTCTGCATATATGTATGTTGACAACAATACGTTACTTCCTAAACGGAACCACTATATGTATGGCAATCGTTTTCATAGCGACACGAGCTTCTCAATATTGTGTTGAATATTAATTATCAATATAATTTTATTAGGAATTGATTTTGTTTCAGGGTCCACATGAATTTCAATGAACAATTTTTCTCACAACGTTTATTACGCGTTGAATTTAGAATTTTATATAACAAAACTCTTCAATTGAAGACGAGTTCATGCGTCAGTAAAACTAAAGTGTATTTTATGTGAATAAGCAATAGGTATATATTCGTTTTTTTTATAATACTCAAACGACACCGAGTCCAGACAATAGGAGGCGCATTTAACCGTATCAAATTTATTATGAGACTAAAGCGGATAACAGATTTTGCGATTTGTTTGAGCCTGTGTTATAAACATGTATATTTTACGGACTATAATTAAAATACAGTTACTTATTCTAAATTTATTTTGGATATAAATGTGTATGTATTATGTATGTGCTCTTTATGGGTAAAATAAGTAAATAAACATAAGCTAACATTTCAGATTAATATATTAACAATTGATATATGCTATATATATTTGCAGGTCCGTCAGTCCTATACCATTATTCGGATTGAAAAAAAAAATAATTAAAACCTGCTTTGTCTTATACTAAATCTGCATGAATATGAAATGTTACTAAACGTAAGAGACAGAATCTTTAAAAAAATCATAAATACAAGTCTTTAACTATCATGCTAAAGTATTTTTAAACATCTAAAGTGTAAATTTGGCGCCATCTATGATTTATTGGGAAAAGAAAATACGTTTGTATTTATTTCTATTTTAAATTACGTGAAATTAAATTTCAATTAAATTCTCTGATATTTGTTATTTGAATACTACATTATTATATATCGTTTTTATTTTGTGTTCATTTATACAAATGTAAATGTGTTTTAAAATACTCGTTGCATTGTAATATGTGCCTACTACTACGAGAAATGTCATCAAAATCTACAAAGTACTTTCCATGTGTACACTGCAATGTGTTCTGTCGTCAATTGTAAAGCCGCCTCGAGTTTTTTTTATTTAATATCTCACATGTACATTATCTTTTTATAACTTTATTACAAATTGAGATTTATGTGAAGTTAGATTATGTAATCCAACATGATTTCCTGGGTTGGTGTAAAACGGTTGAAAAACATGTTAAACTATGACCAAGACATGAAATTATTATTTACGAAAAGCATATTTCAATTGTTAGTCAGTGAGTTTAGATTTGCTTATTTTCCAATTAAGTATCATTATTAACCAACAAAGCAATCTCCGGACCCAAAAATATAAATTATATTCGCGCGTTAACCAAATTCAATTTCCGAGAAGAAATATTTTAAGTCCGACTGTTATGCGGATCCTTTATTTAAGCCACGAAAAATATTTTTAAGATATTTTTTGTCATTTCTATCACGTCCGTCTCTAATTGTTCAATTCAAAAGGAAACTAAAAGTGGTTTTAATCCTATAAAGTTATTCGTCTCGCGGTCCGACCGTTCGTTGGTCTTAACAGAGTTTTTTTTTTTTATTATTATAACTTTTTACTGTGTGAATAATAAAGGATTTTACGTCATAAGTTGTTATAGCCCTCGGTTTGATTTATAAGTCTGCTCGTATTAATCGTGCCTGGTATGAAGTCCACCTTTTTCTGTGCGCCATATTTTTTTTTCGGTCACAAAACCCTGGCGCCGCTCCGCCGTGCTGTTCCACCGATCAAAGCGATGGGAGACGATTAAACTTATTCGATAAAGATGGCAACAATGCATCCCGGCGCCTCTTTGTCGCGTTTCACATTCAAAACGACGAATGCGTTTATTAAACGGTTCCTTGTTATGCAAACGTCGCTTCATTTACGTTTGTAAAGGGTCGGTTTACAGAGTTATTCCATTTCATCGTTTTTGCGTAGTAAATAATAATGTGCTTACGAAAATAGTTCTAATCAGAAATAATTACTAGGACAAATACATACATGATGTAATTTTGTTGTTATTAAAATATTGCAGATTTAATTTTTCAAATATGCAGGTACATATCTAATCCAGAAAATTCCATATACATCCAGCTGCCAAGCAATTTGATGGCTATCGTGGTAGCGGTGACAGATGATCAGATGATGGTTTGTCGATTTGTTCTAGTCGCAACTATTTTTGCATAGCACTATGTTTATCAACAGCTAAAGAACCGTCACTTTTTCGTTATACACATAAAAAAAATTTGAAAGTCTTTTATAAGCTACTCTATATTAGCTAAATTTTATGAATTATTGTTAATCGCATTATTTCAACCTCATTTAAATACAACGACAAATATTCAGATACATTGTTGTCCTGCATCCTTCATTTGGAAATGTAACAAATAAATCTAATATTTACATTGCTTGATTACAAATTGCGAATAAGACAGCACTCTCTTATTGTATTTTTAAAACTGAATTTCCAATATCCTTTCTTATATTTATACACTTTTTATTGAAATATACGAAAGAAAGAATATAATAAGAATTTTTTTGTTGGTACACTGGTTAGCAAAAGTTATAAGCTATTTTTTCTGCTAATTGGATTAGCGCGGCGGTATTCTGGAAAGTAGGCAATTTTGTATGTAGCGCAAATACAAAAAACAAAAACATTAACAATATAGTTAGTTATCTGTGGTTTATAGATAACAACATCATATGATTACTCGGCATATTTAGTATTGTTTCATTATTTATAAAGCTTTTACGCTGTCCATTTTACCATAACTCAACTTTTATTACAAAATATTAACGTAGTGTGAACACACAAATATTGTATTTTATATGGCAATGATAGTGTCGTTGAAGAATAAAAAAATGCAGTAAAGTCATCTCGGAATGTTACCTATATGTAATAAATCTAATTTTAAGCCTAACCCGTTCCAACACGACGTCTAATATTCTCAATTAAGGTGGCATTCTCCTTACATTCTTCTCAGAAGTAAGTCGGCATAGTTTGCTTGACGCTTTCCGAAACAGGACTTAATACATCACTGTACATAATGTATACAGGGTGGGTCCGTGGGTCGGTTTTATATTTTTGTATTTTTTATCAAAACGACTACTACTACGAATAAATCATGTACGGCGAGATATATTTTAATTTGTTTTTAGAACATATGTTTATATTCATTACCATTACTAAAATTACAGTACTACTAGATAATATCCGCGACATCGTTTGCTTTGTTTAATATGTTAACAATATATTAAAAGTACAGAGGAGAAACAATAAAAAAGTTGAAAGCAAAAATATACTTTGCTTACAAAACTTCTTTATAAACCTTGTTATCCATTTACTTCCGCTCCCCGGTGCATGCACACTACATTGCTTAGTCCACGGTAAGAAAACACATCGCTAAACACGTAGTGCTTACAAAAGCCCTAGTATTTTTATTAATTTTAAATTTTAAATTAAAAAATCTAGTTTGTAAACGTTATATTATTGTATACTAGCTGTGCCCTCGACTTTGTCCGCATGGAATGGATTACAAAAGAGTGATTAATAAAACAATCTGAATTTATATCTGTGTATCTTGTATATTTGTGAATGTAAAGTGTCAGGCTAAAAACTAATAATGGTCGTACCCCTTTATCACTTAAATAATAACTCAAAATTAGGGCTTCCAAGTTCCAAATGTGTAAAAACCGTGGGCCTAGTTATAGTGCTTCATCTATCGTCATGCAGTCAGATAGTTCGCAGCACACGATGGTAATGTGTGCCCACATCTAAATTTATTGCGAACATGGACAAAACTTTGTGACGATACACGCAGGTATAGGAGTAACATAACACTAATATTCTAATTTAATAACTGTAAAAATAATATTAACCCTTGGACTGTCCAAAACCATAAACATTTAACTTCTATACAAACCAATGTAGACCTCATGAGGCATAGGTCAATAGACTGTTGGCAGCATACGCTTAAAAATACCTGATTTATTACAAAACTTTGAAAAATAACTTTTGTACTAAACCATGAAATTTACAATGCACGATGTAGTGAAATTAAAAAATAATTGAAAACATAATCTGCCATTTTGAGATCTGAGTCTTATAAAATCAGCCGAGGGCTTATAATATTCATTCATATATACTTCACGTAGCTTATTCTTATTATTATTTTTATGTTATCCTTTCTTTTGTTTGCACTGCCTACACTCTTTTTTCTCCACGGTACCGCTAGAAGAAAATGCGAGCTCCCTATTTTTTTTTTATACTTTATAGGTAATCGTTTTGACCACAATCTCATCTGATATTAAACAATGATGTGGTCTAAGATGGTAAGTCACGCTTAACCTAGAGGAAGACAGGCTCTCAAATGTAGCTGCCGGAACACACCAACAGGTGCTTGGCGACAGATTTTTAACTTGAGGGTGGTAGCTAGCCAGACGGACTTAGAAAAAGCCCTAGCACCATGTTATGGTTTCATCACGATGTTTTCCTTCACCGAAAGCTCCGACTCAGTTGATTGGATTCGAACCTACGTCCTTCGACGCTATGTCCAAACACACTACTAATTGAGCTATCATCGCTTCATAAACCCTAATGCATAAACCAAAAGGTATTCATTAATTCAAAGGGTAATTAAGACATTAGAATCAAGGTAAATTTATGAAAATTATAATTCGAAATAAACCTAACAAACACAGAAATAATCTCATTGTTATCTGTACTCTTCCTTGCAATAATATTCTTACGACAGTAAACCAGTAAAATTATAAGTTTAGCGCCATCTATGTCGTCAAAAATGTGGTCTGTTATTGTCTCTAAAGACGATTTTTTCCTACATTTATGTTCAATGAACAATTTTAGTCTCTTTATTTTTTTATTATAATAAAAAATGTCCTAAAAAGTGATAAGGCTCAATAACTTGTAATATTTACAACACAAAATTAATTAGAAATTTACAAATTTAATCATAAACCTTATGCGATCGAAAAATAAAAATCATATTTTACCTATACAAAGTAAGTTATTCAATGTATAGAAATATGTAATAATTTGTAATTGGCCAATTTTTATATTGTATATTATAGTTGTAATAGATTTAGAAAATAGCGGTTGAATGCCATCTATTAGTAATAATGCATATTAATTAATTACTGAACATCTTAGGGTGTTAATATTTATTTATGTAAAAATAAAATATTAACCATTTTTCTTTCGTTCTATGTCTTAGTAATGTAATACTGTGGCAATGTTTATTTATGTTATAAAATACCCTGTAACATTAAAATCGGTTCACAACTGACGTAATTATCGATTAGCATACATAAAAAATAATATATACACCCGTACATATAACCCTCTTCTTTTTGAAGATGGTTAATAAAAACAATTTAGAATGTAAAAGTTCGTGCAAAATTCTAACACACATCGGAACATGTACGTAACGGTTTTTATAGTAAGAAAAATATTTTTTTTTATTTGTGCCAATATTTCAATAAGGTAAAATAACTGCTCATAACGCCTGGAAATACTAAAAACCATGTTACCATCGAAGATGATATGCCTCGTTATCTATGCCTAAGTGAATAAACACCGAGGCGATGTCATGTCCCCATTTTTTGAATTAGAAATTTGATTTCACATTCACTACGTTATACGTACGAAACTCGCTTTTTAAGTGTAATTTTTACGATAGATTTTAAATTGTCGAAGGCCAGTTCTATTTGAGTCTTCAAGTTTTTTGGCTTAGGAATCGTTGTCTAAGAAATAGGTGTAGATACATTGTAATAATATAAATATTTTCTATTATTATGTATTTACATCTCTTAAACTTTAATCTATTGGATTATACAGCATTCAATAATGGGATTCAATATAGAATAAAAAATATTTTTAAATGCCATGAAACTTTTCTTACCCTTGCAGTCCCACCTAAAATTGATTGCTTTAATATTTTCACTGAGAAAAATAAATCAACCTAATTTTTTCCAAGTTCTAAGTTAGAAAGTTGAAATAATGGCAGTTTTAATTTCCATGTAAAACTATTTCGGTTAAAATTAATATTAAAATCTGTTATCATATTTTATTGTTATTTCCATTAAAAACTATGTTACAAATCTTGTTATTTTTCATTTATCCAAAATGATTATTTAATACATAATCTCCTCTACCTTTGCTCAAAAATATCATTTAATTAAATTTAAAAAAAAACAACACCATTTATATGATGTGGGCGAGACGGCTTGTCGCTAAGGATCTTCGGTTATTACGACGTTTTTTTTTCAACGGCCCTACGTGAACAAAACGACATGAATGGATGCCGGACTGAATGAAATTCCTCTGCAATAGTTTGTTAAGCGCCCCTTGCGTAGACAAAACGCCGATTCAAAGACGACTTCCTTTTATCGTAAATTCACATCTATTGATTTGGTTTTCTTTACAAACTTTTAAATACGGAGCGCCACTTACATTCTTTCAACCGAGAATTATTGACGGATGTGAAAAAACAAAATTTTAAGATCATTTTAATATATACCATTGGTAGTTCAGTGGTTGGAATTCCACAGTACGTCATTAGTTCTTAAAGTTTGAACGTCGTTAAGGTTCTTTTGTCAAAGAGTCTACCTCTATAATCATTCTATATAATTCCTTTTCTATTATGTCAGCTGCCAGTGTATATAAATACATCAATATTGTGTTATTGATTTATTGAATCACATATTGTATAAAACTTTTTCGGTGATAATCTCTAGTTAGAGCCACTTTTTTGTGTTTAATTTATTTAAAACAGTGAATGGATAAGATTAAGAATGAGATTAAGAGTATATCAGAGGAAGTTTGAAAATAGCACTAGTGACAGAGAAGTTGAGAAGTAATAGGTTAGCATGGTTCGGGCATATTATGAGAAGAGATGAAAGTCATGTAACTAGAAAAGTTTTGTGTATGAAAGTGGAAGGATATAGGAGTAGAGTAGAATCGAAAATAATTTTCATTGTGTAATATATGATCCATGAATTAAAGGTGTGAATTGCGATGGCATCTGACAGGGGTGAGTGAAAAAAGAAAACATGTTATGCTGACCCTACTTAGGTGGGATAAGGGTAAGAAGATGATGACGTAGTGAAGGTATCAGAAATGGAATCGTGATTGTAATAACATAGTCGCGTTTACAAGCTAATATGGAAGTAGTAATAAGTTTAAAATATTTACGACATAACATGAAGCGTCTTCGTCACTCAATGGATCATAGAGTGCTTTACAATTGTTAAGGAAAAACTCCATATAACAAGTGATGTGGTTATATCATACGTCGGAATTTTAACAAATTAATGAGGGAAACCCTGAATTATTCATTAATATAAAGGAGAATCAACATAAATGTACAAAAATTATAACGTAGTTTAACGTTTTACTATTTTTGGAACACGAATGAATCCTCCTGTTTCATAATGATATATGTATTTGATTATGCTATACAGGTTTTTAATTTTGTTTGTTTCGTTTTTTAATAATTTAGAATAATATACTGAGAAGTATAAAATTAATTGAGAGAATTCTGATCTATATTTTTAATCTCAAACGGTTATGAGGAACTTTTGTACGCGAGAATTATATACCACTCCGCAATTGATAGACTACAAAAGTTTTCAAAAGTACTTTTGGAAGTCATAAAATTTGGATAACAAAAATATAGTACGAGTATGACGTATATTTTTTATACTTTATAGTGACCTATAATACTGTCAGCGTTTGATCACAATCTCAGCTGATTTTAGATGATCGTGCAATCTAAGAAGGTAAGCACGGCAAACCTAGAGGAATGACTGGCACTCAAGTGCAGCTGCCGGAACCTAATAGGAGCTTGGAGCTAGAATTTAATTTTGACATCAATTCTTATTAGATAGAAACTTATAATCTTACATGAAGTGTATCAGTTAAAATGTCGTCCATATTTCTGTAAGTAGAAATAGTTTTGAGTACATTTTTTTATAATATTTTAATTTTCCTGTATACGCCAAAATATGCTAAGCGTTTTCTACGCGAGTGTTTATTCAAACTCTGTTATTTACGTGTAATCAGTAAGCTGATTTTCCTTGTCTGTGACAGTGGGGGCTAATTAAATATAAATTATTATACATGATTACGTCACACCTACATCTTGTTGAGTTGCTTGTATAAATGAGTTATGGTGATTACGATGATATAAGTCAAACGTAACCTTTTTCGAGCAAAATTATATACGAGTTTTATTAATTTTACATAGCATTACCAAATGAAGATAAAAATGCATCGAAATTGATGAATGATAAATATATATATGTATGACATATTTAATATCATATTTTTTTTCCTTTAAATTTACCAATACTACTTAAGATATAGTTGCTCTTTTAACTTATTAGGTATTTGTGTTTGATCACAATTTTGAATTTCATCTGATGTTGAATGACGATGTGGTCTAAAACGGTAAACACGTCGAACTTACAGGATGTCTGGCTCTTAAGTGTAGGTGATGGCGACAGATTATCAACTTAATGGTGGTAGATAGCCATGTAAGCTTAGAAGTAGTCCTACCAATAATCTATGGTTTTATCACGATGCCTTCTTTCACCGAAAGCCCCACTTCATTTGCAAGGATTCGAACATACCTTGATGGACGTCTTGTCTGAATACGCTAACCGCAGAGCCATAATCGCTTAATAAATTTACAGTTTGTTGAGTCTTATAGCCGAGTTATTATTGGTCGTCATATAATACAGGTCATTTGATAGATTATTCTCCAGCGACGATCCATTCACAAAAGATATAATATTTTTATTTAAGAAAAAAATAACCATCGAAGATATTTTTAGACATGCTATATGCATAAATCAAAGTTATATTGTACTTTCTTAAATTATTCTTCATAGAAGAATTTAAAGTTTGAATTATACTTTGATGTCATTTAAACTGTGAACGTGTCCTGTCTTTCTCATTCACAGTCCTGGACAATGTAAACGACGGTTCTAAGTAAATATATTGTTAAAAATGTAATTGCAGGCACCCACACAGCGCCTACATTTCGCAGAAGGTCCCGGATGCTTTATAGAGTGATGGTGCGGGTGTTGTGGGAAGCGAAATGGGCGGAAGATTGTTAAACAGGGTTACCAGTAATTCAAAGTTACTGGAATATATCCAAAAAGTGTCATTTGATAATAGTGGAACTCACGGATCAGTGATACTTTTTCATTTTTTTTCATATTTTTCATAATTTCATATTTTTTTTCACCTGTCTATTCACTGTTGGCCTGACTGGCCTTCACAGCTTCACCGGGCTTTTTAGGTGTGCGCTTAAAGCACTCGGCCGTATCACAACGAGCTCAAGGGCACTCGATTGCATTTCGGTTTGGATTTTTGCCTTGATTGCAATAAACGCGCATCGAACTAAGCTTACCAAACTAGCTAAACCAATCACACATGTAAGCGTTATTGAGACACACATCTATATTTCATGTTTGCCTCTCGAATCTCACGAACGCGTACATGTATTCCGAGTCTGACAGCACTAACTTAAACTTTGGTAATTCATGATTATAGGATATTTCATTAACCTCGCCTGTGTAACTACAAGAGTCGAGTTGACAATAAATCACCAAATAGCAGTCGATGGTTTTTATAGCATCGCGATAAAATACCACCACTGTGTCGGACTCAGATGTTAAGCTCCGTAGAATACAAAAACGAGATTGGTAATCCATAGCTGGTCGTTGATGTTAGGCCAACTGACAAGCATCATAGTTATATGTTGACCTAGAAACGCAGTAATCCTAAGCGTCCTACGATGGTAGGTTTTATACTTACAGTATGGTGTCCGCAATTCTCTTAACCCCTGGACTGTCCAAAACCATAAAACTTTAAGTTCCATACAAACGAATGTAGACCTCATGAGGCACAGATTAATATACTGTTGGCAGCACAAGCTTAAAAACACCCGACTTATTACATAAATTTTAAAATAAAAAAGATCTATAGTAAAATTGTAATTTTTATGTAAAATGTATTTTTAAATTATTTTTTCATTTGCGTGAACTTTCTTTTACTAAATAATGAAATTTACAATGTATGATGTCGTGAAATAAAAAAATAAATAAAATCAAAAATACTTTATTCAATTTAGGCCCTAAGAAGGCGTTTATGAACGTTAAAACTACCACCGGTTCGGAAAACATCCCAGTCATCGAGAAGAACCGGCAAGAAACTCGATCAGGTTTATCTTTTTACAAAACAATTATATATTTAAAATACGTTACAATCGTTTTAGTGGATTCACAGAGAGGAGTCAATTCCAGACATCACCATCGTTCACATATTGATCCACTCTATAATAGCCCTTTGACACCAGACCTTTGACCCGCTTAACATGGCACTTAAACTTATAGTCTGGCAAATCGGTAATATGCTTTGGGACTTTGTTATAAAACCTAACACTATTACCTAAAAAACTGTTACTGGTTTTATTGAGTCTAAAACATGAAACGACTAGTTTGTCACAGTTTCTAGTCTTTAGATCATGCCTATGTTTTACTAACTCCAGCTTTTCAAAGTTTTTGCGAACATACATTAAATTATCAAGAATGTATTGGGGAGGCAGAGTTAAGATTCCGAATTCTTGAAACTTAGTCTATAATGATTCGCGAGGTCCCATATTGTAAAAAAATAAGCCACCGTTTTTAGATCTAGGTATTAAAATAATAAAAAAAAAATTTTCTTTACGACCACCATAATCAATCAATTACAGTCCCTTTTATAGGTGTAACTTATTTATTACTAAATTTTGCCCGCGGCTTCACTCGCGGTAATGTAGATATGATCTATCCCTCGGGAACAGTAATTTATTCTTTAGTACACCTAAAAACGTGTATCCAAAATTTCATTATGACCGGTTGAGTACTGGTGAAAACGTAACAAACATACAAACACATATTCGCATTTATAAAAAAATTGCAATGTAGAATAAGTAGATAAGTAGTTTCCCTCTTTTTTAACTCACAGACGTCATAGATAAATATTATATAGTGCATGTCCTTCGTAGATTATATGAGGCTAAAGTATAGCTAACTACACTTCACGCGTTAAATGACATGAAAAATCTTCAAGCCGTTTGTGCACACAGCGTACCAAAGAGGTAGAAATATGTACACGAAAAACATTTATTTTTTGGTTGGTCTATGCATCTTCTTTCACACTGGGCACAACACGAATCAGACAATAACACAGCTAACAATATCCACTATGGGAATTGACTAATTTTTAGTGGATAGTCAATTTTTTCTTGACTTATTTATTACTCACAACAAATATTATTGACTGGAGTTTATGTTCTTGTGATCTTGTCCGTGACCTCGTTATAATGTTGATTGTGCAAAACTCTTCACACATTTAAATATCTTTTTAGGTTAGCTTTTAGAATTTTTAACTTGATGCGATTTTTCATGTCAAAAATATTATTATTTACTTAGTGTTAGATTCTCTACGCTATTTCCACTTTCCTTATTGTCTGATTGACATTATAATTACTTTTTAAATTTATGATTTATAGTTGTAACAGTTGGTAACCCTACCCGTGGGTCCGCACCATCTGTACTGGCGCCTCGGTGCGTGCTCGAAACGAAGACGGTTCGGCTTGGCGCCGTCGATCGATAGGTGAGAAAATCTCTCCGCCTTCGAGTGTCATCAAAGAGTAAATATACGGACGTACCGTTTAATAATGCCGAAATAAAACTAAACTCGCCGCGTTCGTGAATTATTTCTTTGAATTAATGTGGTAGGGTTCATTTTTTTAATTAAAATTTGTACTATTATTATACATATACTTGCTAATATTTACACTGAGTTATTAAGTTTTATTAAGTTTCATAGAGATAAAATATTTTAAACTAAAACTAGTTATGAATAGTTTTTTAATTAAAAAAAAAAAGTTAAAATTTTCTCTTTATTGCATATTGGGAATTTTAAATGCAACACCATATAATGTAGATGGATGTCAGTACTGTAGGCAATAAATGTGATTTTACAGTTTCTATAGTAAAATACACAAACAAAAAAAAATCTTAATTTAAAAATTATCTTTGGTCTTTGTCATATTAGTTCTAAATTGAATATAAGAAATAATTATATATCTTTAGCTCATTGTTAGCCTAGTTTACATTATTGTTTGTAAACAAATAGCTTTTTATGACTCGCTAACCATACAACCGGGTTCTAGGTATTGTTTAAACACGTGCTAACGTTTGTCGGCTCTGTTGGGTATATAATAACGGTTCTATGAGGGAGGCGCGGTGTGTGAGTCATCTCGTTCATTGAGCGCTGGTCCATTGAGCCGCGATCTCGCTCATTACTGTTCCGGCGGGCGGCGCACACGCACATAGCGCGTTTGCAGACCGACACCAACGCACAGTCCACGATATGTTGTCTTCTATCTCGCGACACAACGTGAGTTTAGCCTACGACATCCGCTCCGACGAAGCCTAATTACATGTCTTATTTAAATAGAAATTGTTAAATTATTTTATTGTTCGCAGATGGAGAATCTCGCTAAATCTCATGTTTGGTTAGCTACTGCGGCAATTTTGGCGACTTGTGGATTTTGTGCCGGCGCTGGTGTCAGCGGTAGGAAGCCGTTTACGCCTACCGATTCAATCCTGGATATTATCGATACGAAACAAGTGGAGAGATTTTTGGCAGAGCGAAGGCGAACCGAGCAAGCGACGGCGCCGTCGACCACCTACGTACAGAGAAATGAATTAGGAGACGGCAGCTCGGAAGCCGGTTCGGTTGTGTCAATATCCGATCCAGAGGATAGCACCGAGCTTCCGCCTGGAGTAGAGTTTCGGAAAATTTTGAAGTCATCCAAAAACGCTCTCCTTGTAACGAAGAAGGAATATTTGAAAGAGGACTGGTGTAAAACGGAACCTTTAGTTCAAAAAATACGCGAACCAGGCTGCCTGCCCACGACCGTGATAAATAAATTCTGCTACGGGCAGTGCAATTCGTTTTATATACCAAAAGGTCCCCGCCGACGCGACAACAACGATAGGCCTCAGCCAGCATTCAAATCCTGCTCATTTTGTAGGCCGAAAAACTTCACGTGGGTAACAGTGACGCTCCGGTGCCCGGGTCAAAACCCACCCTTTAGACGTAAGCGTTTGCAGAAAATCAAACAGTGCAAGTGTATATCTGTGGGTGTAAATTGACAGAGTCGAGTGACGTGCCCTCCACTTCTAGAGGCGGTTGGTCCGTCGTAAGGGGCGTGCGTGCTGAGCGCACCCGAAGAAAACAGTAGAGATCAAACGAAGAAAAACGGTGAGGCGCATCGAAGAGTTACTTGATGATTTGTTACCGTGTTATTAAATACGATCGCTGCGTTCGAACTGTTCGAATCAAACATATTCAGATAGCGTGTTCTAATACGTCAATCCAGCTGACGTAATACGATGCACAAATTAGATGCCTATGTAGCATTACTTTGTAATGGACCTGCGTCGACTGCAAGTCGACAGGCAAAGCTTTAATTGTTCGTAGCGATACTAAATTGTGTTAGTAATAGCGGCGGCCTTCCATTCTATTAAGATTGATTTGGTACAAATATGTCTATCTTTGGAATTATTGTTTTATTCTGAACGTTTAAGCTTATTCGGCTTTTCTGATTCAGTGACGTGTGATATTAGTTGTAGTCTTATGCCTGAAAAAATTTGTGAATATTTGTTTCGCGGTATATTTGGATCTAAATTCTAAATATTTATTCTATCTCATAGTGAATAATATTACTATAGCTATAACAGGATACGCTTATAAGTTGTTAGAGAGTAGATTTTGTGTAAATTGTACTTATATTGTGTTGTTTTGAGCATAAAATTGACTTAAAAATCGATCAAGTTCAGTTGAAATAAATTATTTTAGTTAGGTATTATTGGTCTTCGTTTGCTCTCAATACACGAATTTCTATTATTTTTTATATGTATTCATTTTTGTGTATATTATAAATGTTACGAATTTTGTGTACAAGTTCAAAATTTCGATAATTCTGTATACATATATACATTATATCAAATAGATCCTCCATAATAAATAAGTGATGTACAATGAAAATTATCTTTAGATTTATCTAACGATATGTATCTTATTAATCCGTCAGTACCACATGACCCATAAGCATTGACGTAATTGTTATTGATTACCATATTAAATGTAAGAAACAAGTATCAGGATTTATAAATTTTAACGTAAGAATTTTCATCTCTTATACATCGGTTTCTTAATAATTTTATTACGATACTTTAATCTTAAATATAGTTTCTTGTTTTACTGTGTTAATAAAACGAATTGTCTGCATTTTAAATCTCTAGCTTACTTATAACTTACCTTAACTTCAGCTACTACACTTTTGTAGTTGACAATCGACTACAATATTTCGCTATACAAATATACAAGAAAACTAATTAACAAAAATGTGGGAATACATGCGTATATTGTATATGTGATAAGCTAATAAATAGTAGGTATTATGGAAACACGTAATTTCTTTAAAACGTAGAGAGCTTTTATAATAATATTCTATGAAAATATTATTGTAAAAGTAAATAAATTTCAGTGGGGGTTGTGAAAAAATCTTGCCATTGTTTTACTGTCGTCTCGTTCTATAAATTTTCAATTTTATGTGAAAGTGTATTAGAACAGTGACATTACCCGTGTAGCTACTGCTTTATTTAACGTGGTTGAAATATATCTGTATATTTTTATTAATGTATGATGTTATCAGGAATAAATAGTAGAATACTATAATTTTCCTTCAATAATGAATTATTTTTGTAAACTTTTCCTTTAGTTTTCAATTAATAAAATGTTCGTTATATACAACCTGATGTGAAATATGTAAATATTACACGAAATTATATATAAAAGAAGAAATAAACATGATTCTGTTTGAATTTCCTTTTCTCATTTTTGTTATTCTGTACTTTTTGATAACAAAACCCATGTATCATATATATTTAATACAAGCAACCACTCGTGTCTTCGTCTGTATTTTTATTATATATTTATATATATAAAAATGACTTTTTATTTGTATGTCTCGCTAAAACTTGAGAATGGCTGTACCGATTTGGCTAATTTTGATCTTGAATTATTTGTGGAAGTTCAAGGAAAGTTTAAACGGTGAGAAACATACATAATAAATAATGGAAAATACTAAAAAAGACAATTTAATTTTTCTATACAAAATGTTCCTAGCTATGAATCTTTTGAAGTCTTTTATCATTTTAGAAATAAAATATTGATCATTCTTTTGTCAAATATTTATAGGTGCATTCAGAAATTTGTCTGTTTCATAGCTGTAATATGAAGTCCGATCTCTTTGATCTGTTTTATTTTAACAGATATGTTTTAAAAATGAAAATAGTACATGAGAACACTTAAAATTGATTAAGTGCGTAACTCTGTTGCATGTATAATGTAAATAAAAAAATTGTATTAAGTTTTGACCACATTTTACGCAAATATATGTAAGTGGCACGTAGTTCACCGGGTCATTTAGTATATTTATAGGTATAAATAGGCAGAGGAAACAGTTAGGACCATCATTCTACTGTATTTCTCAGCCAGTTTTCTTAATTCTTTTTTGGTTTAGTATTTATTGACGAGCTTAAGTTTTATCAGAAAAATAAAAACGCTTTCTTTTTTTAGCACTGAAACCGATTACTGGCCTATATAATGATGACACCATATTATATATGTGCAACTCTATCAGTTTATCTAGCGCACCTACTTGAAACTGATCGTAATATTATGGTCAATTTAAACCATACTTTTACAAATTTGTTACACTATTTTCTGCTTAGTAGTATAAATAGTTTTGGGTATATATTGTGTCCGTGAATTAAATGCTTGTAGAGGCCATCGCCAAAGAGCTTGAAGCTCGGTACAGGAGCTATCTTAAAATAAATTATAGTCGGGCTAAGATAATTATGTACTAACATATTTAATTAACTTGGATTTTTATATGACATATTATCGGTTCACGATATAAGGGTGGTAGAATATTTAATTGTATGTTTGATAGGTAATATTATCGCATGCTAGTGGAAAATGATGGAAAATCGTTGTAACAAACTGTGGCATTAATATGTGAGGATGGTTTCTTTTCAGCACGGCATCGTAATCTGTGTAAAGGCTTCTCTTACTACTTCCAATTTACACAGTACGGCTTCAAAAAGAGGTGTCCAACTTTTATATTTTAAAAAATGTTCACAGCATAATATCTGCTATTAATATAATCTTCATATTAAGGCCTAACACTGTAATATAGTATAATTATTGTATATATATGTACCCATTATTAATAAACAACTGCAAATTGTCCAATTTTCGAAATTATATTATTAAATGAGCTCTTCAGTTTATAATTATTACACATACACTTATTTTTGCTTTTCCAGTTTTTACTCACTTTTACTTTCAACTTCCACCCTCATTTTTAGCTCTTTAGAGAGACAGAGGATGTAGGTATATAATAAGTTACATTACCTTTTTATAGGTTAGACTGTTTCGTTTCAATTTCCTACCTGATGTTATATGGCGATGTTGGGTTACCATGTTAAAGCGAGAGGGGGACTAGCTCTTAACTGCAACTGCCGGAACCCACCTTAAATACTGGAAAACGGATTTTCAACTTACGGTGGAAGACCCTACCACCAAACTATGGTTCCATTAAGATGTTTTATTACATTAGAACTTAGAAGCCCCGTCCAATTGTATGGTTTCGAAACTACGTCAAACGCTGTGAAGCCCAAATACGCTACCATTGTCATCGTCATCAGATCTAATTCTATATATCTTTTTATTCATTATGATTTCTGAATTTTACTATTGTCTCAACTGATATCTTGGCAATGTGGCCGCACACACGATTAAACTTAGAAATAGAAATGACTCTCAAATTAAACTGTCGGAAGACACCCATACGTTTTTGGCGATAAAATATCAATGTTATCCAAGCTTGATAATTATAAAAATAAAAAGCTTCATGTTGATTATGTTATTCAGGTAATTATGTGAGATGGTTATTGTAGTAATGAGATACACCCCGAAATGTAAGAGATTCTCATTGCAGGTGCTGGAATTGCCTCAGTTCAGAGTTTTTTAAATAAAGCGATGCGATATTGCGAAGATCCCCCGGAGGTGGCTTACTCTGATCATGCGTTGATCGATCATGAAATCAAAGTATAGTGACGGGAAACTTTCGTATGCCCATATGGTTAGTTATATCACCTTTAAATTGAAAATCTTTCTTCCAGCATTACAGGCGTGTTCTACCAATAGTCCCCTTCAGGATTAGCGCCTAACTATTTCATGGTATGTCGTCATTTAACGTCTGGCAAAATTGTGAGCAAGCGCTAAGAATATAGATTGACCAGTTTTAAAAAGTGTCCCACTATCATGCAATAGGTCAAGTAAGATATCTTCTAGCGTCGAAAACTGAGTCACATTATATGATCGAAGTAGCTTTACCACATGACAATTATTTATACAATATTATTAATAATTTATATTTCAGTATAGTATTTTTTTTGTAACTGCATAGGGTAGGTAAATAAAACTCTTAGTACATCGAGATATCCTGTATTCATGAAAATTGAAACATTTATCTGAAACGGCTTACATATTTCTCATACACGAGTAAGAATGATGAATTATTGAAAAAGACAATTTTTCCGATTATATCGGTATATTTCTTCGAAATACTAATTTTATTTATATCCATCTTGAATCTATTATAGACAGAAATGAATATTGTAAGTATACATATCATTAGAATTAGACGTATTTAAGCGTAGCTTAAATTTGAAGAGAAAACATATTTATGCACTAACATAATTAAACTAAATTAATATTAATCTGTAAAGGATCGTGTAAATTATGAGTATATCAAATAAAAAAAAAGCTCGGGTAATAAATGCGTTTTGTAAGATATGGTGATATAACATAATTAATATATAGTAAGCTTTATAAAAAAAATACCTTTAGATTTTGGTATATATCAGAACGATCAAACAAAATTTTTATATTTGAGTACAAGTAGCTTAGTACTATAAATAAATAGATTTATTGACTACACGCGATCTAGAAGATATTTTTTTATGTAATCATTAAAATTAATAAAAATATTTCTTTAATATACTCATATTTTATCTTTATGGAAAGAAAAAAATATAATATACAGATAATATAAATCAAGACCAGC
This sequence comes from Antheraea assamensis, assembly GCA_035772565.1. Taxonomy (NCBI): domain Eukaryota; kingdom Metazoa; phylum Arthropoda; class Insecta; order Lepidoptera; family Saturniidae; genus Antheraea; species Antheraea assamensis. The sequence continues at coordinate 192,036 of JAQQSE010000159.1, forward strand.
TTTCGGTGATTACCCGGTGACTGCTGCCTACAAAATCTTAAAATTAAGTAAGTATATAGGAAGGAGTCGATAGTTAATTTAATTCTCTGATAATTTAAACAAAAATGCTAATTACTGAGATGTTAACGCTAATGCTAAATATAGTATATGTTCTAAATAATATTTTTAAGACCATTTTGTTTCGCTACGTACGAAAGCATACAATATGGGTAATATTAAAAGGAAATATCAAATTATGTAGAAATTTCTAAAACCTTATATGCTTTCATCTGTTGTGAATATTTATGAAAAATATTCAGACGTTTTACAAAGAGTCTGAAAATTCAGTTCATGCCAGGTTGTTATCTTAAGTTTCCGTTAACTGATATTTTATTGACAGAAAAATATACGAAAACTTTAATGTTTAATTTTTGAGGTAAGTAATGAATAAACATTAATTATTGAAAATAACCCACATAAATCTGTCTGTATATGAGAATATGCGTATTTGGAAGAAAAAAACCACCTAATACATACATGAGTACCCGTGTTTTGGGTCTGTATACGATATTTATGACATACACGAGGCCTCAGTTCTTATGCCTCTTGTGCCCGGTTAACTTCTGGTTATCTTCCCATTCTAAGCGCAATATTAGCATTACTTTCGACAGTAATAAGGAAGACGGTGGTAACCACCCAGACGGATTTTGCACTATAATCCTCCCACCGGTTTCGACTGAATACCCCCCTGATAACTGTGTAATATGAATTCCTCAGCTTTTAGAATTTGAAACAAACATTTAACTTATAATTAACATGTCCAATGTTTCACCATATTATAAAAACTGTTCGTTTCTTACATTGCAGACGTATTGTGATTTGGAAAACGAAATTAAATATAAAAATTACAGATGTATACGAACGAGACATGTGGAATCAATTAAAATTAAATCTAATACATAAGGTGCAATACAATATTCAATTTAATATATTATATAATCAAGTTAATATGCTTCAATACTATTCCAAGAAAAGTACTATGTACTCGCTAATCGTTACAGTATTATCATTTTATGACAGAATCAATGTACGCTGTTATAAAACGATGACCATTTATAATCGTGCATATTCATACAAATATTACATATATATATTAAGCGACAACCTCATTAAGGAAAACGTTTTTTTTTATTGTTTAGTTTCAAAATTCGCTAATTGTTATGAAGTATTTTCATTGCATTTCTGTGAGCCGAACTTGTGAATTGTTAGTGTACGGTAAACTGTAGTACGTAATACTGTAGTATTATATCCATTATATATATTTATATTAAATTGTAATTAGCAGTACTTATAGTGTATCTCATTTACTTGCATTTCGATCATTATATAGAGATAGGAGTCTAAAAAAAATTCAGCACCCAACAATAATTACACAATAATATAATATTTGTTATAGTCGTTGTTACTAATTGTTCTTATCGAAGAGTAATTTAAATTTTCTTTACAAATCAAATGTATAAACTATACGTACGTGATCCCATCTAATGTATATACATATATAAATTTTCTAGATATCGATTTGTATTTTTCGTGATACAATGATCAAGGAATATCATGAGGCCTTTGTAATGGTTTGCTTGTTATTAAAACTATATTTTTTAGTACTGGCACGATATAAAAACCCATATAAAAGCAAATCAAATTGATCGATAGAAACAATTGAATAAATATATACCATACACATATAGAATAAATATCATCAAAAAATTATAAGCTTAATTATTTCTCCTTAATAGACATTCAAAATCATATTAGATATTATAAGATACAATTCAATAAATACACAATAAAGTTTATACTAATATTGCTTACACTTAAAATACCATATGTAACATATTTATAAATTACGATTAAATGCGACTTACAAGTGTTCATTCATATTCTAAACGTTATTTACACTACTCTACTGAATTATGGCAATGTGTTCTTTTTGTTCTCCAACTTTACATAGACTAACTCTAACTCTAACTCTACTGAAATATGGCTTTTATAGCTCCTTCGTCTTAGTTATCTAACTCTACGTACTTATTACTTAATTATGCGTTTTCTCTTCTTAATTATTGGTAGTAAAACGTTGTAATATTAATATATATACATATATACAATTCCTATTGTAAACGCTCACTTATATAAATTATTCTGAGGCGTCGTTCGGTTTAAATATTATACTTCTATAAATTTATATTATGCTTAATAAGGTACACCAACAGCACAACAATTATAATTTTATATAAATAAAATACAATATTACATAATAAACTATTATTCAACTGTCATATTTCATGTTGGATATAAATTATAAAACAGTAATTATTTTCTGGAATAATTATTGAAATTGGTTTTACCTATTCTAAGGATTATTTCCTTTAATTTTTTCTATTTGTAAATTAAGAAAAAAAAAAAACAATCATTCATGTATATGTGCTTGTAGGGGATATTTTTTAATGTTATGAATATTTCAAATAGGAGTGCGGTTCAACTGTTGTTACGTACACTTCAGCCTATGACTACGGACAACCGGCCTCATTAGAACCGTAATATAGAGGCCTAACATAATAGCTTGTAGGAGTTGGAACACCTTGTGTATCAGTAGTGGATTGCAGATATGCCGTAGAAATAAGAACGACCGTGGTGCTCCCGCCCAGCCATGTATGTGATCTATCGCTCACAAATGCGAGGGAATAAATAAATAAAAGGGGTATATTCTGAGTTCAAATGTCATTCCATATTACATTCTTGAGTTATAAAGCTTAGTTAACACGACTTCTTAGATGACCGAGGAGCCAGAAAGTAAGCGTATCACATTTTTAATTGTAATCATTATTATAAGATACATTTTCCATTTATTTTCACAACGATAGATATTATTTTCAGTAATAAACAAAAAAAAACTAGATTACACACATATATAGGAATACAAATATTACTAAAACAACTTCTAAAATTATCGTAATATTTCTTTAACAGAATGAAAATTGACCGATACTCATCGTGTCGGTGAGTAAAAAGTTTAGTTAATGTATAATAATAATTAACATAACAGAACATGTATAAGTTCTTCTGACCTTTTTACGTCTTATACTTTCTTATTATTTTAAAGTATCGTGTAAACGAACATGTCACGTTCTTGTTGACAAAAGTCACTAGCAATGTATTCAAATATGTAAATTTCATCTTACGTCTACACCAGATATCTTTGTTTTTTTTTCTTTACACATTGTACCCTAGAAGAACTTTTACAGCTTCACCGTTCTCGGTGGTAAGCACAGAAGGCACTCTACCGAAATAACAACTGGTGCAAGGGCGTCAAAGTGACCGAACCTCGACTTGGGCTGTTGGTTGCTATTGCAAATTCCGCGAGTTATATCTAACGAACTATCCAAGACAACTTACAAGCCATGGTGTTGTATATATGTGTAGAATATGATTGTTTTCGTTCCATCTCTTCTATATTCATTGATATAATACACAGTAACGCAATAGACACACTTGTTGTCATCTTTATGTGTAAACTAATGAAAAAAAAACCGCTTACTTCTCTTAAGGAGTATCAAATGTACCGAATATACCGTAGTACATAATGCAGACATATTCACGACATTGCTTGAAAGCCGGTGTTAACTAAGCTCACAAATTTCAATTGGTGACATTGCCATACTTACCTATAATTTCCATAAGTAACTTTTAAATTAATTATCAATGACACTGATAGTCTTGTGCCGTCTTTATGTCGAGGTAGTAATACAAACCGCTTACTTGTTGGGGAAAGTTTTAAACGTAATGAATATACAATCTTACGTAAGATAGGTATATTAGTGACATTATTTGTAAGCCGTCGAGTGCGCAAAATTGATTTGAAGGCATTGCCAAACCTTACATATCTTTTCTATAAGTAACTTTTATATTAATTATCAATAACACTGATATTGATGTGTCACTTTTACGTTCAAGAAATGATAAAAGCTAGTTGCTTCCGACATACAGTTTCAAATGTATTAAATATACCATTTTACGTAATATAGAGATATTCGTAATATTGTTTGGAAGCTGATATTAACCAAGTGAGTAAAATGCCATTGATAACATTGACAAATCTTACCTACTTTCTCAATAAGTTACTTTTAAATTAATTAACAACAGCATTAATACTGTTGTGTCACTTTTATGTGGAGGTAATAATAAAAACCGCTTAATTCTGATATAAAGATTCAAATATTGCGAATATACCATATTACGTAATATAAATATATTCGTGACATTGTTTGGAAGCTGGAATATTTTTAAACTTGAACTTTTAAATTAATTATTAGTAATACAGCTACTGTCGTTATTAGATACATACGGAGGTAATAATAAAAGTCGCTTACTTCTGATAAAAAGTTTCAAATGGAGCAAATATGTCGGCCCACGTAAGATAGATAGATCCGTGACATTGTTTGGAAGCCGGTATCAACCAAGCGCGCAAAATTAAATAGATTACTTAGCCAAAACTAAACAATCATTTTCATAAACAACTTTTAAATTAATTATCAATAACACTAATATTGTTGTGTTATGTTATTTGAAGGTAATAATAAAAACCGCTTACTTCTGACATAAAGTTTCAAATGTCGCGAATATACTATATTACGTAATATAGAGATATTCGTGACATTGTTTGGAAGCTGGTAACAACTTAGCGTGCAAAATTCAATTTATGAAATTTATAAACTTGACCTATCATTTTCATAAGGAACTTTTAAATTAATTATTAATAATACAGCTACTGTCGTTTTTAGATACATACAAAGATAATAATAAAAACCGCTTACTTCAGATAAAAAATTTCAAACGCAGCAAATATATCGTCTCAGGTAAGATAAATATATTCGTGACATTGTTTGAAAGCCTGTATCAGTTAAGCACGTAAAATTCAATTAATGATAATATAAACTTAACTTATCATTTCCATATGTAATTTTTAAATCAATTGTCAATAAAACTGATACTGTTGTGCCACCTTTATGTGGGGATAATATAAAAACCGCTTGCTTCTGACAAAAATATGTCAAACGCTCCGAATATGCCGTCTTACGTAAGACAGGCGTAGCTGACATTGTTTGGAAGCCAGTGTCAAATAAGCGTGCAGAATTCAATTGATGTCATTGTTAAACTCGAACTTGAGACTATTTTAATACAACTTATCATAACTGTCATCTGAATTCTATTTTATCGTATTGCCCTTTGAATTAGTGAATAGTTTATATCAGATATGGGCGACTTTTAAAATATTGAGAATCAAAATTAAGAATGCTATCTTTAAGATAAACTGTGATAGATAGGAAATGCGATATTTTATGAATCTATCAAATGTAATAGTAAAGATACATGACTCAGAGTAATGTTGATAATGAGAGCTTTGAAGTGGAACTTTAGAAATATGATAACAAAGTTTAGGATCTATTTCGATTCAAAATGTTATCAGTAGATCTGGCTCGATAGTTTGGTTTATTATTTCCATCATAGAAAATGACTATTTACATGCATGTATGTTGCTTTCAAATGTATAAAAATTTTGTTTTTGGCGGGCGATTTTAAACAAGTTTTCGTCTGGTGTTGCTCGTATATGGTCAACACAAATGACTTAAGTACGCTCTATTTGTAATAAAAAAATGATGCAAATATATATAAAATAAAGAAATAAGTAAACAAATATTATTATTAAAAAAAACTCCATCCTTGTGTTCAATTCCGTCGAGTACAAAAGCTACGACATAAATTTACACACTACATTTTTTTTTGTGTCGATTTTACTGTTTTTTTATTACTTATCATTGTTATGATTATTTACACTATTTACAAAGCTACCTTCAAGACCCCGTGAATATAAGCGTATTAAATACTACAGCTAAATATGATTAAAATACATTTACACTGAAGTATCTAAAGTAGAAAAGTATAAATTACATTAAAACGAGGGATGAAAGAGATACATGTCGAAAAGTACAGCTCTTATTTTATCGTTTTTGAAGAAAATTAATTTAATGCATAATAATATATTCAATAATATAGATATAAAATACACACTTTCTAAGAATAATCAATTCTAAACAAATTTACACGGGGAAAAGTAAAGAAAACATCGAATGTTTGTGTTGGAAATAAAACCTTATTATATATTTAATTATATGCGTTAATAATGAAAATAATAAACGAAGGCTTAACAAACGACTACAGTGTAATTTCATTCACACATATCTTTTCCTTTCGTTTACGTGCGAAACCTCTAAAAATTATCATTAAGGATTATTAAATAGGCACGTAACAAATTTGGCGCACAAAGAAAATTATTTATGGACAGAAAATGACACATCATCATGCGGGTACTATAGGTTCTGTCGTCACGTGACCTATTACACTCGATGTATCATTGCCACGTTAAAGAATGACATACCAACACCTTATAAATATGTTTTGAAGAGTAGTAACCTATTAAAATAAAGTAAATACACATAATTTATGACAACGCAATTTATTTAACATCAATCTCATACATTCATTCGCACACGATATGACACTATAATTGATATTTCACTTAAATGATGTGTGTCAATTAAAAACAGTTTTGATACTTGTGATCGTTTTTTTTTAAATTCGTTATGTTTTAAAAGTTTAAAGATTCAGTAAAGTAATTATTCAATGTCCTAAGAGTTATACTTTTGTTCGTTCAACCCTCGTAACTACTGTTATTCTTTGGTATGCTGCGTCTTAGTGCCCTACTGGTTTCCTCCATCTAAATAATGCACTCTAACCTGCTACTACTACAACATTAAATATTTAAAATATGACGTGTTTTTTTTTTCATTACTTATATTAGTTTAGTAATTTCAAACACCTTCCAACGTCCTTATATTATGATAAAAATGAAATTGAAATAAATTACGATTTATAATTAAATTGAAAATTAAATCAAACGGTATAAGAAATAACTGTTATAGTAATGGAATTATCCATCGCATATTAAACTTATATATAGAGCTTAATGCCGTTGTGTTTGCCCATTTTATTATCTATTAGATAATAATATTGAGTATCTGCATAGTATGTCATAATTTGAGCATTACGTTAAGCCTGCCATGTGATTTGCGGCTTAAAAAAAATTTAATTGTTTGATTTTATTTCGAACTAACTACACTGTTGACCTGACAATACCTCTACAGTTTCAACGGACTACTAAAGGGAGCGCTTAAGCCACTCACCCGATTTTAAGGTTTTTATATTTTTTGGTATTCGTTATATTGGGTTGCTATATGCTTAATGAAAAATAACCGTTCAAAGGGTCGATTATTGTTAATTAATGTTACTGTCGCATATGAATTATTTTGGTTTTTAGTTTTTCAATCCAACTTGCTTGCTCGAGTCCTCAAAACCTATGAGTTGCAACATCTCGATATTTTGTGCATCAGGTAATAAAAATGATGAAGGGCATAACAGTTTTAAATATTTATTGAAAATGAGCAATAATCGATTTAGAATGTGTTATTTTCTTATCAAAAAAATCGTAAATAAGCAGTAAATGTAAAGTATCAAGATCGTTCAATCGTACAGGGAATAAAACAACTATCACACATTCATCTAAATACTAGCTGAGTCTGCGGTTCTGTTCGTGTGAACCACAAAATTCGTGTTATTAAATTATTTTGTTACATATTCATTTTGTATTTTATTACATGACCTCCTCCTATACATTTAAAAGTATCATTGTGGCTTAAAAATAAATATCATATTTATGGTACAGTAAATTTTGTAAGCATTTCGATTTTTTTTGCATCAATTTTAGTTTAACGATTTATATAAGCATCGCAAGAGAACGTACATATGGTAATTTTTGGTTATAGCTTCTTATTTATGTCAATCTGGTCAAATGTGTATTAAAGTTTAACTAAAGTATACATATAAGAATTACAAAGTAATAATATGAATCGGTTAAGTAGTTCTTGAGTTATAAGTACACATATACAACAGACTGATGGATAAACGTATATATTTATTATGATATGTAACAATAATACTAATTGTTAAATGAAATTTATATCCAGTCACGAATATGTACAAAGATATTTCTTGTACCGTACAGATCGATACATGATTTATTCCCACTTTACGAGCATTTGAAGATATATCAAAAGTTTTATGATTATGGTGACGTGTTTTATTGGAAATAATACCCATGACCTTGAAAATGTAATCAGTCTGCATCAATATAACTTATTGTTGACATAAAATTATCTTTAAATATTTAATGGGAATAGTATAAAACCAAATCTTTTCAAATATTACAACGAAATCATACTGGAAAATTAAAATTAAATTAAAACTAAATTTTAAATTAATTGTCTTCGTGACAAATACCTACTTAGTGTTTCATGACTTAATATAACTAAGAGAATTTTATAAACAGTAATTCAGATCAAATCCCAGCTCAAATAGAAAAAAAAGATTAGACATTAGCAACTTTTGAAATAATAAAGTTTATTTCCTTTTCAGGATATTAAATATTATTTTTTTTAATTAATAATAATTTCATAGCAATTTTAACGTCTCCCTCGTATTATTTCAGTTGCACAGAAATTTCATAATTATAACAATCTATCCTAAAGATAGCAACTATTTACAAAAATATCAGCATTTTTACATGAAATTATAACGTTGATTTGAATTAGCAAAATTTGAAATACTTCTCTACTACTAATATGAATATTTCAAACTTTTGCTAAATCAATCAAAATGCTAGTATTTTTTTTATTATCGTTCAGAGCACGGTTTGAAGAGATTATCTATATATAACTGTTTAATAATTGTAATTTCATGTGATATTCCTCCGTTGTGGATAATTGAAACAATAAGTGATGCAAGTAAATTCAATAAATAAGTTTGTGGATAGCTTCCGAAAAAAAAAGTGTGGAAAAAAAATAGTGCTTTAGTAAATATATTTCAAAATAAATACAATTTGAGATTTTTCTAGAGCGAACATATAACCTATTGTAACTATATTTTCACAACGTGACTACAATCAATTTAAATTATCTAATTTAATACGAAGAAAGCGAAGTACTCGATAATTTTATTTTTAACAATGACATCAATTATTTACAATCTTAACTTAATCATTTTATTCAGATAGCTATATACTATATAAGATTATTTAAAACTATATCTGATTAGCGTATTAGAATTGTTGTTTCCGGAATCTAAACATTAACGTTACCTTCTTAATTATTTTGAGACATGTTATCGTTTTAATATACAAAGTTATATATTTAAGGTTTATGAATACTGAAAAGGTAAACTTTTAAATCGATGAATAGTCGATAAATATTTTAAAATTATTATAAAGAATTCTCTCAAACGGAGGAGAGGTCAAATTTGCTGTTGCAAATAAATATTACTGTATGCGAATTAGTACTGATCGGGTAGTCACATTAGGTATTCATCTTTATACTTTATAGGTTTTAGCATTTGATCACAATCTCATCTGATATTAAATGATTTTGTGGTCTAAGATGATAAACATGCTAAATCTAGAGGGGACTGGTTTTTAAGTTCACCTGCCGAAACACACTAACAGGTGCTTGGCCATAGATTTTGAACTCGAGGTTGATAGTTGCCGGGGCGGACTTAGACAAAACCCTATATGCTATGGTTTCATCAGCAAGGATTCAAACCTAAGTCGATCAACGTGGTATCCGAACACGCTACCAACTGAGCCATCATCGTCTCAAATATAATCGACATACCTTTGATATTGTGAAATACTTTTGCTTTATGAGTAAGAGACATTTTACAAAATATTGTAGCACAAGCAACTTGCGAAGTTGTTTGTTTTAAATTGAATTCCAAAACTTAATTACAAACAATAGTTAATAAAAATCAAGAAGAATGTATTTTTCCATTTGTTAAAGGTTTTTAGAATAGGATCAGTAGTATAGAGTTTATACCTCTTCCAAACAAACTGTATCTATTTATAATAATATTATAGATATATCATTTTAAATATAGACTTTATGCGACAGACGTTAACCGAATAAAAAGCTAAAATATAAACAAATATTACTATAATGTAGTGAGAGCAAAATATTTTAAAGTCTACCGCGTGAGGCATTTTTTATATGGTGCCAGGCCGTACCAAATTCGCAACTCCGCTTATACCTATACCCATAAACCTAGCAAAATTGCGAAAGCACTAAGGTTTTCTAGAACCTTTTCCAGTCACGTACGTTAAAGCTGCAAAATGGATCCCCCAGGGGAATAACATGGGATACACCAAAAAAGGACAGAAATATGCTTTTCAAAATCGGCAAAATAATGATAATACCTTAGGAGTATTACTAAAGATTTTTGCAATTTTGTTAATAATTACCTTCCATTTGATGCATAATCAAGCAAGTTTAATCGATACTATGCTATTAAATTTACCACTGATTATAACGGAACCGCGAGATCGCTACTGAAGCGAAAGGAGTCGCATTTTGACCCATAAAATAAACATTTTTGTAAGACAAGCAAAAGTTAATGCTATTCAAAAATCGATCAGAATAACGCAGAGACAGGCGAAAAACACCAGTGAATTGGTGGATAGCATGTTAAGCAGTTTTATAATTTTATAAAAAGTGGTTGTTTGAATATAGCCATAAATAAAGACATAATAAGATCATTTACTTCGGAAATACATTAAGACCGTACAAAGCTTTCTTCAACTCCCAGGCTAATTTTATACCAAATTTCAACGTGATTGGTGGTAAATAAATAAACAATAATAAGCAAAAAGATAAACAGATAGAGCATATTTCGTAATAACAATATTAGTAAGAATTCATAGCTTTTCATTCTAATAAAAAAAATTACCTTTCCAGTATTAATAAAATGAATATCTTATCTCTAGTATTAAAATATACTTAAAATATATTTACAAGCATTGCGATTTATTGTAACATAACATAATTGTTGCCATATATGATTAAAATTATTGAAATTAAATAATGACATTTATAATATGTAATATTAAAAGAAAAATGCTTTAATTTGAAAAGTAGTGATGTTCATTTGTAAAATGAATTGTAATATAAAAATAAGAATAAAACAAATTTGTACGTGATATCAAGGAATGATAATAATTATTTTAAACACAGATAACGTAGATTTTTCAATAAACTGCCGAAGTAATACACAGAGTATAATTAATTTACTTTTGTTATAAATTACTTTTGTACTAATGCATTTTATTAACGGTATTTAAAGCACCACAGTTTGATTGAACTCTTTTAAAGTCATCCATTATTATATTACAAATTATAATGTTATTTGTTTTGTTTTATTGTGATTTTATTTCATTAGCCCGGCGTTTCAAATACTTCACATCCCAAGACCCGCAACCAACCCCGACTGTGAAGTGCTTGAAACGCTGTGATATTGAAATATTATTCATAAAAATGTATTATCGGAATCAATTATTTAACTCAATAAATAAATTTATTTAAGGTCAATATATAAAATGACCTATGTCATATAAATAGGGCGAGGAATTTCTGCTTTTTCTATTAAAGAACCAACTAAAAAGAACACAGTGCATCTGAAATTAATCGAGAACCATAAGAATCTATCGAATGAATTTTATCGAAAATGTTAAAACAGACCGACCGTATTTACATAAATAAAATTTATCTAAAATAATTTTAAAAATGATATTTTTTTTTTTTTACATTTTGTTATTCTTTTCTCTTCTAATTCCTCATTATTGATGGGAAATGATTGAAATAAATGTATCTATAATATTTGAATGATGATTTTAAAAGTCCAATCAACACTAGAAAATCATTATTAAGTTTACATTTAACACTATCGATTTATTGTATTTTAAAAAGAGGTACCGCGGTTTTATTTTTATATGAAAATAATACTGATATCATATTGAGATTATTTCATTGGGTTAAAATTCGTTCCAGTCACCGGAGATATATTACAAATAGGACCTCCCACGCCCGCACTATTACTTCTTTCACGTTTAGCGACTAGCTGTTGTATAATTTGTATTGTAAAATTGTCCCTTCCACTCCTTTGCATTAAAGCGTAGTGTTAGTTAGCATATAATCTATTTTAATAAATGGAATATAAAATGCACACGATGTTTTTTCATAGCTAACTGCCTGTACGTAAAAGGTTCAAATAAAGGAAAATATCTTTTGTGATGAATTATATTAGTAATAGAATCGAACGAAAAGTGTTTCAAATAAGGACAGAGAAATACGATATAAAATTTACAAAACATAATATGTTCAGAAATAAATTGTTTAAAGGTTTTATTTCACGTAATAGTAAGTAATACAGAATTTTGGAATAGGGCTGATCAGCGAGGTATGATGACCTATTTTTGGGTAGTCACCGCCGAAATAGTGGCAAATAACGGTTGTGAAAGGCTAATGATAATTGAATATACATTTATATGGAGGTGTCACGCGATTTGAGTTCAAACTTTTAATCAATTACTAGTACTCATATAAAAAAAAAACAAAACTAATCATTTAGTACCTATGGAAGAAGATGCAAAGATTTTTCGAGTGGCGGCCAGACTAGAAAGACCCTCAACAAAACGGACTGACGATTTAGTGGAGGCTGTGGGAACATGCTGGATGCGAGCAGACCAAGACTGATCGTTGTGGAGATCGTTGAAGGAGGTTAATACCCAGCAAAGAATGTTTTTTGATTTAATAGACGGATGGATGCACTTCTGATTCTATCATTGATGACTCTACTGATTCTGGTGGCTTCGCAAGTATGTTTCTATATACTATATGACCCCACAATGAAGTTTGTATGTTCTGATTATATGATATCAGTATTAATTTAAAGGTTAAAATATCACTCATCCCTTAATTACCACGCGTGTCGATTGTCGTCCCAAGTACGAATGTTGATGTTACGCTTTCATGTTCTTAAGTTGATATAACTGGATACGAATTCTGCGTGTCGGTCTTGTGCAAAACGTTTTTTTTTATTTTTTTTATTTCTTTTTTAATGAATTTACGTACAAAAATATATTGTTGAAAAAATATGCTTTTATTTATATAAATCTTTCCCTGGAATTGTCTTATTAATTAATCATACGGATCTAGTTTCATTACAAAATGTTAACAGTTACTGAGGTAATATCTGAGGTTAATATTCTTATTTATTAGTATTATTATAAATATTATTTCACACAATTCCAGTTAAAGATTGTTATATTATCTCTGTTCCTTAAAATTAATCGACTAACGTATTTACAAGCTACTCGTTTGACTAGAGTGATTCATCGCTGACTCGGTATCAAGTACCAATTAGCCTTACATCTATCTTAAAAATATTATTTAGTCCTTACACATTACAATGCTTACAGCGTAGTGATACTAATATATTTTTAAATTAAGTACAGCGGCCTATGCCATTATTTATAAGAACAGAATTCTGCTTATGTATGTACTGAGGTAATCAGGAACAATTTTTTTTTTTTTTCATTATAGTACCAATAAGACTTAATATAATTTTTTAAGACACGATTCATGACAATGAATGTAAGCGGAAAGCAATTTAAATTGTAATTGGGTGATTTGAAGTTTACAGATTTATTAGAAATTTATAATGAATTCCTTCAATTCTTCAGACAACTTTCAGTTCAAGGTTAATAAATTAAATATTAACTCATTTAATCTCAAACAGCTGGTATTATGATTCATATAAAAAAAATAACGCGGATATACCATCAAAAAATAAAACGGATGTGCAGGTATCAAACCCGCGACCTCTTATTTCAATAGTAAGGTAAGTTTTTACACCTCTTAAACTTCAATGAAAAACGTAACTGTATGAAATTTATAATAAAAATCAAATACAGGTTTTGTTTTCGTGTCAAATATACAGATTATTCAATAAAATAAAAAAATGCATTAGGAACTCTATACTGCCAGTTATATTAAAAATCATCTTACTACATCCAAAATTGCAAAAATGTTTTCAAAATATACTTCTTATGCTATTAGAGCGGTGTTACTGGATTAAAAGATTTTCAAAATTTTCAATATAAAAAAAAAATTGCAGCTGTAACAAATTGATCATATAGTTTTGTAATATTTCTGGTGGTATGTTCTTTTTAATGTGACTTAATAAATCACCCCTAATATAAAATAGTTGTGCGTGTAGTTCTCTGTACTCTGACAAGTATTAGAGATGAAACGGACATTCTGTCACTGTAGCTTCTTATCCTGTCAAAGTATATTACCTTAGTACTGTACCCGGCATTTGATTTAGCACGTCGGGGAATAGAGTAAGACATGCGGCTAAAATCGGCTTTTTTCGGTGTTGCAAAACCTTTTCACGCAAAGCGCAATGACTGCCAAAGACAAATATAACGCTATACGAAACTAAACGTAGCTGATTATCTAGGTTTCTTCCCCAAAGTGCCAAATCGAAAGCTGGATATTGTAGGCAATCTTGGCTTTGGGAGTGTATGCGTTCGTCATTCCGGACAATACGCCCAAAAGATTAGTGTGGTAACGTGGTGTCTCACACAATTAGTCGGTTAAAAATGAACTCACTCAAAAGACTAACAATTTCAATAACTGAACGATCTTTGGTTTAGTGTATATAGTTGTTTCCAACTATTCACCTCTTTCAACGTCATGCTGAGATGAATTTTTCGTTGCTGGCTTTAAAGTACCAAGAACACTTTTATGACTATTAAAACATGAATGTAATTTTTCTGATTTAATAATAAATACCTTAGTTAAGAAATATAATTTAATTTCCTTGAGTTCAACTGTTATACATAAAGAGTTAAGTGTTAATTTTGACAAAGGATTTAAACCTTTTGATGGTAGTAAACGATTACATTTATATTTATAATCAGTATTCGGTAATTGAACATTTTTTAATTTATAAACATTACTGTAATAATTAAGCTGAGAAATAAATATTTGCGATTTTACGCGGTTTCAGAGGCTGATTTGCTATAACTCCTTTAATGTATTTCCATCAAGTTTTCCTTGTAGTTAATTTGATGTATTGTAATGTAATGCAACTTCCTTGTTGTTATGTCTTATTTTTTCTAAGATTTATTGCATATATTGCAATTTCTATATTTTCGATTATCAAAGGTAGCTATTTAATCTTGGATTAACGTACATCCATCCGGCAACGCTATTCAACTTTTCACTATATATTCGGTATCCGATCATCATCCGTTTATCTCTAATGTATATGCACCTAGGAAATCTAAAACCAACTGTGATGTGTTTGAAAAATTTCTGAGTAATTTTATTTTGGTTTGAATTATCTGAACTGAAGTCGCTAAAAATTGAAGAAATTGGAAGAATTATTTTGTTAGTGCGCTATGGAAAAATTAATGCCAATGTTAATTTATTTATATTTCTTAATAATCGTAAATATTTAGTAAAGCCATTATGATTTATGAGTTATGTTATGTTTAAAGCTTTAGAAATAATTTAGTTGCTAGAGAAAATATAACACTTGGTAGTACAGATGCATCGTGCGTCTGAAAGTATTTACATAATTATATATCTAGATTCGAATATTATGGAACATTTTCACGCTGATAGCGTTTCTTATACTAACCTACATAGGTATGTGTAATTTTGGCGATAATATTTTAATTTACATATAACTATAATTATTCGAGTTAAATTAAATTAGAATTCTATGCGATATTTGTTTGCCTCATAGCTAATTATTTTGTTATTTAAACACTAAGGAAGACGTTCATTCGTCATTGGATACGCAGTATTAATTAGGCTTATGTTTCGCTTCTAAACGTATGTCCGAAATACAACACAAGGCTCACATCCTCTCATTTCGTAGAAATGAACTAAAATCTTTAATAGCATTTCCAAAATCGGTGTTTTGATATTAGAACAAGGGACATTTTTATGTTTTCGTAATTTTGATTGTTGGCTAATAAATATAACAGAGATCAACTCTGTTGTGACTTGGTATTCTTATTTATACAAGAAGAGTTAGTTTGTATCAGTAAAACATAAAAAAGAAAGAACTTTTATTTAATATGTAAAGGACGATGCGAATTTGAAGACTTTACTGGCGAAACGTGAAAATATCATAATGTCATAATCAAATTATTATGCGAATAATCTGTGATATGTTGAACGAAATAAAAGCTTAATAAATGTGGGTATAATAACACATAGTTAAATAGTGAAACAATTTATAGAAGGAAAGAGAAACAATAGTGGAAGAGTTATAAACTGATAGGCGAATGGGAAATTCCGATACAGTTATCTGATATTTAGACGTCATTTCGTTCATTAATTTCTTGTCAGAATTATGTTGAATCAAAAATTAGTACAACATAAAAATGCCGTTAGTAAAGTGTTAAACCGATTTATGTTTTGTTTAATATACAATTTTGTTCAAAACCTTCAAGTAACCAGAAACAAAGAGCAATAGTTTTCAACTTGTATTAATCGCAATTTTACTAAATCTGTACTAACAATTACTTCTAAGAAAAAATATTTTATGTGAAAATTTCAAGCATAGGCTAGCCGGTTCTATCGCGAAGCTAGAGGATAAGCCTTAATTTAATTCTTAAATGATGTTCATAACTGATGGTACGAAATCAAATGTTACATTAATTAATTTAATAAGACTAAATAATATGTTAAAATAGTATCTTATTATTATATTATAAATCTAAGTTAAATGGCATTGTTGACTTGTTTACTGGTTGTCTATATACATTCTTTTTTTTCCTTTACAATCACTTTGGCATAAAATCTGACTAGTAAGAGTAAATTCAAGGTCAGTGGCGAGCGCTGAAACTCGAAGTTTCTCCAACAGCCGCTGTCGGCTTGCAAACTCTGTGTACTTTAAAGTAGTAATAATTACTAGCCTGCATTAGTTCATTGATGGGTTCAAACCGCCTCCTAATATCACCACTGGACCTTGGCCACTTATAAAGTAAATGAAAAATTAGTATGAACAACTTCCGACTCCGAAATAAGTTTTGCCTAGGCAGATAGTCGTGTCCAATTCTGGTCAGGAAGTACTATCACCCCGATATCCACCGTCATATTCTGTAACTACTTTTGCTATAGCAGAATCGTCACCACCTTTTTTTAACTTAATAAATGAATAAAAACCTGATAGTGATAAATAATTTCTACAAGATTTACTATTAAGATAATCTCAATTTTGAATACTAAATAGAAGTGTAAATTTCTAGCCAGACAGAACCAAATTTGATTGTTAAAATATATGCAAACTAAAATATATCCACACATACGATTTTCTAATTTATAATAAAGCTTAAATAGTGCCTATAATATTAATCTATTCCCCATATAGTTTTTCTCTTAAGCTAATAGGTACTCTAACGTGTACGTTGTTTAAACTCTTAAATTCGAAGCATCGGCGCCCAATTGTTTTTGGGAATAAAACATTTTTTTTATGTCCAATGTGATCAGATTCAGTTTAAAGTAAAAGACATTAAATAAATTAAGAAATTATTGATCGATGTTCAATTGATATAAATAACATCCTCTACTCTCTAATTTCTATGATTTTGCTTCAGTTTAACCTAAACATGAAAGAAAATATACGTACATAGATGACATAAGCGACTGTTGTGTTACGTAAGCATCAAAGAGGACCAGACGGTCTATATTTTGCGTATTTTTGATGATATATAATGAAAGAATGTATATATAATGAAATGAAGGGATTTAATACCATAACGTTAGGAATATATTGAATTTCCTTTTGTTTATTCGTAAATAATCTCGTGACAGATTTTGTACAAACTATGGCAATATTGTAGGTGGGGTAAAAGCTCGATTATATTTATGTGGTCCTTAAGAGATCGTTTTAAAGAAATAGCCGCATACTGCGGTAGTAGCATAGAGGAAAAGAGGCTTATAGAACAATATGAAAATATACTGATTATCAGAGAGAGTTTATTGTTTGTTGGCTAGGAATTAAATACGCTTGATTAATTTTGTTTTACTTGTCACCAAAAGATAACTTTTAAATTATTTGTAAGTTATTAAAAATGAAAATGAAATTGTAAATAAAATTAGTCAAAATTTTAAAACGACATGTTGAGGGTTAATGTTACTATAGTTATAGTTTCCTTGTCGCGTAGATAAGTAGGCATATTGTGTTATGCAAAAAAGGTATCCAAATTATTCCAATTGTATTAGAACGTATTTTCATAGGCTTAGTGTCCGGTTAAGAGTATAGTTTTGATTACTATCTCCAAGAGACTTATCGATCAACGTGTTTAATGTAAGTATATTATATGTATGGAATTATAGTAAACAAATTCAGATAGATACGGATGAATCTGGTCACAATGAATTGTCGCTAAAATTTCATAACATTTAAATAAACGAACTGATTAGGTACACATGATATATTATTATATGCTACATACACGTATATCTTCTTAGTGACTACTTTTTTTTTGGATTTTTTGTGTTTTTTTTCTCTTACCTAAAAGATTTTTTTTTTATTTTATGTTTTTTGCATTTTTATTACTTAACTAATATTTGGTAAAATTAGAATTATTACAAGTAGTTCATAGTATCACACCTTACCCTTTTGGGTCAGGATGAAGAGTTTATGCGGTAGTCGTTTTTTCTTTGCCTAATTAATATTTTACAATTAAACTAATATTTTACTTTATACATATTTAAAATTTAATCAATCCCTAATTAGGAATCACACCTCCTCATATTTTTAGGCAGGCCTAGTGTAATTTTTTTTTTGATTTTTTCATTTTTTTTCCTTATAATTAAACTAATTAAGCACATTACCTATATTATACATCTACTAAATGCCCCGACTGTAGTTATTCTTATTAATTTCTTTATATGTACAATGTGGTTATCTTATTACTTATCGATAGTGGCTTGTATAGAGTTGCTTAAAAAATCTGGCCTGCAATGAACGTTCCATTTGCATATTGTTGTATGTAAATGTATTTAAAAAAAAATGATTTTATTACATTGTAGATAAAAGATGTTCTTTACTAATCATCAAGAATATTTGAGCAAGCTGTCCGCTCATAAACATTCCAATTTCAAAAACAAATCACTTTAACCTTTTTTAAACCTTGTTAATTAAATTGGGCACCAAATAGCTGGACGTTGTTGAGACCTGCTAACTTTATGTACTGTATTTGAATGGTGGTAACTGAAAATACGTAAGACAACTTCAAAGTCATCTACAGCAAATAACTGTATAGTTTAAAGATTTTTTTATGTTTTTTTGGCCGATGGTGAACTGTAGTTACAAAAGGACCAAAACGCAAACATAAATTGAATGTTCATTAGAAAATTATCGAAACGCAATGATATTATGAATAGCAGCTGAACTGAAATCTTCAAGCTTTCACGCAGGCCAGAATTATTTATCACATACATATATATAATTACAATTAATGTTACTTATCGACTAATTCACAGCTGCGCGTTTAATAAACGTATAAAAAAAATTGATTTTTCGACCGGACTTTAATTAAAACCATAACGGTAAATTAACAGATGTCTAAAATTAATCAAAGGTATAAAGTATCTCCACAGCCAAGCTTTGATTATAATAATATTAAAATGTTTGATACTAACATATCGAGAATACTTATGTGAACTCGTTGACATGAAAGAAAATAATTTATATTGCACACTGTCCATCAAATTGAGGACTGTACTTATGACGTCATAAATAGGTAATCCATTATACTTTTGTATAGCGTAAATAAGCGATAACTATGCAAATGAGGGCTTTGCCCAGTCGATTTACTGTTAAAATGAATCCTTTAATACGACAATTACTTATATACAAACGTGCCTGATATTTCAAGAAGTAATTAATTATAGGAGACAATAATAGTAAGTTATATTATTTTGTACTAGGTACAGTTAAATCTAGTGAAACCGATTTGAATTTTTTGCGAAGCTTCAACGTGAAATCTATCGACGAAACAGGTGAAGCTTTTTTTCAGCTTTTTTTGTTGTTTATAGGTATGTTCTGATTTTAACCATCAGTGCCTTTTCCCCATCTTTATCAGATCTCCGATATTGACTGCAACTGTTTAAAGTATAGGTAATTGTTATCATGTTCGTAATTGCAATACAGGTAATGCGCTGCTTCATTAAGGCCACTTGACTTCTTCTTTTTCACCCCATTCTAAGTATTATTCTGAGTTATAAATATTTATTGGAGGTTTAACTGAGTTATTTTTGTGTTTTATGTGATGCAAATTAAGCTGTAAGATTAAATCTTATTTTTTTTAAATTAGTAAATTAAAACAGTGATTAGAATTATTTTTATTACTTTAATATATTTCGCTTTGCTTATGTCACTAAACCTGTTTATCGCTAAAACAATAAATACATTTTATAGAGAGATACATTTTGAAGATGATTTTTGTTAATCTGTTATTGTTTATGTCATTACTACAATTTTTAATAAGTAACAATGCCGGCTTATGTCCTTTTGTCTAGTATCTAAGTGTTAGAATAATATTTAAATTACATCGTTAAAATTACTTATTTAATTGCGAACTTAACTGATCATTAAGAATGTAATATACGTGAAAGAGTAAAAAGACAAAATTAGAAATAATAAAAAGTAGTATAAGCTAAGTTTAACCGTTTGTTGAAAATGAATATTGATTATGAAATTAAAGCTTTAAAATATATTACATGAAGTAGAAAGATCCTTAAGAAAATAGTTTAAATTTATAAGGGGATAATAAAACGAAGACACGATAGCATAAATGAAAATATTAAACTTCAACCTGAAGGGGATATTGCATTTAAAAACGGGTAAGGTAAATATGATGGAAAACTTAAAATTACAATATATATTTAAGATCACAGCGATGTTAAAACTTGTTACTTTTACTTTTCCCTAAGATCTCTAAGCTTAAATAATAAAATTTGTACTTGATTTCAAGCTACGTTGTAATAAACTGAGGACCATATTGTATATGTAAGTTAAATCACTGATTGTATACAGTATAAAGAGGGTGTTAAGTAGTAGACGCTAGACAATGCATAGGAACGCTTTGTCGTTATTTCGCTCACGGAGATATCAAGAACAAATTAACTAATACATTTACTATGAAACGATATTCGAGACATTTCTGTTCTAACCTAATTACTACTGTAAATACGAAGCATATATAGCGAAATAAACTAACCGTTCTCCAGCATTATGGAGATTATTATATTACATAAGATAATAAAAATTATCGAGGTAAACCAGAGTAGGTAATTTTTGGTTATTTACATAAGGTACTATCTTGTAATCAAATTAAATCTTTTATTACTTGTTAAAATATAACGTTATCCTAAGATGCTCAATATTTAATTATTATCAATGCACGTGGTCCTATTATCCACGAACGATCATATATCGAAATACACTAAGATATTATTTAATATAAATAGTATTTATATCATAGAAGATTATAGAAGAGAAGTTGTAATTGAATAAACCACTTCAAAGGCCTGTCCCGAAATGTTCATATAATTATTTTATGTGCATTCAAAGAGAAACAGAGATTTCTGTTAAAAATGGTATTTAATTTTATGGCATAATTTCTAAGGTTTGTTGGGTACTGCTATTGTTTTTAAGTTTAATTAAATTTTTTCACAGCTCACAGAAAGAACGATTATATCAAAGTAAAATTACCTTTTGGTATTTAAGGGCTACCGCACACTTAGCAGCCTGACTGAAGTAGCCATGGCTTGACAGTCTAAATAGGTGTCCTGGTGATTACATTACATTAAAGTTAAGGCAGTAAATAGTCAGTTGTGAACCTTCGTTCAAGCGATATAGACGTAAAAGATGTTACAATTATTCACCTCGCCTGTCGTAAGAAATGAATAACAAATTGAAATATTGGATTCACCCGTCTTATGGAACGTCCACTCAAAAGCTGTATTTAATCATTATTCCAAAGATCTTCGAAACTGCTCAGATATTTCATAAATTGCTTTTTGATTTATAAATTGTGAATTTCGTTTTAGGAATACAAAATAGATATTGCTGCTATGACAAGTGCGTAGGTACTGTAGGCATTCATACATTTTCGTTTTAACTCACTTTAGTTGTGCGCAGATAACTAACTGCCATGTAGTCAAGCGTGTTCTCATACCCGTCGCAGTCAGGCTGCCTTGTATACGGGGGGCCTAAGAGTTATAGTTCCTCTTGGACCTTGACGATATACTCATCAACATTGTGCTGATTTGAAAGTAAAAGCATTGTGACAGATTAATTTACCAAAACATTTTGATTATATACATTCTAAATTGATTTTTTTTACGTTTTCTTTGATTTTTTACACCAAACCTACTTCTATTTAACTGTTACACTTTAACGATTATTCATAGATGAGGTTGTAGCCTAATTTTACATAGAATACCTATCGAGTGTGAGCTGAAATTCTAAGCATTTAAGCCTACACTCCAGTAGTAAATAGACACTTATTAATACACTTACTAAAAAGAGACGTCTAATAAACATCAACATCGAAGCCTTTCTTGGCTGCAATTGGTAGTCGTTCGCCCGTCAGATAGGGATTATCCACCTGGGAAGGAAAAACCTTTTCAATAATTACTTACTTGAAATAGGTGTTTCAAACTGCGAAAGCACTAAGAGAACAATCTTCGAAATTATAATAATAATGTAAAAAAAATTAAGATCGATCATTTAAAATTAATCTATTCACATCTTGAATCCTATCCATCTTCTAATCGTGTATTTTATAAGATAGAAGCAATAACAGAAGAGGTTATACGTACATAGCATTTAAAATTGCATAAAAGGTTAACTAGAATGAAAACAGAATTGCGATGTTTGATTTCAATACTTATCGTAGGAAGCTTTTCTTATTATGATCAGTACAACATCTGAATTTTCTATTATGTAGCTGAATTTTACCTATTCTGGTTTGCTCTTCACAGGTAGGTCTACTGAGAAATTAGAAGGAAATCCTTATGTATATAATGCTTTTCGCTAACCACATATATTAAAGGATTATCGTAGGCGAAAGAATATCGATTTTACTATCTTCATTCATTCATCTAAAAAAAAAGGTATGATTGTTGTCATTTATTTTCACTTACGTCAGGCTTGTATTTCTTAGCCACCAGGGTCTTGTGGTGTTCGGCGAAAGATAAACCCATATTCGAAGAGGAATCAGGTGGGCAGCTAAACATATGTTCTCCGTCACACATACAACGCTGCGCCAACTGATATTCCCGACTGAACGCCGCGGTGTTTTCAAACTCGATAATACAGCCCTGTTCTTCTGTAAAATCAAGATCTGTTTACCATTTGCACTAATTTATTCGTCATCTTCTTACCCTTATCCCAACTAAGTAGGGTCGGAACAACATGTTTTCTTTTGCATGCACCGCTCTCAAATGATATCTCAATATTCACACCTTTTATACTCCTATCACTTTTCAAACAATCTATCCATACATTTTTAGGTCTTCCTCTACTCCTATATTTTCATATTTGTATTTACTTAAATATGAACTATAATAAAAAGAGAAGTTAATTTAGCAAGGTTTATGGTATATACAACTTTATCTAGTGTTTTTATATTGATTATAATGAAAGTTAATATTTCGAATGGAATTAAGTTCGCTGTATCTTAACTGACTTATAACTTCTTTTGTTCTTTATGTCTTATAATATATTCAATTATCTTCTATATATAAATAGGTGAAAATAAAATAGTTCAGTATATTTTTTTCCTTTGTTTTTGAACTATTTTCTTTTATGTGTTGCCTAATAGTTATTTATTTAGTGTAATTAATAAAATATAATTTGGAAACAGTTTTTTTTATCCTTACCACTTACGAGAACACCATATTAGAATTCTTTATTCGTAATACCTCACCTCTTCTTCACCTTACATTTTTTTTGTTTACATTACACTCTGTATATAGTTCTTGTTTGTATAATTTATATATTGGTTTTATTATATAAAATAGTTTATTGTAAAAAGATAACCAAACCAAAATCAAACCAAAAATCTAATCAAATATCATTTGAATTACTACAGAAGGTAAATATCACATACAATTTTGGATAATGTAAATAAATGAAGCATATTGTTTGAATGATAAATATATTGTTTTGTATTGTCAGAAAGCTTGCAAATCTGATTTATTTGTTCTAAATTTTTTTCATTATTCAAAGTCCAAGAGATGAATGGATCACTATAAGTATTGCGTCATTGCCAAAGTGAAGTGAAATAAATATTAATACTGATTAAAAAAAAAATGCTTAGCTGACTTCTTTTTACTGTTGGTAAATAGTACCAAATTTCTTAGAGTTTTAAAAATTAAACGTAAATTTAAAATTTCATCAGTGACAAAAATATTTGCATAATTTATACATATAAAAGAAATGTGGGTGGCCGTTGAGTGTGTGTTAATATTCGTAACAGATGAACCGATTTGGATGAAATTTTTATTCACAGGTAGTGGACAATAATATAGAGTTTTATATAAATCACATTTTATTAAACTCTTTGACAGGAGTTAATCGGTAATAATAAATTTCCGATTAAAAAGGAAAAGATATCACCCAATAATTGGGGTAAAACAGGTTGTTGCCATGAAATAACATTTTTTTTTAACTAGAACAAAGTCTTTGGCCCCTTTTTGTATTAAACAAAGTATGCAAAACTTAACATTTCTGTCAAACTAAAATCGCAATAAAATAATAGGTGGAGAAGAGAAAGCGAGTACTTAGGAAAACAACATATAATTACTAAATAATTGACTTTCAAGTGTAGATACCAAATCAAACCTAATTTTTATGCTGTCGATGATAGCTATTTCATTAAAAAGCGGTAGTTCCTATGTAAATGTACTATTTGTCACCATAATTATCTCAATTAATTGTTTTCTATGTAAGTTCTATACAAACCTGTGTAGCCAACGGGACACGGGTTAGGAGGGTTGCAATAGGCAGGCAGCACTGCGTCCGTCTTCACCATCTGCCTATTAGGCACCATCCCTGAAGGTTGGAGTCGCTGTTCACCCTCGCCAGCTCCACCGGTGACGTACTGATGGCCCCATAATGAGCTGTATATAAGTTATATTTTCAAATTAATTTTATATTGCGGTTGTATACTTCTAAGTATATGACATATGGTGATTGTAAATCAGATGGAAATACTCTTCAATACCGCATTTACTAACAATAATTAAGGCTTTGTTCAATCTATCCTAAGTATACAATTTATATTACTGATTAGCTGTATATTACTATACTCTCCCACTTTGAGCTATTTGAAGTTTTATTCAGCTGTCTGAAAGTCTGGAAAGTATGGAAGTCAAGTCTGGAAAGGCTAACATTCAGCAGGTTTGGTTAATTATACTATAGATATGTAAGTCTCTACAAGTATATTGACCTGTGCTGCAAATACTCTTGGTCGCGCAGGCTGGGGTTCGGGTTGCCATCGATCAGGGAGTCGTAGTCGAGCTGCTCGTTCTCCAGGTCCTTGTTGGCGCGGGCCATCAACGACAGGTGCCGGTCGCTCGACGGAAACTCCAGATAAGTCGACGCCGCGTCGTTGAACTCTCTGCCCATACGCTCGACAACTTCACGAAGCAAAGCTTCCGTTAAAATATGATCCTGAAAAGAGTATTTTAGATTAATTCATTGTTCTCATTGAATTCAGTCGGTTGAGTTCGGTCACAAATAAGGAGAATTATAACATTATTTTAATTCAAATTGTGCTTTCCTGAATTTGTTTTTGTTTTATTTGCTATGGATTTTACTACAGCCTTTCATTGTAGTAATTTAATTTTAAAAATTTAGAGGTCATATCGGTTTGATTGGCTTTCGTCACATTGCATGTCAGTTAGCCCGCTAATAAATCAGAAATATTGAAAACAACGTTCCAATATAATAATCGACAAGGCGCTTCCAAATAACAATTTGTTTAAGAGCTGAAAGTCCTTCATGTATCCGCGTTAAGACATTTTACAAAGAGCGCCAGCTGTGCGACCTACTTCCACACTCAAAGAACCATTAGGAATGAATATCTTCATAAATCGCGTGCTATCTCACCGTCGGATGTGTTCGCGATTATGCGATATTACTTTATTGTATTGTATAGACAGACGTAACATTGATGTGGAAAAATAAACAGAGCCTTGGAGAAAATGAAGCGATTGACGTAGTTTTTTTCATAAACAGGGCTATCTCGCGATTTGAATTTTTGATCAATTTCATTCTCTTTTTGTGTTAATTGTACGATCAGTCTTATTAGTCACCACAGCCTATGGATTAATACAAAAAGCTATGAAAAATATTCCTGGATAAACTTGACGAGGTTCCCATTGCATGTTCAGAAATTTACCCGGAGGAAATTGCTTTGAAGCTGCACTCCATGACCATTTAAATTTCAAGCTCGGATGGTAAACTGTCTGTAGATGGCAAGAATTCATTCTTAAAATTTATTTTAATATTAGCTATTGAGCTCGTGAACCAACACTGAACCGTAATATAAGAAATACAAAAGATACATTTGCAATTTTTACGTGTGAAATAACGGAATTTTATATCTTTTATTTTAAGTAAGCGCAAAATTGAATGTTCCACGTAATCACTTTCATAGAATGAATGACCAATTAGAAAGCCAACTTCCTATTAACATCTCTTTCAAATTTTTATTACTGTCTGGTGTCTTACTTTATAAATAACTAGCGGCCCCGCTCCGGCTTCGCACGAGTATAAAATATATAGCCTCTGTCATTCACTGAAAAAATGATTAAAATCGATCCAGTAGTTTTGATTTATTCATTACTACCGGGGCCCGCACGCCTTAATTTGGAGTAAAACAATTCCCCTTTCCCTATACCATGAAGATTTCCCGCTATCTTTGGAATATCTAAATTCATACACTACATTTTTACGGTTCACCCTGCGTTTGTTGCAATGTAAGCGGAAAAAATGTATTTATTTACAACATCACATTAGAAACCTCTAAAATAAGAGTATTTCTCCACTATTTCATGGATGTTATTATACATATAAACCGCGTAGTTTTAAAGATTTAAACATACATAGGGATATAGGGACAGAGAAAGCGACTTTGTTTTATACTATGTAGTGATAAATAATGAGGTATCCCGGCAGGCAAGTTTTTGGGCCTTTTGCAATGTTGCTGTATTCATGTGCACAATATATAGCCCATACAATATTTTCTGCTCTGAGACTAATTTAAGTTCTAATAATATTTTTTTATTAATCTATAACATCGAAATTCTAATATTTGATATTTAGGTAGTCTCTCTTAGAAAAAAACGTCATATTGGACCATCGGTAGTACCTATCAAGAGCATTCTGAGTATTTTGTTTCCGAAGATATTTTTTTGGAAAACATATATAATTTTATAGCCTTTTTCGGATTGTCTATATCTATATGTATGTATAGGAAAAAATTTACAGTGTGAGTACTGATTTTGTAAAATCAATTTAGGTATTGTTTGTAGTTTAGGTAGGTATTACCTTTTCCCCAATAGAACCATGGGGGATAAAGCCCATGGCTCCGACGATGCTTATCACCATAATTAGCGCCTCGTGTAGAACCATGCCGTATCTGGAATGGAAATGTGATCCGTTATCAAAATGTCACTGAGTGCTAATATAATATATAATTATGTCATAAAAAATGCAGTTACACAAACATATCTGATGTTAAACTATGATGTAGCGTTAGACTTTTTTTAACTGACTTTATGCTATAACCTAAAGGCCTTCACAACTAATGGACTAATGGGGTGCGGACTTATGGCGCTCAGCCGCTTGGCGACAAGCTAAAGGCTACCAAAATGGCCAAATCTCGGCTCTCACTAAGCGAAACTGGCTAAGTTAATCATACATATACGAATTATCGAATACAAACATATATTTTGTATCTGCCAACTAGGCTAAACTAAGCTAGCTAAGTAAAAAAAAAACTATTCCACCACCTTAGATGGCAATTCGCAAAACCTATGAGGACTGGCATTTGAGTGGAGCTACTGGGACACTTATTGATGTTTGGTAAGTTCAAGTTAAGGATATTAAAAAATCCCTACCACTGTGATATAAATTTACCACGATATTTTCCTGCAGTTAGGTACGTATGCTTACTGTATGATTGGAACCCACGTCGATTGACGGGATGTCCAAAAACGCTACCATTTACTTATCATAATACTGTATTACATTGTATAATTTTACAAAACGAATATTACTTAGCTGTGTCCGAGGTATATAAGATTTGAACAGAAAACCTTATAATATTCTTAAAATATTGTTTAAAATTCGTTATATATGATAAAATGCAGTTCCTTTGAGGCTACATCACATCTAAAGTACTGAATTTATCTGAGCATGGGAGTATGACCGTTCGATGTGGAATTTTTCGTAGATAATTCTAAGATATTTATATTTTGGATTCAATTGAGTTATTGCCATTTTTTTTAATTAAAAGTTTATTGAATGTAAAGCGAAGTAGGTGGGTATCATCTAGTATTTGAATATTCATAAAATTGATACCGACGTTCATATCATTGTTTATATTTTTTAAATGATTAGGTTGCATGGAGCGTTTAAATTTTGCGTAACCCTAGCACCACTAGACCTATTGCTACACCTGCCTGCCAAACAGATGTATGGTGGCGCCAACTCTGTTATTACGTACACTAAACAATTATATTTTATGGACGAGTTCACAGTTCGATAGTTAAAACTACTCGTATAACCGAACATTTTCAATTAGTCATTATAATAAAAAAAAAACATCGCTATAGAAAATTTGCGACTGGCAACAGTGAATCAAAATCAATCATATCAAACATGACATAACATCATTGTTGCATGTTTTTGTTTTGTGAAAAACATGCCCAGTCCCATTGTGTGGCCACGCGTGGGCGTGCCGATCGAGATTATATCAAAATATTTTGGCCGCCGGCGTCTTTTGATCACATCGCATTATGTTCGTGAATGATTTAATTATTTCATTACTTATTGTTTTTGTTTTTTTTTTGTTCACATTTCGTGAATAACTGTGGGAGTCTACGATTATGTTTCGTATAAATCGTGTATATTTACTTAATTGTTGTATGTAATTCTTAAAATTTTAATATTAATTTAAATAGGAATTACTTTATTGCAAACCTTGAATGAAAGGAATGATTAATTTTGGAGGTTTCACATAGTTTCATATTTAATAAGAGGTCAAAATTACCATTAATACGATCTCGCCAATTTTTCTGACCGCTATGGAGGTTTTTTTTTTTAATATATTTTACAGCTTAGCGTTTGAAACGCTAACGTAAATAACGGAATGTATGAATAATTTGACATGACATATCATATGTATTGGATTTTTCTATTATTATAATTTTTATATTTCAATTATAATAATTATTAATATTATATTATAATTAATGTACTGAAAGATACCAACTACTTTAGCCTTGAACAAAATCGACAGTACTACGATAATAATCCCCAGGAGTGTTGATGGCAGAGAGACGGCCGATCGTAAAAATTAAGCCAAACCATACATCACAACATAAGAATATGTTGTGCCGACCATACATAGGTGGGATATGGGTAAGAAAAAGTAGAGGTTAGCGTTTGACCACAATCTCATCGGATGTTAAATGATGGAGTGGTCTAAGATGGTAGTCATGTTAAGCCTAGAGGAAGACTGGCTCTCAAGTGCAGCTGCCGGAACACACCAACAGGTGCTTGGCGACAGATTTTCAACTTGAAACTGATAGCTAGCCAGACGGACTTAGAAAAAGCCCTACCCCTATGCTATAGTTTCATCACGATGTTTTCTTTCACCGAAAACTCCGACCCAGTTGCTAGGATTCCAACCTACGTCCTTCGACGCTGTGTCCGAACACACTACCAACTGAGCTATCATCGCTTACAAATATAGTTGCGCGGAACACAATTTAGTTTATAAATACGTATTACGTTACATGTATAAAACATCAAGACAACTTAAGGATAAATAAATGCCAATAGTCAGCTACCTATAATAATATTTTAACTTTGTTTTGTATTAAGATCTTGACTACGTTATGCGCAAGCCCGAACTGAAGGGTATATTTAAAGTAGCCAAAAAGGTTGACGATAACTGTATAGTGCACTGTATTCTACTTATGTTATGCTATTTGATATATATCGTGTAGCCGCTAGGTCTTATGTTCGATACCCAAACAGGAGTAGCTATATATTGTCGAATAGAAATATCCTTAGTTTTGTTTAAGGTTTTAATTGTTACTCTATTTATAACGGTTTTTTTCTGGGTATTCAAGCACCATAACCTATTATGAGTTAAGAATCAATTGATCTGTCATATTATCTGTCATATAATTGGTCATATAAAATCATAATATATGTTAAGAATACATTTCACGAGTAGATATTCCGCTTTATGTTAAGAGATACAAAATGGCTTGTCATTTAGTGTGTAGGCATATCTACTGAATGCATACTGGCTGAGTGGCAGATAAAGTACCGGTCCTGAAGCCCCGCTGTTAGATAAACATGATTCCAGACATAGCCTAGGTTCTTAGGAGTATGCGTGCAATCCATTCACTAACGTTCATTCAGCTTTCTAGTGTCATAGAGTAATTAATATAGAAGGGTCTTACTCAATTTCATTTTTAAAAGACTATGCGTTTAATTAAATTATAATAATGGAGGAGGATTAATTTTAAAAAAATGTACGATTTTTTGGTAACATAATAATGTATGCAATTTTTATATACTATCTACATATATATGTGATCAAATTTAATTAGATTATGTATTTCAAATGTTTACATATATAATTATTTATTTTAAATCAATCTTTAAATTATTTTTTAAATATAAATCGAATTATAGTGTACGTATGTCCGGTTTATTCTTTAAAATGGATGAACTGATTTCGATGAGACTTTTACAGGCAGTTAGAGCACCTTTTATTCTATTATCTAGATTACATTTATTACGATTTTCAATAGGGTCTAAGCAGAAATAACAAGATTTAGTGCAGATAACTTAAAATCGGTAAAATAGTTGTAGAAGCGATGGAACGATGAAAATTTGCAATACAGAAAAATAATAATAAAATAAAACGTATTATCTTATGAAACAACAAAACCATTTTGACATAAACGAAGTCGTGGACATCGGCCAGTACACAATAAATTGATGAAGAATAACCGTGTATATTTATAGAAAGTCAGATGAATTGTGTTTTTTGGATAGATAGTCTCGGAGCTTTCATTACAGTGTTTCTAATTATACATAAGAGTATTAATCAGTACACAGAATGGAATACCTCAGATGTGTATAAATTATAGTATAATATTTCTTGTAATCCACTATAGTTACGATGACAATTTTAATTAGTGGTTTATGAGGTAGGTCTGTGTGATGGAGCCGGCGGTGCGCGCGGAGGCACCTGACCGGCCACGCTCGCAGAGGGCCCGTGGGCGGACGGTCTATGAGGCGTCCGTCCGACCCACGCCCCGTATACCTTTCAACCAGGGTCATCACTTATCGATTCATTTACATGTTCACTAACAATTTAATATTCAGTATTACGAAATATTTTACTTACATAATATTTTTAAAATAATAGAAACGATGGTGGCTCATTGGTAATTATGTTTGGACACCGCGTCGATCGAGATATATTGGAATCCTTGCGAATCAGCCGGAGCTTTCGGTGAAGGAAATATCGTGATGAAACCGTAGCATATCTTTTTCTAAGCCCGCCAAGCTAGCCATCACTCTTTAGTTGTAAATCTGTCGCCAAGAACTTAAGGGTGTGTTCTGACAGCTTTATTTGAGAGCCAGTACGTCTAAGTATAGCTTGCTTGGTGTCTTAGACTACATAATCATTTAACATTAGGTGAAATTGTGGCCAAACGCTAAAACCTATATAGTATTTAAAAATATATATATGGGTATATATATCAAGGAGCAATTGAATAAGTGTAAAAATGGAGGCAGATCAACATGGGAACGTACCCGTTGACAAATTTTCGAATGAAATTTGATGAAGAGTCGACTATTATATTTTTCGTATACTATGGCTCCTATTACATTATTAGTAAGCACGTATTTCGTCGTGGTATCCTAGTGTGTTATTATTGATAGTTTTTTTTAAATGTAATTTTAGATTATTTTTTAAAATTTAAATTTTGCATATGAAACGCACCTATATATTTTATTAATTGATAGGCTATAAGTATTTAAGCTGTAACAAAGACATACAGATTTATTTATTCTCAACAGATTTAATGACAGTTCGTATACAGTTCGTATAGGCCATTCTAAAGTAAATCATTATCAATATTACGTTTAGTAATCATGAATTATGATTTGAAAAACTATGATGTAAATAATTAACAACCTGTGTAGAGAAAGGACGCTTGCAAAATGACAAGGGCTCGGATCATGTCTGAGGAACAAGGGAAAAAAAAATAAATAAATAATAATAATAATTACTGTATAAAACAAGTACGCGGAGTCACTGGCACAGGTAGTTTTCATATTTTTCTACATTTCCGACTATTTATTTATTTGTTTGTATTTATATATTTATAAATATATGAAGGTAAAACAATTCAGTGCCCTTTTCATCTATTTGACAACCGATTTTCTTCTTTATTTATTTTTCGTTTAAAAGCTATTGACGAACTATCAAGTAATAATTTGGAAATAGTTTATTTTTCCACATCCGAGTATTTTTATAAAAAGATTCTCATGTTGTCTTATTAATAGAGTTCGGCACTACATGGCTCTGCAGCACATCATGATCCTCATCATTTTACCCATATCCCACCTAAGTAGGGTCGGCATAAAATGTTTTCCTTATCCACTCTCCTCTGTTGAATGTCATCTCAATATTCACACCTTTTATAGACATATAATTTTTCACATAATCCATCCACACCTTGTTCGGTCTTTCTCTTCCCTTATATCCAACCGCTTTCAAACTGATTTTTTTCTTGTTACATGACTTTCATCTCTTCTCGTAATATCTCCGTAATATGCTAACCTACTACTCCTCAACTTCTCTGTCACTGGTTCTATTTTCAAACTTCCTTTGATATACTCATTCTTAATCTTATCCATTCTGGTTACACCACACATCTATCTTAACATTCGCGTCTCTGCACAACATCTATTTTAATAATTACAACAATAATAGTAATCAGTCATAACAGACGCGTGGTTATTTTTAATAATGTCTGGAGATTCTAAATGTCGCTGTAAAACAATTTTGCAAGTATGTTTCAAGTGATACATATTTTTTCGTTTTATTCTCTTGAAGATACTATGGCAATTTTGTGTCAACGGGTCGTATATGCGGTCATCGGCAGCAACTAATCGAAGACAACCGCTGTCGCCTTGTAGGCGGATGTACTGATGCATCTTTCATAATGTATGACACGTATGCTTTTAAACACAAAAGTTGTCACGTAGTTGAGTTCTTGTGTCAATACCCTTTATGCGTGTAAATTTAAAGGTGAAATTATAGTTTGTATTCCAATGTTTTTTTTTTTCATTAAAACACGATAATATTACTATACTATACCTTATTCTAAGGACATTGTAATAAAATCGCAGTTCATTACAGAATAATTATGAAAATTGTTTTCTTGTTTTTATTATTTTATGTTTTTGTTACGATAGAAAGTCATTCGTTTCACATTTGTAAATATACAATTATATGTACGTATATATTTCTACACGTAAGAGGGGGTATGTTTATTACGCAATATTGTTAGGGGAGGTCATAGTGAGAGAGGGGTCTAAAAAAGGAAAATTTTCCGTGACGTATTTTATGCACGACCCCTTTACTATATTAGATAACATCGTCATTTAACATAAGGCGAGTTTGAGGGCAAACGTTAAAACCTAGAAAGTTTAAAAAAGTCATTACTGTCATACCGGCATGGAAGCCTCTGGAAATAGTCTGTATGATCTAGAAATGCGATAAAATTAGAGCCACTGTGACCGGTGGAATATTACTATACCTATGGTGTTTGAAAAGTAGTCGGAATCTAATCCCCACCACTTTGCTTGGTTACTAGATATATACCTTCTTATCCTGGAATACGATAAACTTAAATATACTACTATAATGGGTGTTATAACTTATGTGTGGTAGCCGCGACCCAGTCAACACAATCACGATGGCCTCTTTATTTAATATCAATTCGCTAGTTAAGGCGCGAACTTCTGCCACTATATTCGAAGGCATTTCTTTCATATTAAATCTCACCCTGTCAATTATGCGCTCATAATAGATTGTAGGGAATATCATCGACTCCTAATGTTAGTAAATTTAATGTCAGACAACAATGTAGCGATGTTGTAGAGTGACTTGCTTGTTTTTTTAATTATTTTTAAAAGAGTTCCCGCACTAAGTATCGACCCCTGTACCACGTAGGGACTTTACGAATACTTCATTAACGAAAATAAACTAAATCCAGACCAAACAATTAATTGTCTTTTCTGGGATTAGAACCTACGATACTTCAGTGTAGCGGTTGCCGCTGCACCATCCGTGTAGCCACCATGCGCTATTGTTTAAGAACACATAATAAAAATTAATTGATTAATGCTTGTGATCGCATAAACGTTCAGATAGATTAATATCAAAACTAATCATTTTATAAATGTTTAACGAACCTCATATTCAGACAATGTTCTACCACACACCTTAATAATAATTCGTAAATATATATCAAAAACTACTGAATTTAAAAATATTTACAGGTGCTGGGAATCTGAATCTTTGGGATTATTATGTTTTTTTTTGGGGAAAAAATGTATAGAAATTATTTGATCGGAAAATTAAAAAAGAAAATACTGACAAAAGCGCCATTTACTACGATCAACTGTGGCTAAGAATCATCCAGATTAACCCTTAAAAAAACATAAAAATCGGTTAAGTCCGTTAGGAGACAAAGAATTATGAACTCACAAACACTGACAGTATATACATAAAGAATTTATAACAAATAAAATATTTTATTGAAGTAATTGTGTTAAATAAATATGGATATTTCGACCATAACGTTATTCGTTAGACTGTTTCGAGGCGGTTGTTACGCCTTCTCCTTGGATATTTTCCAGAATACGTATCAAGTTCGAGTTTTGTAAATAAAACCCCTTTATATACTACAAATGGTAAATTTTTAGTCATTTAAAATAGAAAATCAAAACCGATGTTTAAGACTCCCGATTTAGATATGAATCTGTTTTTAGAAAAACTTTTTATAACACAAGACAACCAATCCAACACTCATAACTAGATTTATCCACAATTATTTGGTACAAAAGCTCCTCGAATCTATGTAATTTTTTTATTTCACATTTGATCCACTAAATTTCCTCTTGAGCCTTAAAAACCGGCTTAATTTATATTGAGTCCCCTTGATTTTGTCGAGCAAATAACAAATATTACTTAATTGTAACAATTTTGATTAATCTGCATTTGACAACAATTTTAAAACTTACAGGATTACAGGTACTATACTTAAACCGAGCATAAGCATGACATTTTGAACAATAGTTCCTTATATACGATAGGCGAGCACTAAATAAGGCTTTTTCAAATTCAACACCTAAGAGTTGAAAATTATTTAACCCCTTATTGTTGCAGATAGGGGATTCCATACAAAATAAGTTACAATAAACATTTATTCGTTTTTTATTATGTATCCATTAAAATCCTTATCGATTAAATATCAAACACCCACATAATCGAGTAAAAATATAAACAAACAAACAGGTGGCGCTATCTTAGTATCAATGTTTATCGATGTTGTAATTTAATCGATAAATTGGCGTAGGCCGCATCCGTTTCGTACATCACTGCAAGAATATTACCAGTTCGAAGTATGCGGGGGCGCCACTGTACTATAAAATAATTCTAATTTTATACCATTGCACAGGCACGGACTTTGGGACTACCTTTGGGTTCTGAATTTAATTTATATAGATACTGTTTCTTTTAGTATATTATTAATTTAAGTATATATTGGTACATAACTATTAGGATTTTATAAGTTTATGCTGATAGTTAATAATTATGATATAATAATTGGTATATTGTAATCAAATTATTTAAAAGAAATTACAAACTGTTTTAATTAAAAGATAATCACGTTCGCGTCAACTTTGATTATTACTTGGTATAACTCAACGGTCAGTTAAAAGATATTAGATAATAAAAATATTTGTATCATTTTCTGTATTTAGAAATGTAAAATTAATACTTAATTGAAATTACCATAATAAAAATGTCGTATTGAAATAAGTACAAATATCAAATAGTTCCAATTTATTTATTTTTGATTAATATGGGGAAGATTCGTCTATGTTTACAGTACTTTTAATAAGCGGCAATCATTGTGTCAATTTTTTTTAGTGTCTCGCTATCTAGATACGCTTCCTAGAAATAATATAATTTCAATAAGTGTATACAAGCCTTTGTATTTTATAAATTTATGCCCGGTCACGTGATACACAGCATAATTTGCGCATGTTATTGGTTTTCTGATCGTAAAATTTTTACTCAAGTTGCATGCGAAATGCGAAGTAAGATGGCGGTTTGACAGTTATATCCTTATTTGAAACGCATTGTAAATTGCTATCGGGCCTGAGTACCTTTAACACTTCCATAATGCGCCCAGTCTATATTGTTGAAACATTACAAAACGATAAAGATGGTCCGATTGGCCACCGGTTGCCATCTTTGATTATCTCGTCAAGGCGTCGTATAGGTACTACGATTATTACATTTCGCGCTATATTACTGCGACCGGTTTTGATAACGATAACATATTTAAAGATTACTTCGTTATTTATCTTGTCGTTAATTGTAGTTGGATTTATTGTATTATTAACTTTTAACTTATGGACTATATTAAAGCGTTAAAACTATTTTAAGGGTTATATTACAGTGTACACTTTTGTATAAAAGGTGCATATGTAAAAGGGCCTCAAAAGTTTTTTAATATACTCATAAAAAGGTTTATTTAATTCAACTCCTAATGATAGCTAGTATTGTTTAACTCCTTCATTATTTATTCGATTTATTTACAAAACACTAGCTTGTGCTTGTTGCTTCGCTTGTGTTAATGTACATTTCACCTATTCTTTGGCACAGTACTTTATTTTTGAATGAAAGACGCCCTATGCCCTTTTATGTAACCCTGATACGTATATACAAAATTACATGCCAGTCGATTGAATAGTTAAGATGTCAAAGAGTAACAAATAAATGAATAAATTGATATTCTCTTCTATTATATTTAGGGTCAGATTTAATGTTTTTTTAAAGGTGTAATGGAGAGCGACAGTTGTGAAATTGGATATGTTTAGAACTAGTACTTACTTATATACTGATGTCTACAGCTTTGAGTAATTAATTAAAACTCGAAGGTAATAGAATTTATTCCTAATGATTTTAGGCTGTTTCTGTTAAAGCTCGGATAAACGTAGATAAATCGAATCGCCTGATCGTCAATAGAAAGTCAAATATTCTTTCACAGCTGTACTCTTTTAATATATATGCGTATATTATAAAGACAACATTCGTGGCAAATTATGTGAAGATAGACTAATAGCAATAAAAAATAACAAAACTCAAGTTCAAGAAAGAGTCAAGGTTTTATTTCTTGAACTAAACAAAATCCCATATTGTTTCGCAGCCTAGTATATCCTATGTTGACTTAATTTCTGGAAAGTTAAAAAAAAAGATTGAAAATATTATGAAATCATCTGAGTAATTCAGTGATTGTATTATAATACAAATTAAGTTAGATAACTGAGATAATGTGTAAGGTACTTTATAATTCAGCGCGGAGGGACTCTGTATCGATGACGTCATTTTGATTTCCATACCTTTTTTAAACTAAGTTTTATGGAACGACATCGTGGTTAAGATGTAGCAGTGATGGAACACCCTGTAATGTTTTCACAATCATTAACTACGATTCGAAAAATAAGTTTTGGACACCTAGTTACTGATCTAATTGGTTGAGTTCAGTTTCTGAAATTTATGTACCAATGTCTCTTCTTTACATGTCAGTTATAAATATTATATTTGCACTGAAGTCTAAGTTTCACGAATTAAAAGCATATTATCATAGATAGGTACGTTGTTCAAGTATTGATTTTACCCGGACGTCCAGGGCTCAGGTTCTATAAATAGCATCCAATTAGTGTTCCCTAAAGTCTGGACATGCGCCGTTGCAATTCTACGAAGGTTGCAACGGCGCAAATGCAAGCTCGGAAATCGATGTGCGCAATTTACTAAATAGCTCATACAAAAAGTCTAGAACATGGCTGCGCGGAACTTTCTAGACCCCGCCTATCGCTTGTACCCAACAATTGTACGATTCCAACCTACATAGATCCACGCAGCGAATATCTTCAATGTTTAAAAAAAATGCATCGTTGGGAAAAGCATCGCACTAAGGAAGCAAGATATTAGTCGAGTGCAATGCCTCAGGTCTGAGGATATCCCTATAAACAGGGTTGTCAAAGCTCAAGAGGAAAAATATAGAAAAACAAAATCTTGCGGAGGATACAAGATGTAAAAAAAAATATTATCGCCTTATACGTAGGCCGATTTGTATTGATGAATTTAAGACTAGTTACACGTCATATTGAAAGTTTTCTTGGTAAACAGGCTTAATCCCCATGTAACATTACTAAACATAATGGTTTTACTTCCAAAACTCGAATTTTGTAGGATTTATGGATTAGATTGAGAGTGAAGAAGAGGCAGCCTCAATGAGGTATCAATGAAACAAAATTAGTTTTGTACCCTTTGTGTTTCATAACAGTTGCTACTAAATACCGCAAAAAGTCCCGTAGACAGCTCTAAACGTTTCTACCAGAGAATCGTAGATAATAATTTCAATATAAAACATTGCTACCTTTATCCGACAGTCAGCGTGAATATAATCGCTTACGTATATGTACACATGATCGTTATTTACGATAACAGGATATCTGATCTCATTAGTATTACAGTCGCAAAGCGCACGTTTGGGCGCAGAGCCGCGCAACTCCGGGATCCGGGATCGATTCTCTAAATGTTAATCATTACTATTTTCGTGTTTTGTATGACCTACAACGGTCGACAGATATCATTGATAATCTAACGGTCTTTATTTTTACTTTTTCTATTTGAATACACATTTAATATGACATCTTAAATGTGTAATTTAACTCTTAATTATAATTTTATAAGGATATTAAGTTAGTACGATGAGACAAAAATCTCAATGGATTTTTATCTGGAAACTTGTTTTTTAGATTTTCTTTGGTCATTGCGATTGAATGTGATGCGCAAAAAAATAAATAAAAAAAGGGAAAACAAACGAAACTCTTTTATTAATGTTTATTACCTTTTGTCTCGAATGTAGTAAAAAACATATAACACATTGTTTATTTATTTATTTAAAAACTTACAGTAATACAATTACGACAATAATAATAGTACAATTTCTTATGCAAATGGCCCGTGAATTAAGCAAAATTAAGGCTTAATGTATATATTTTCTATTATATATTTTATATATCACTTTATTCACCTTAATATAAATGCACAATATAATATTCTGAACTTAATTTTTATTCATATTCACTTTATATCACAATATTTATAATAAGTAAACATAAATATCACATTCATTAAACCACTTTATCACATTATTCACTTCACAATATTTCATTTAAACACATTCCTAACACACTATGGTTCACTGCACTTATTTCACTTCTTTATCTCACTACCACTTCATAACGAATATAAGAAAGCGCGTTCCGCCATTTGCATCGAAGGTAAAGGTCATGCAAATGGCGGCGGGGACGCGGCGCAACAAGTGACTTCAATTTTCAAACACCCAAACAAAATATTTGAATCGGTATTTGTTACGTTCTCCGATTTCCGTATCGCACTTATTTAAAGATTACCATATTTCCCTTATGGGTAAAAATAACATTCATTTGATTTATTAAAAAAAACGTATTCGTGTTTAAAATTTAATTGATTTTTCGAAGTCTTTTGAAATGTAATTGTTCATTGTATATAATTTTTATCATGGTATGCAGGTATTTGATTTCAAATAAGAAAATGTCCTACCTGCTTAGTATCTGCATGTCGTAGCTTAAGAGAGGCTTCGTGTTTGTATTAGAATTAAAATAAAAGAAAAATAAATAAAAATAGGTAACAAAATATACTGTTAAATCATTTTGAATTAAATAGAATGAGAGGACCGAGTGATGCCCCGACGGAAGTGCAACTACGTGTGAGGTGCATCCAGGGAGGATGCATATCGGAGTGGGTGGGTCTGGATATTTCTGCGCAGTATTTCCCTAGGGTTTTCACGGGTGCCCTGCAGTAAATTGCGCATATCGATATTCGGGTTGTAACAGCGCATGTCTAGACTTCAGGTACCAGATTTATTGGACGCTATATTTAGGAACCGAGCCCTAGATGCCCGGGTGCAATCAATACAGCCTTCGTTTGTCACGTAACATCTCCGCCATCAAAAATGAATAACGTATGCAGCTTCGAGACAAAGAAAATATTGTATATTGAAATAATTTTGATATTTTAGCTTAGTACAAAACATATTTATCATGTCTTAGTACTTTAATTCTTAATATGGCTTATTATTATTTTTAGTGAAACGATTAAAGCTATTTACAGACTCGAATCTTTATTATTCATTACAAAGAGGGAAAGTATTTTTGCTTATAGGAAGTAATTTCTGCGTCTACTGATTTAATTTTAACAAATCTTACACTGGTTACTTTTAGACAGGGTTTTTAAGAATTATATCGTAAATAAAGGGAACAAAGTCGCGGGTAGTTGCTAGTGCAGTATAAAAATTAAAGCGCGCGTTCTAACAATATGTTATTTTTCTATAAAGTTTATTTAATACTATTGTAACTACATAGTAGACTTTGGTAATGACGCTAAAGTTTAAGTCCTTCTAATGTAAGATTTACGGTAATGTCATAAATGCGATAATAATTTTGTTCGTAAAACCTTTCATTTTAAATGTACCGTATAGGCGAAGTCGTGAAAAAGGAGTATTTATATGTACTTATAATATTTGATTATAAAACATTTTAAACTCTAATTACTTGTTGTTTTATATAAATATCTGTTTAGTTATTCATGGAGCCTTCGATGTTATTTTAAGACGTCATCGGAAAATGGCGACGATATTTCCCGGGTTTGTGCGTAGTGCGCAATCTCCGACCTGTTGCTTACTGCTACGTGGCAAATCATTGAGAATTATAGCAATATGGGGTCGGTACTTTATGATTTTTTTATGAAAGTAATACATTACTATTCATTCATACCATATTTATAGATATTGCCGTTAACGTGTGCTAAGGTTAGTTCTTTATACGTTACATTAATTGTAAGTTATTTTGTTATAGAAGTTTTTTTTTTAATTTAATCGTATTGTTATAACGGTGAAAGTCACCAAATACTATATAAACACATATGTTAAATGTAACTGACTTAACAAAAAAAAAACAAGGAGTAAAACATAGAGTTTTGTGTGTTTGAGATTTTA
The DNA here is from genome assembly GCA_035772565.1 of Antheraea assamensis. Classification (NCBI taxonomy): domain Eukaryota; kingdom Metazoa; phylum Arthropoda; class Insecta; order Lepidoptera; family Saturniidae; genus Antheraea; species Antheraea assamensis. Next base: position 233,783 of record JAQQSE010000159.1, read on the forward strand.
TGCAAAAAGGGTGAAATTAATAAAAAAAACTAATAAAATTAAACCAAAAAACATATATTTAACAAAAAAAAAATGAACAAAAGTAAGGGATAACTAATAAGTATTAATAAATTGATACTTACGTGCAGCCGAACCAAACTTGCGATAATAATTATCAACGCCACCGCCAAGTACATTCAAGCACCTTTCTTCCAATACTTAAGAAAACAACAAATACTTTGATAATACTGCTCCGATACGTGTACTGGCCGAACCGTTATCAGGGGGAAAATGAGACCTGGGCCTTGGTTCGGGGGATCGATAGGTTCACGCATGCGTCCTGAAACAAACTACGCAGTTAGTTTTACCCAATATGGTAGGTACCTTAGATTTTACGATGCAATGAGATTGCATAATAATTTTATATATATTTTACATGAACTTTTCAGCTGCTAGAACTATTTAAGGAAATTCACCGTGAACGAATAGAGCATGTTGAAGAAAGAAAGATGAACCACCTCTTTTTAAGACCTGACCTCCAAGCTAAAACTTGATTACCAAGCTATTAGTTTTGTCTAGCTAATTACATTTAAAAGCTTCTTTAATGGTAGCTCGCAACTATATAGCCACAGCAAGTTTCTTTAATTTTTTATAGATTTTAGCGTTTGATCACAATCTCATCTGATGTTAAATGATATAGTGGTCCAAGAAGGCTAAATGGCTCTTAAGTATGCCTGCCGACATACACCTATAATAGATTTTCAGCTTAAGGTTGGTGATTAGTAGCTACGACGATCAACGGGGTGTTCGAACACGCTATCCACTGAGACACAATCGCTTCTAATGATAACAGAGACTAAATTCATAAACCCTATATGGATTATACAATATATTATTTAGGCAGACGACAATACGGAAAGGGACTGGGGTCTGAACGTTTAAGTAGTCAGGTGCATGAGGAAAAATTAGTGCATCTGCAAACTTATGTGGTGTATAAATTGCCAAATGAAAGAATATTTATAACTCTTGCTATTTTAAATGCCCCTCATTAACATTATATGTATTTTGTATATGTGCATAAAATAGCCCACTTTATTTTGCGGTAAAGAAATTACAGAAACAATGAGGACTATCTAAAGATGACATAAAATCACTCGCTGTCGTCACGTTCGTTTGTACATCCATTAAATATCTACAAATACAATTGTTTTATTTACAATGTAAAATTAAATCGAATTAAAAATCTTTTATATAATTTAGGCCTTAAAAAAACCGCTTATGCACGTCAAAACTATCACCAGTTCGGAAAACAGCCCAGTCATTGAGAAATACTGGCAAGAAACTCAATTTTTTTATCTCTTCATCGTACATTTTTTCATAAAAATATAGTTACATGCCTTTTTGGCAGATGCACAGAGGGACAAACATCAATATCGTTCATATATTGATTCACCCTATAATAATAACCTTTTAACATCAAAACCTGCTTGACGTGATTCTTGAACCAAAAATCCGGATAATGCGCTTTAGGGCTTTGTTATAAAACCGAACACTAATACTTATAAACTGTTATAGGTCTTACTGAGCCTGAAACATGGCTGACCAATTTGTCACTATTTCTGCTATTTAAGTCATGTAATTAATTATTTCTTAGTCTATCAAAATATTTTCGCTTATTATTTGGAAATATATACCATAATTTACTGGAGCTATATCGGTTGTATCACAAAACCACACAAAAATATAAGTTTTCTAATAATCTAATTCAATGTTTAAAACGTGAAAGCGCAACAAACATGTCTCTACATATCTCTAGCTTCAGCAGCGCCCTCTAAATTTCATACATTTTGAAGGATACTTTATACACAAAAATATACTTATTACCTCAACACGCCATTGTCACAAAGTAAGCTGTAAGAAAAATTGTTTCTTAGCAACAGGTACAACGTCTCAAAACGTTGTTACATCGGATAGTGGAGAAATTATGGTGCAATATTCCTCGACTAATGAAACAGTGTCCATTATTGACGATTTAATTATGAGAAACCACTGAAGAGATGAATTAATTATTTTTAATGAGATAGTTTCTCTAGTGAACCAGTTGCTATCATTTCTAATTTAAAATGTAGAGGTCACGTGCCGTGTTTTTGCAAATTGCTTTTAAACAAGTTAAAAAAGTCGATCTTCAACGAAATTCATTAATATCTTGCTTGGAACTATGACAACGTTTCTGTATTAATTGTACACGCGTACTTTTTTTAAGAATTGTATTTTAATAATACCTAGAAACGATAAAATTAGTAAGAACGACTCAAATTATGGAAAAAGAAACTCATGGTCCCAAAAAAATGATTAATACGTTTTAAATAATAGTTATATATTCATATAGCATGAAATAAATATTATTACCATCGTCGGTGAAACAACTTAGAGCAGAAAATAATTTTTATTGTAAATGAAAATAGTGCCACCTCTACATGATTCCTTTAAGCAGCAAGTTTTGTAGCGTATAAATAACAGTTAAAGAATGCTCGGTAGATGTCACTTTAATAAATCGACAACATCAGAACTAGGGAACCCCGACAGTACGATAGATTTTAGATTAACTTATACATATAAATTGTAGATGGAGACACTACTATCTTATTAATTTTGTAATTTAAGCACTTTGACTAAGTTATTACTTAAAACTACTTCACATTTAATACTGCTTTTAAAGTTTGTAAATATTACAAAAATATTTTGATTTTACATAAATTGGTACATTATTGTTAACCAAATTAAATATTTGGTCAATCTTAGGCAGAGTGAAAAGTTACGGAGTTCGAAAATTGGGAGTTGAGTTTATTTAATTATTGTCTACTGTATGCTGATAAAAAGTAACCCACCGCTCGAATAATAATATATTATAATTGCCCGGAATCATGTTAGTAGGAGAAACTTACTATCTACAATTCATTTGCTTCACCGGAACGGAAAACAATGATTTTGTTTGATGGATTACTATTAGTTGAACAGTGATAGGGTATGTTCGGATCTCAGTAAATACACACTTTGAAAATATAAAAATTACAAGTTCTTAAGTGTCATATATGAGCAGACAAATTGATTTGGGATTGAAGTATGACTTTGTTCATAGTAGCTGCGACCAAGTAGAGGCAATTATTCTACCATTTAGATGCTGCATCGCTTGTTGTTTAGTCTCTAAATATTATTTTGGTATGGAATAAGACAATGGTTAGATAACAACTGTTATAGAAGAGGTACCAAATTAGATATTTCAAAAGCTCCTGCAGCACCCAATGGCATTAATCCCGACATCGGAGTCAGAGTCCGTATATCAATCTAGTCTATTAACCATCTAAGCCAAGATTTGCACTATCTTGGTGAATCAGATAATTAGCAGAAGACGCCCAGTTTGCTTTCTTCCTCTATATTAGTTGAACCCGAGGAAATAGGTCCATATTCTAAGTCCGACTCCATTTAGCACAGGTCCGGTGTCTATGTTAAGCCGCCTACTGTGCTGACACCGTATATGCTCTTGTAATTCCTGTCCATTCCTTTACGACAGCTTATATGACTGGTTGTTGAGTATGGTGGTGGGTTGTTATTAGAACTGTCCAGTGTTTATGTGCGATAACTCATGTTTTTAATTATTATTTATAACAAAATGTCACTTGTAGTCTAATACGTAAAAAGTCACCAATACTATATAAGGTAGGATTAAATAAGGCACGTTTATAAATAAAAAACAAAAATCACTCTATGACCGTTTAAGATGTTATCAGAAACTCTGGCGATTATTTAGTACAGGCGATATTGTCAATCGCTAGATCTAGCGAGACTATTATACTCATTTAAAGGAAGGGAATCCCCTGTTCGCAATTAAAATTATCACAAATTCCATTCTCAATGCTATCGATTTGAATTGTAGATGATAGAATCAAAGGGTTCAAATTGTTAGCTTAGATTACAAGCTATTATTATTGTTTTTATTTAAGAAGTTTACCGCCCTCGAAACGTGACACTCGGAGCGATGCGTCCCCCACTGTCTCCTCTGTATTACGCCTCTGCACTAACCTTTATCGTTCGTTGACTTTGTAAAGGCCGACAAGAGTATATTATAAAAATAGAGAGAGATCATTTAATTTATAATGATGTAACTTTTTATTGTGGCATCGTCTCGTTTACGCGTAGGCATCGTTCGTAGGCTCTGGAAGTAGGTGGAAATAACGTTTAATTATTTCACGCAAACAATGAGTGGGTGTGGATCCACGATATATGGTATTTGGGGGTGACAGAGCTGTTTCGAGTGTGTAGAATTACGATGGGTTATAAATAACATAAGCTTCATCAACTCGTATGTCAGTGAGCAGACGTTATAGATTTATATTTATGGCGTATATATTGCAGAGAGTTGCTATTCAAAAAGTGTTTTTAAGATTTTATAAATAGTAAAAATAAGTTGAACGGTTTGTGCATTTATATTTATTTGGCGTGTCGTGATAGCTAAGACGGAACGGCCGTGGAATTTTTAGTAGGCAGTATTTATTATAATGTAAATATTTTCTTGATAAATGTTCCTTATAGTCGGATATAATAACTTTTACGCAGCCGGTGCTACTGAGGCAAATTAAAATATTTGTTTTTCCTTATATATTTATTATAATTACAGAGAACACCTATACAGTGAAGGACGTAAGAATTTAATAAAATGTCCGGATTATTAAGGGATCAATACGAACTCGTAACTATTGAATTCACAAATACAAATTCTTCAGGTAACTTGTTAAGAAGGACCCCGCGCGCATCATATCGGTACGCTTTGAGCGGTTAATCCGTCACCAAGCTGGGTTGTAGAAATTTGTATCCGAATGAGTCAAAATCTTTAAGTACCTAGTGATAATTCCGTCAAAATGACCCATTTCTAGTTTGCCACAATAGTTCTTGGATTAGATTCTTGCTTACTATCAGGTATAGTGTCGTTGTTTCAACATGTTATTATAAAACAATTAAAAGATGAATTAATGTATATCAATAAATTGCCGAATGTGTATAAGCGCATCGCTTCAGAACGGCTGCACTTATTTTTTGGTGTATTGGCATTGTCAGGTCAAGGTTTGTAAGGTAGTTGTAAGAATATGAAGAATATGTTTAAAAGATGGTACAGAGATGTGAAAAATATCGTATAAAATAAAAATCTATAAAAAAGTGAGCGAATAAGATAGAAGAAGAGAGATTGCTTTATTAGTACGTACACTCATGCGAAACCCGGACAGGCAGCTAATAATAAGTAAGTAAGAGTAGTGTCAGTTTTAATCTAACAACCAAAAAGACCATGGCATATGAATACAACAGGATAAAAAAGAGGAAAACATTCGAATTTCAGAACGAGCATGTTTAGAATAAAATTGCTAGGGAAGTTAAGTAAATGTGAAATTATTTCCATATATTCCAGACTACCTTCTAGTACTATCTCGACTTCATAATAAAATACATAACGATTAAATTATTTTGATTCGAATCTATTTGAATACTTGTATGTATTAAATATGTTGGTTTTCGTTTGTCATCTTCCGGCGCAGGGATGCTAATTAAAAATAGTATTAAGAAATTATCTTTGTTCGTTACAAGTACTGATAATTTTTATTGATAAGCTTTCAGCATAAATGGAAATAATTTATCTTCAACATTAAGTACTTTGTTACATCATTTGTCTATAAAAGCCGGTGTGTCACATTGCTTACAATTAATTGTTTCGTAACCACAGACCGTCAAATATAGTTGTATGGGGAACTCAGCCCGATTGTATAAAACATATTATACGAGATAAAGTGTTATCGTGTTCATTGTCATTATCCGGGTTACCTGCCGTTTTATCCTTCATAAGCATAAAAGTCTGGGCTGACATTATAAAAAAAAAAACATAATAATAGCAAAATTAATACATAACCATTTCAGTTTAACAAAATATAAACTTACAACTTCCACGGACGAGTTATTAAAATAAACAGCAGAACTAGTGAAAAATAAAATATGAAATACAAATTATGACAAGCCATGCACAATTTAAAGTGCTGTACACCTCGGCTGCGGTCATTTATCAAGCTTATATTAATTAGGGCACTGATATTGCAGCCAGAGAGCTGGTCATTTATTATAAACAGCTACTTAATTGCATACTATGTAAGCGATACGATAGGGGAATACAATGTACGTCCTTGATACCGTAATAGAATAAAGGTAGTTAGGCTAAATTATAGTACTCGCCTAGTTATTTTTTTTAATATGGTACTGGTTTAATGTTCAGTATTTTGCATGATGATAAGTGACAATATGCTCTAGAATAGCAATACGTTAAGCCTAGACAAGCAGTTTCTTTAGTACAACTCTTCAACTTAAGAGTGGTAGCTAGCCAGATGTTTTCATCACGTAGTTTTCTTTCAAAAAACCTCACGTTATGATTCGAAACTATGTGGATTGAGGTGTCCGAAGAGACTCTGCTGATCCATCGTCGTATGAAATTTATCATGTAGTTATATTCAAAAGCCAATCGCCATTAGCTTAGCGGCACCATTACGTATACATGATCTCTTAACACTAGACGTTATGTCGGATAAATTTTAACCTTAACCCTTTCATGAAATGAATAATTTTAAGCGATGGTTATGTATTTGTCAATACATGTACAGTTAAACCAGGATACTTAGAATCATTAGGGACAAGTATTATTAGGTCTACATTCGTCGCTGGTATACTATGCCGTCTGTGTTGCGTTGGTACCACGATGAAACGCGTGATCGAAAAGGATATGTGATTTGGTTTTTGCCATGGTCATCAAACAGCGATATTAAAATGAAAATCGATTGGCGGGAAAACAAATGAACTACTATTCTTTTAGTAAATGTCAAATTTATTCTAAAATTAATTTCACACTTCACTTCACATTTGCCAGTATTAAAAATCGTAAGGACTTGATAAATTCTTAAGCACTGAGTATTTTATGAACTAGTACATAGTCAAGGAAACGACACAAATTTCAACTTAAATAATGAAAATGGTAAGTAATAAATCGTTTATAAATAAATACATTATAATCTGTACACACAAAGATTTGTGTTTCAAATAATTCCAATTATGGAGGTATAATATGCAGTTAGGTAGAGAGTATTGAACCCTACACTTACTTAGTTATAGAGATAATTATTACTTTCTGAGAAACAACTCTCATGTAAAAAGGTTTACTAGTTTTGCAAGATAAAGTGTTTTGCTGTAAAGACATTGAGATCTTGGAATGGATTTTTTTAGACAGTTTTTGGCGTACTTATGGACTGTTATGTTGTGACTATATTTGTTACTAATAAATCAGGGTTATTTGGCCCCATATTGTGTAATATTAACGACATTTTCCGTAATATAGTTTAGTTTTTGTGTATAAGTAGACTAAGGAATAGTAATACAAAACATAATTCTGATATGTTATAAAAACGGTTACTATCTGTATAATAACGAGTGTTCTGAAGAACTATTAAACTTAATTTCTTCTTCTTTCTTCCATAACTGAATCAAAAGCACTGGACGGTAAATTAAATCTGTACACGAACTTAAAGTTTGCTACGCTTCATTCTTATCTTTACCGTAACGTGAATTTGTAGAATAGTTACGCAAACAGTGCGTTCCTTACTTCTTATGACATCGGAATATTTCAGCAAAATGTGAAATATTATTTACACCATTATGACAGCAGAAAATGGCGATGGCTTGAATATCTTTCGGTTGTTGCCGTAGTTTTTTAATTATACCGTGTTTACTATTATAACAAGGGGCTATCAATTTATTAGAACACTGATGTCATCAACATGTATTTTGTAATGATATAACCCAATTGATAATGGCAGTAAGTTAGTAAGTGCTCTAAGGATTTTTTTTATTATGGTGCCCTCTTCGCCGTTTCAAGCTCGTCACTGGCTGGCTGCTCATCAGCACACCATAAACCTAGCAAAACGATGACAACCGTAATTTTCCTAGAACTTTTACATTTTAATTAATTCATTCATTATTAATACTAGTGGTCGTTCAGTAGTCGAAATTCGTTCATAATAAGAGATATAAAGTTTTTTGTTAGTTACAAATAACATAGATTGTACACGAAAGAGCGTGAAGTATCAGGAATAGTAACTATAAAGGCTTCGGACTCTTACAAGAAGAGTTCATGTGGTGAAAAACAAAGAAGATTGAATATACCAATAGACATTTTCATTATCTTGGCTTGCAATTGCCACGGATATGCAAGTGACTGGATATAAGCTAAATAACACCGGGATCTCAATAAAGGTAAGATGGATTTAGTCTTAAGACAGTGATTTATGTGTATCGTATTTGATTTATGGTTTGAAATTAAAAATCTGTCATGAATTTAAAGGGCTCGGTTATATTTTTTTTAAAGGTTGCCTTCGTAGATTTTTTTTGCGTCCTACATCTAATAAATTTCATCGTTCAAACCATAATAAGTAACCGACTGAAGTGTTTACTGATTGTATGCTGTATTACAGGATATTTTATCAAATATTAGTATTAAGGTGAGTTTTCATACAAGAACCGTATTTTTAACCATTTTTGTTCTATTCCAAAACTGATAATACGTGCTAGCACCGTACTTGGAGTGATTATAGCGCAATCCCTAAAATAAAAGAAGAGGTAATAAAAACGGCCGAGAATGAGGTGAGCACATGTTAAGGATTCCAAACCGTGTGAAGAAAAACATATCATTTTGGTAAATACATAACACAAATAAATTTGCTAGGTCCACGGCGCCGCACGTGTATGGGGACAACGCCGCATTCTGGCTGCGGCGGTAGGGCCGGACTTATCGTTGCCGAGTGTGGTTTCGGCCATGCTCGGCAGCGAAGAGGCATGGCAAGTGATGGTCTCCTTCTGTGAGGACGTCATCTCGCAGAAGGAGGCGGTGGAGAGGACCCGAGAGCTGGATCCTCTTAGCGACCCTCTCCGCCAAAGAAGAGCCCGTGGAAGGAGGCGGCGGTTTGCACGTCTCCTTCCACCTTCGTAGCCGGACTTGAGGGGATCGGCCGGGGGCCCATCTCCTCATTGCACAAGTCTGGCTGACGAGGGGAGTGAGCTGGTTGTGTACCCAGTCCTACCCCCCTATAAGGACGAAGCCCGGCGGCCAATTTCCGCCGGGCTGACCGCAGGGGCGACATGGTGATAGCTTTGCACGGTCCCATGTCGCCCTGAGCAAAGCGGCGGTCGGTACAACGTGGGGGTTTAGTCCGTGCGAGTAGGACATAACACACTCTCTCCCTCGAGAGGGTGGGTATCCATAAGGGATTTCCCCACGTTAATAAAAAATAAGAAATGGGCTAAATCTAGACTTACAAACAGACAAACAAACTTGGAACAAAATACCTGTACATACGAAAATACAGTTTTATCAATATACATGGTGTAACTGAAATCTTGGTATGCGATTCGAACTCGCACTTGGTAATTTTTGTATGTAGTCGAATTTTATATGGGATTAATCAAAACGAGTAATATTTTCTTGATCACAAAGTTAATATTATCATAATGTAAAATAACCGACTTAGTATAATGTAAAATATGACTCTATTTATTACGTGGACACCTTAGTATTTGATGATGTGCCTATTTAATATAAAGGAGCCACTCATCAAATACTGTCCATACCCATATATCCGTAGTGCTAGGCTACGAAAGAGACGGATGAGAAAAGATTACATGTGGCAGAAATGCGAATGTTAAGATGGATGTGTGGTGTAACAAGAATGGATAAGATTAAGAATTAGTATATCAGAGGAAGTTTGAAAATAGCACCAGTGACAGAGAAGTTGAAGAGTAATAGGTTAGCATGGTACGGGCATATTATGAGAAGAGATGAAAGTCATGTAACAAGAAAGATTTTGAGTTTGAAAATGGATGGATATAGGAGTAGAGGAAGAACGAAAAAGGTGTGGATGGATTATGTGAAAAATGATATGTGTATAAAAGGTGTGAATGCCGAGATGACATCTCACAGAGGAGAGTGGAAAAGGAAGACATGTTGAGCCGACCCTACTTTGGTGGGATAAGGGTAAGATGACGATGATGACCCATATACTCGTTATATACTTTAAATATTTTTATTTTATATGATTTTTTTGATACATTAACCATCGTTATTTTAATATATACTGAATCATAAGGTTTAAGTAAGTAGTTAGTATTATTTTACTTAGTTAAAACCGGTTTACAGTAATTCTAAGTACCAAGTTGGAGTAAAGTTAAAACGACCGTAATTTCCTTACCTGCTTCGTTAGTAGATAATTGGTAATTAATGAAAATGGCACCCGATACGGGCACGCCATTAGCCTAAATTCCAAGTAAATTGCTATAAAATGATAGTTCCTGAGAAATTTTTTGATGGAACTCGAAAATGTCTATATAAAATATAAAATCTGAAGTGTTGTAATAAGTAGAGTGGAATGCGAGCTCGACGTTGGGCGCCACTTTGATAAGAAGAAATAATGCGTCCATGTACGTGAATGGCTACTAGAGAACGCATGGTCTAGGTAGATTCCTTATTTATGTTATATTAGTTGGTCAAAATGACTGCACAATTGTCTTAAATACCAATGGCAGTCGTCGCCATTATGGCGACCTGCAAAAGTGCCTCTTCACGTCTCGTTTGAAGGACCCGACATCGTAAGTGGGAGAGAACACACTGGCCGGGAGGCGATTCCACATTTTCACAGTACGACAGAGATAAGAATTTTCGAATATCTTAGTTCTTGCCGGGATGGTTGCTACTGTGAAACTGTGGAGACGCGTACCGGCCCGCATCACTCTGTAATGGAAAGAAGAATATAGGATGAGGTTAAACAACTCTTCAGAACACTCGCCTTGATACATACGATAAAACACGCTCAATGAGGCGATATCTCTTCGTAATTGAAGCGGTTCAAAGTTGTTAATAACCTCTGTATCATTCACAATGCGAACAGCCCGTCGCTGCAGCCTGTCTAGGGCATCAAGGAGGTATTGAGCGGAACCATTCCAGAGACGCGAACAGTGATTGATATAGCAAGGTAAAAGGATGCCGATAGATCGATATTAAATATGATATATTAGCGACGAACGTTAAATAATGTTATAGCATTTTGCCCACTAACACAAAAACAGAGAACTCTGTCTCACTATTTCGTTTCGATTTGGAAATCGAATATGAATTTTAATCAGACAATCTAGTTCGAGCTGTTATAATTTTAGAATACGCTTAAACTGTATTTTTAGTAGCGCTCCTAACGGAAATAAGAAAAATGTGAAAATCACAGTACATTATAGTCCCTTAATGATATTAGGATATTACATATAATATTGACGTTTCGTCCAACTGATCACTTTGACCTCAAATATCTGGCGTTTGGTTAGGAATTCCAAATTCAAATTTATTTCAAAATGAAGCTTGTCTTTCGAATTTAGTGATTCATTTGTTTTCGAATTAATTAATTTTAATTGGGAAAACTTAAAATATCGCGTTATTTACGAATACGAGTTCCAACGTGGTAACAGCGCTGCTGAAATAGCTTGAAGGATAAATGATGTGTACAGGGAAGTTATTGTAAAAGAAAGCACGGTACGTATTTGGTTCTAACGTTTTCGTTCTGGAAATTTTGACCTACAGACCAAACCCAGTGAACGAGCGAAGACTCTAGTTGATAATGAAGAAGGTGATTCAAGAAGCGAATCCATTACAAACTACGTCAAAGTTAGCAACAAGCTTCGGTGTGTGTGATAAAGTAATTGTAATTCACTTGACATATATTGTAAAAGTGAAAAAGCTCAAGAAATGGGTACCGTATGAATTAATTGAAGCACATCAACAAAAACGCTTTCAGATTACATTTACGTTATATTACTCAACCGTCACAATAATGAGGAAATTTTGAATCGTATCATTACTTGTGACGGAAAATGGACCCTTTACGACAATCAAAGATTCTCATCATAGGAATTGAACCCAGGAGAACTGGCCAAATCCTGTGCCTAGCGATAGTTAACTCAGAAAAAGGTACCGGTGAGTTTTTGTAAACCATGATGGAAAAGCTAGTCGTGAAACAACCGAGACTGATCAATCTCTTTAATCCACTGCTGCTTTAGGCCAACGCTAATGCTTATACTTCGCGAGTCGCGGTCGTTTAATTAGAAAAACTACGATTGGAATGTTTCCGACACTCATCATACTCTCCGGACTTTACTACAACAGGCAGTCCAACCCGCCGTCAAAGATTATATTGATTCTCGCTACCACTATCTTTTTAGTAAATGGAAACAATAAACTATCTTTAAAATGGCGAAAGTGCATAAATAAAAATGGTACATACTTCGATTGATTAAATATGTATTTTCATAATACTTTTTTTTTTCTTTTTCCATATAAAAAGCTAATATTACACATATAGATCTAATATTTTAAAATTATATAAACTTATGCCAGACGTAAAATTAACCATATTACAGTTCGATAAAGTTTAAAAGAAAATATATAGAGGTCAGTTGTTAACGACATGCGAGTTTAAACACCATACCAAAAATTCTAAGTATCTGAAAATACTGGAAAAACTCAAAACAAGTTCGTCGACGCTTGTCACTGTAATCCGATTTATATCACTGCAGTGTAATGATCGTTTCCCGACCATCCCCTAATTATTAATGTTCAGTAATCTCCATATTTGTCGCAGGTCCACGTAACCTAATCCAATATTCCTACAGTCAATACTTAGAATAATGAAGCCACTATAGGTCGATAGTTATAGATAATTCAAGGCTTCTCGTGTAATCCATCCAAGCGTGGCCAGTTCGCTGGATGGAAATGTAAAATTGGAGATCGTAAAGGCTAAACGAACGCAGTGTTGCAGATCACCGGATTCGGAATAAATAAAATGCTAATCCGATTCCCCTTTACTGTAGGTCATCGTTTCTCAACTTTGTTAGTGCCGTTACCCGCTAAATATCCTAATAAAAAAATGTTGCGTGATACTCATATATTATTTTGAATTTTGTTACCTACCTATGGTGTATTTTAATAAATTCTCAGCACCTACAAGTGTAGGTGCTGAGAATGAATTTTATATGATTTTTTTTAATGAATTTTACATGCTTACAAAAATTTATTTAAAACTAGATGACCCAGTGAACTTCGTATCACTTACATATATTTGTGTAAAATGTGGTCAAAATGTAATACAAAATATTTATTTAGATTATAAATACAACACAGTTATCAATTTAAAGCTTTCTCATGTACTATTTTTATTTCCGAAACAGAACTGTTTTGCATTCCAACAAAATAGATCAAACATATCGGGCCTCGTACTATGAAACAAACAAATTTCTGAACGCACCTTTAAATATTTGACAAACGAATGACATTTTTTTATTTCTAAAATGACAAATAACATCAAATGTTTCATAGCTGGGAAGATTTTGTATTTGAAAATTAAATTGTATTTTTTAGTATTTTCTTAACTTATTATTCTCACCGTTTTGAACCTTCCCTGAACTTCCACAAATATTTCAAGATCAAAATTAGTCAAATCAGCAGAGCCATTCTCGAGTTTTAGCGAGACAAACGAACAGCAATTCATTTATATATATAGATAACTAATCACCTATACGGCTTTGGGTATTATTTCATTTTATTCTGTTAAGAACAAATGGGTTATTTATAGATTTCGCGCATATAATCTAGATTCTCAAAAACAATCTATAATTAATAACCTTAAAACCTCCAACAGTTCCACACAATACACATCTCAAATCTCAAATAATAAAATATATACCAGAAGTAAATATTAAAAAAAAATAATAATAAGTCGTTTTATCCCATTTTTTTGATTTTAATGTATTTCATAGAAACTAATTATGCCACAGATTTGATTTCCTGTTATAATAACCAATTTAAATGATTGTATGTTTACCTATAATGGACATTTTTAAATATTCACAAAACGTGCCTGTAATGTAAATGTAATGTAATGTAGATTTTGTATCAAAATGTAATATCTAATAATATTTATAAAAATAAATGAAGCCTCTTACTATGCGTGAAATTATAACTCTACTTTGTTTTTATAATAAAATAGAACACGAAGTAGTGATGGCGCCACTTGTAAGTATTTAGTAGCACGAGTGTGATACCTGTTAACAATTATAGTTACTCGATCAGGTAGTGGGGAGGCTTAGGAGCTTAAAATAGTTTAATATTATATTATTTGTAACAACTGACACCATATTTACGTGCGACAAACTTGAAAACGACCCGAGTAATATAAGTTATGTTATTATTATTTTGTAAGGTCTAACTTACGAATACTCGTATTTAAATTAAAATTATTTCAATGAAACTGTGAACTCATATATATTATCTTTATTAATCCATTCTGACGCCCTTCCATATTCCTGAACATATCCTTTTATGGATCGCGACCCAAAGGTTGAGAAACGATGGTTTAGAAGTTAAGCCAATAATGTCGATCCCATACCTACACAGACCGCTCAGAGTGCTTAAATGATATCGGATAAGTTTTGCCGTTATGTCTTATTGTTTTTTTTTTCTTTCTTTGATGTAGCAACATTGTTATGTTGTTTTTCTTCTGCAATTGGGAGATATTTATCCGTATATTAAAAAAAATATGTCTGCGTGTTTTCCACCTAATTGTATTAAAACTCGAAGTATACGAGTATGATATATTATTATTTCATTTTTTAAAGTATTAGTATGAATTATCTAACATTAACTAATTTACTAAACACGCACAGCGGTTTTATTACTTTTAAATTTTAAAATTTTCAGTTACCGTGAACACAGTTGGGTTAGGTACCGCATCGAGCAACTGAAGCACGCGATATGGTACCTCGCGCTTATTGATTTAAGCAGTCATGGATCAGACTTTATAGGTAATGCTCAGTTCTCGTCATGCGACCATCGCACTTTCGGCCTCCGATACCTTACACCACATCGCTCCACGTTTCGCACTATTACTTCGTTCGTTTAATTAACTTTCTGACCTACACTTTAACTCATCGGCTGATTTTTTTAGATCCAGATGTCAAAATGGCTGAGTATGTTTTTTTTTTTTATGTCACGATGTCGTACATTGTAAATTTCATGGTTTATTAGAAGAAAGTTAGTACAAATGAAAAAATAATTTTATAATACGTTTTATATAAAAATTATAATTCTACAATATATCATTTGTTATTTTTGTAAGATTTGCAATAAATTAATATTTGTATAAGCTTATTCTGCCAAAGGTCTGTTGACCTGTACCTCATAAGATCTACGTTCGTCTGTATGGAGCTTAAACCATCGCATCTACCATGGTGAGTGTTCCGACGAGTTGTTTGAACTGATACCCGCTACTGCATTCCATTATCGTACAACCGGACTGAAATTGAAATTTCAGTCATACCACCTCGATGAGTGGAGTTCTTCTACGGTGAGATTTTCAAGATCGTTTCTGCCTCGAACGTCGACCTTGTGGAATCGACTCCCAGCGGTGGTGTTTCCAAAGCATTACGGGTTACCAAACCTTTAAGAAATGAGCGTACACTTCTTTAAAAGACCGGCAACACACTTACGACTCCCCTGGTGTTGCTAGTGTCTATGGATGGCGGTGATCACTTACCAGTCAGGTGACCTACCTATTTGTTTGCCCCCTATGATATAAAAAAAACCTTTATAGTTTTGGACAATACCGGGCATTAATGTTAAATAACTTATAATCTTCCCTAATAAATACGCTATAAAATGCATAAACACATTCTGAAATCTGACTAGTAGCTTAATATTCGTTCATATAAAAAAAGACAGCAATCTAATGACGTTCATAATATTAGTTTAACTAGTTGTTAAGTAGGTTTAATCCATAATAACCTCTTACTTCTTAATTACTGTAATAAAAATTAGTAATAAAACGGTATGTTGGTGTAGAATTATTTCTTAGAAGAAATAAAATTCATCTCGTACTTTAGACGGGGATATTAAGAAAGTAATTGCCCTGAATAAATCTATCCACGTCACAGATTGTAGCCCGAATCCACGCGTAGCTCAAATTATTGCGTTCAACATTTTTTAAAATTTCGTATAGGGTTATTTGAATGACGATAGAGTATATACTAAGAAATGTGTTTTTGGAATGTATTTAAGCGTGTTACTTTAAAACGCTGCACTTATTTGGTTTATTCCTTTTTTTATGTTTCTAGTTGTCCAGTTTGTATGAAGACCGATAGTAAACAGCAGACAGGAGATGTTCAGTTGTTCAATTCTCATTAATAATGACATGTTCGTACTCTAAATGGAAGACTTGATATCATTTTCTTCGTTTATATGCCCGTGTGAGGCCTGGAGCGGATAGCCTAGTGCTTAATATTTGGTATACTTTGTAGTCTAAAATGTTTATCTTTTTTTTATTTTGATCTCCAGATTCACCTTAATTGTAAAAATAACATAAGTCATATTATAATTTGAATAGGACGCCTGTGAATAAACAATAGGAGGGATAAAAATAAGTTTTTTACTTACAAATATTCAACTGAATAACTTGTTCGTTTATAAAGCTACCAAATAGTTTTAGGTCTTTTCGAAATGGTTTTTTTTTATTATTAGTTTTGCTTTAAAATGTGTTTGCCAGCGTCTGAGCGACTGTGTAAGTGCATTGCGTAGTTATTGTAAGTGCAGGTATTGTCATTTTTCCAAAGCAGGATGAGTTATGTGACACTTTTAGGGTGCGGTGTCTTATGTAGCGGTTTTGATGAAAAATATTACATTAATTTTAAACTGTATAACAGTATTTGTTATACTTTAATTATTGCTTATCTATCAGGGGTTTTTGCACCTTATATAGCATTTTAAGAGATACCTTAATTAGGTATAATCTGTTACTCATGTAATTATATCTTTTATTAGCACTTCTCATTCTATATTTTATTGTTTTAAATTTGACATTAGTATCTTTTTCACAGAGATTTTTATTTTCGCGGACTAATTGTACTTTCAAAGAATATATATTATTCTTAACAATTGTAAGTGATAATTTTATTCAGTCATGATTAGTCTGAGTTAGAAGTGATCATTTAAATCACATAAATAACGTTATAGTGACTACAACCGCGGCAGCGTCGTAGCTCCTGGTGTAGAGTCAAACCTGTGAAGGCTGCCGGCTTTAAAGTGATTAAGGCTCGGTAGTACAGAATTCACCCATTTATTTATAATAAGCCATAGTTATTGGTGATGGAAAGTATATCATGGTGGGGTTTGAGATTTTTCTAAGCTCTTCTTATTAGCCACTATCCTTTAATTGCAAAGCTGTCATCAAGCACCCTACAGATATGTTGAAACAGTTCTACTTAAAGGCCAGTCATCCTCTAGATTTACCATGTTTATCTAAGATACCGTCGAATATTTAACATGAGGTGAGATTATGGTCAAACGACGAAACCCACAAAGTGTAAAAAATGTAATGCTCAAGCTCTTCCTTTAAACCGGCCACAGGTGTAAGACGATCCCCGTGGGGATTTAGTGAATACGAATCCTACACAACTCTCCCTTAAGCTATTCGAGACTATATCCGTGATGGATATCTTTACATTATCAATAATTACAAAGGTTGACATGACAAAAACCATGGTAGTAAATTAGACCCATCATTATTTAAGCTAAGTAGACTCAACAGAATTGGCCTAAACTAGCTAGTGTTAAAATTAAACAATGCGCCTAAATATGGTCTGAGAATTTGAATTATAATCAAATAGTTTTTATTTTGTATAAATGTGTGTGAGTTTGCAATAAAATCTCAATAAAGCGGACCACGCCCTAGTAGTTTTATTAAAAGAGTGCCTTTCACTTTGCAAGCGCTTTTTCCATTTACTAAAGAAGTACCGTCACTGCTGCGTACCTACTCATTTACGAAGAAACGTTTGCTGTTAAGAAGTTGCGTAGTGCATTATAACTGCAAAAACTTTAACCGTGCAAGAAAATAGGAATCGCAAGAAGCATTACATTTCTTGTGTTTTGCTTTGTGGAAAATATTGTCTACACATTTTTAACTACAAGAGAAAGAGACAAAATGAAAGTAGTGATTTATCTTACTGAATATCATATATTAGGTGTCTTATAATTGATATATATTTTATATAATGTAATCACAAGTATACCCTAGTACTTCGCATGGTATTATGTCGATATAATTCAACTGCCCAAAACCCTACGATTTTGAATCCGTTATCCCATATTATAAAATATTTGCAATCTTAAGAACTACTTATGTACTTGAATAAGTTATGATGAAGTCTTCGAACGGTGAATCGTATCGTCTATTAATTACTTCGTAGAACCATGTCTCTCTGGGTTGGTACCAAGTCTCTTCAATGCTTGTCTGTTGTCAGTGCTTGTCTAATTAGCTTTATAACTTTCACTATGCGTAAAAGAATTAGGAGTACAAATAATAAAAGGTTTCAGTACTCCGATATCTTAAGTTTCTCATGTGAATATGAGACTTTATTAGTTGTGTCCATTAAAGGTTTCATAGATTCTCCAGATTTTTTTCAAAAATACCTTTTAGTGTCCCACGTATAGGGAGCCGCTTCATTAATCCACAAACTTTTAATTTACCACTAGCAATAACTAGCATAGGCCAACATTTGTCCTTTACATCGCATGCTTTCTTTTGTAACAGTTTACGTTTTAAATCCGATATTTTCTTTTGTGTCTCTTTGGCCTCAACTAGAAAAAGAATTTATTTACGTGTTTCATTTATTTTAATTTTCCTTTTTCTTAGTTTTAATACTATGAAACACCTTCTTATTGTCTTATTTTGTGCATGTTATGTTTACATTTAGCAGAGTTCATCGAACTTAGTTATGTGGACCTTAAATAAATAAATAAGCTTGGATTTAGAGAAAGTTCTTTTTAATTTATAATTATATTTTACCTTTCTCAAATTTGCAAACTTGTACAATAATACGAATATGGAAATAACCTTATCTTCCAAAATGAATAGTAATTTTTTTAATTATTTCTGATAACAAATATTAAGCAGAATATTTCTATGATTTACTCTTTTCATATATTATTCTAATAATGAAAGTTAATAAAGACAATAATAAAATATCTATTTACTTTATAATATTTCAGTTTTTAGTAATGATGCAAGCGTGTACGGACACCACATCATTAGACTAAGTTTCGAGTACTTAAACTGAGCCTGAGTTTTTCAGAGAAGAAATAATCGTGGTGAAACCATAGCATAGAGGCTTCTTCTCAAGTTGAAAATCTGTCACCAAGGTGTATTCCGCCTTAACACTTGAGAGACAGTTTTAACTTAGTGTGTTACCATGTTATTGTTCTTTAACATCAAATATCGTGATCAAATATTACAATCTATAAACACAAAAGAAGTTTTATGAATTTTTAGTACATCAATCAATTATTTATTAGCAAATGCTCCGTTAAATCAAGCAGTCTAATGATCATATTCTAATTCCAGTTTACTCGTTTCCTCTAGATCTTTTTAAGCTTAAGTACAATGTTCAATTTTTTACGTTTCTGTTTCGAATGTAAATGAAGTTTGTAACTTCGTTTCGTGGATTAGCATCAAAGGCAAGCGGCCGCAGCGCCGAGTGCCCTTTGTGCTTGGACTTTTTAAAAAGTTTTCAAAAGTAATGAAATCAAGATAAAATCAGATGAAAAACTGAAACGAGTAGTAATAACAAAATGTCTAGGTACTGTAAATGTTGTAAACGTGTACTGAACTGAGTATACATTTTTTGCGATAAAAGAGTTATTATATAGGTTCTTCATCATATAATTACGATGACATGAAAAGTATTTTCACAAATGCATGAAATAAATAAAAATTATCAACAAAACGTTAGTAAGTGATCCTATAAGTATTTGCAGCTTAATTAACTCAATATTAGTTTATCTGATAAAGTATTACGGAATAGATTTTTAAGTAGCCACCGTAGAGAACTTAGAACAACTTAAATTTACTCGATCTCTCTAATTTGGAACGCTGACCTACATCCACAATAGAAGTAATAGAAGGCTGGAGAAATAAAAGTTAATATAAAAAAAACCTTAGATAAAACAGTAACTAAGTTGTTGAAAAGGTAAGGATAAACATATATCGTATGTCCATTACTCCGGTTTCTACCAGCAAGAGATATTATAATCAAATTCTAATATATAACAAAACACAAAATACTTTTGCAAAATTGCTTTACTTTTATCTCTCTCAAACTTAAACTTGTATTAAATATAATGTTTATAATTAATACGAGTTTAGACAGTCCAACCGAACTTCAAAATAATGTATATTCTAAGGTCAGTTAGAAAAGATTGCTACTCCTGGGGATAAAGTTAAAACGCCTCGTAAGCTAATTTTTGTTACTAAGCATTTTTTTTTGAACCACAAATCAATAGTGTGAGCATTATTTCTCTGCGTTGGAAATTTGTTCGACGCTTTTGCAATCGAACCTTGTCCGAGATATTACAAAGATATATCGTTATAAAATATACCAATACAGAGAAATCCTGTTTGGTTAGTTGTTCAATTATCCATAGTGACAAGGCCCATAATTATTATCCTCAGCTCGAAAATTCTTCAGCTTTTGTCACTCAAAGGTTCAGCCCGAGGCAAACACAAAGAAATAAGGTTAAAAAGGACTTTAATAACATCGTGTTATAACCCGAGGCTGTCTGAAGGCTCCTACCGAATAGTGTCGCATTTAAAGGACAGGTCGTCAGAATATGAGAAAGTTTTATTACATAAAGAGAAGCAACTTTAACGATATTATCACTTACAAATTTACGCATTTTACTTGGATTTTAATATTTCCATAAAGTTTATATTATTTATTCTAGTTATTTCTAAATTATCACAGATAACTTTTATATAGTATACTTTACAGTAACCATACAATGTCTGATCAGAGATCGACAGCCTATCGTGCATCGCTGCTGTCATGCCAGTCTGCGTGTTGTAACATAACTGAGAGAACACATAAATTTATGAATGTTCCACAGCTTCCCGGAAGATGAGACGTCACAATTTTTCAGCTCGTGCCCAGATATCAGTTACCGTAGAAATGTGGCACTAAAACCTAGTGCGTAGGTTCAGTTATGGCTGAGAAATTAGGGAGTTAGATAGAACAGCTATTTACAAGACGCTCAGTGATGCAATATCTTGGCGTAGGTGAAATTCTTTAAACGAAAGTCAACAGCGGCTATTGTCGCAGTTTTTTTTTCTAAAGCACACTTACCTTGCTACAATCTTTAACTTGAAAATCTGTGGCCAAGAATGTAGCGCCTGAAAGTGAGTCCTCATGTAGATTTGTTTACGCTACATTGTAATGTAATATTAGGTAAGATTGATAGCAAAAAATAGCTTACAAGGTTATAAAAAGCAATTAATGAGTCTAAATTTATTTCTTTATTAACAGTATATGATTGTATCTGAGTTACCGAGTTAGAAAATTTTCCTTTAAATCTTGTTATAATTACCGGTTTGTTGTTCAATCTCGCGTCTAGCGTCGAGTCCTTTATGTAAATTTTATCGTTTGAAGTACAATAAACTTCTACATAGTTTCGTGTTTCTGTTATGATTATCCAACTCAACATTTTTTTTTGGTAAAATATGATGTATTAATTTGACGTGTAAGATTTAATTTATTCAAATGTAAGTAGAAATGTTGACGTGTCTAAAATAATAATACCTTTGAGTAAGTATTATTTAAAAATGTATGGTTATGATTACACACATTTATATATATAAATATATTGTAAGAGCTTTAAGTTCATTAAGCTGTAAGTTTATTATTATGTTTTATCGATTGGTTGCTGATTAGCTGAGATTTGATCAGGCACATTTTTATATTACACTACATATTTATTTTGCAACGTAAACAGACTTTCAAAATTCAATTTAACATTTTGTCATAGGGTATTAGCATTAAATTATTAGCATAACTAAATGAGAAGATGATCCTATTTTCACTTGTTAGATTCTTTCTATTTGTTCATTAGGTGATACAGAAATAATTATCTTTATCCCATTTTCTAGATAATAATTGGTAATTTGGCAACACAGAAGTAATTTAATCTTGTTTCCATATTTTTATTTTTGTCAATGTACAAGTAATTGACAAATATCACTTATTTCCAAATTTCAAATCGTTAATGTGGCAGTTCAGAATACGTAGCATCAGGAAATTTATTGGGTAAATTAAAAGAAAGACTCAAGTACCAGGTAGTAAATATATATCCACATATGCAATAGGTATCTACATTTGCAGGAAAAGCCAACGGACCTACTGTCACTCGTCTAACCCTCGACCCTCCATTCCCGTTACGGATCACTGACTTGTTGCTACCTATCAAAAGTTACTTCCATCTCGTGTTATCTATCTGCCCTTTATGTAAATATGTTATTTAATATGTACTGTTTTCGAAACTATTTTCTATGTTATTTCAAGGACTTTCATTTAATGAGATAAAGTTTTTAGCTTTCCACGTATTTAGCATGAGGAAGCTGAGTCTATACTATTGCAGGACGAGGAGTCCGGACCAGTGCTTGGTATTTGCGATCCGGATGTGGTTTTACAGGACTAAGTACATAAGAAACACGGAAAAAAAAAACTTAACGTGTATATAAAAAAACATGTCTCGATGTAAAATAATTAAATCGAGTATTCTATGCAGTTTAAATTAAAATGCTATAAATTTTGTATTCGATTATTTACGACTGTCAAGAGAATCTAATCAAAATAGTATATGTTGTTTAGTGTAATAATATAGTTTGGCATCCTAACTTTAAAAATTGAGAGGCATAAATACTTCAGCAGACACAACTAGTAGTCATATGTCTTAATGTTAGTGTGTTTGAACACTGTGTCAACTGTCGTGTACTGAGTATGTAGTACGGCATGATGGTAGAGCTAGAGGTATGTAGGTAGAGTTCGCATCGTCTCGGTCAATAGCCGACCTGACGTTCGCACTGGGCCTTACCACCGGAGTATCATGGTACATGTTCGCGTGATCTCGTGGCACTCCAATACCGTAGCAGATAGCTCACCTTGGAGTTTTAGCCAGTATAAGTCTGACACTACCCGCCTCTCCCTCGAGAGAATGGGTGTCCGATACAAAATATCCCCACGTATAAAGGCATGCTGTGATACCATACTGGTTAACCATTACTTTTCAATTTAAAATGTGTAATTTAGCATTAATTATGGAATGATTAGTTGGAAAGAAGGAAAGATGTTGTGGACCCGGAAGAATGATGATAGATAAAGGACGTTTTGAGTTTGGACGACGAGACGAGTTGTGAAAAGACGTGCTCTGCAATAAATAAAATTCAAAATCAATTAATCTTAGTGGAGCGGGGTATATAGTGCTAAATAACGACTTAGGATACGGAGGCAGAAGTCAATTATTGGCTCGGTAAGTTATTATCATTCAAGTGATAGAAACTTAGTTACGCTTAATTGCTAGTGTGACTTGTATTTTGAAAATGGTCAGTATACCTATATAGAAGTTCCATAGGTCTATAGCTTTAACCGTGGTTTTTAGGTCTCGGCCCATTACATTGGTCCATATTATGAACAAATCAGGCAAGATAAAAAAAACATCTTGGAAACTACTAAGCCAATTGGGATGTATAAGTAAGTGTATTTATCATCGGGAATTCGACGGTCATGGCACGAAACGGTATTGTTTGATACCGGAACGTTCTAGTGGGAATATATATATGACAAACTATCGATCACCAGTCACCGATGTCATGCCGATCTGGGTAAATTACTCTTCACGTTACCCTTGAAGGGCCCCATGTCGAATGACGGAATACACTGGCCGGGAGATTGTTCCATAGCTTCACGGTACGGTAAGACATTGCGTACTTTTTAGTTCGTTTTAGATGGAATTTGAATTTCTAGTGTATTTGTTATGTATGTTATAAAATATATATTCTTTCAAAACAAAGAATATGGTAAGATATCAATGGAAACCTAAACAGTTCTTTTAAAATAAAATCAACATTTTCATGTTTTTATTATTGATTTAAAATTAATGTCACAAAAATGAAACTATTGGAAATAAAGTATGTTCATATTGAGTATAGTTCAAATGGAGTATAGAATACAGAGTGCGGAGGTTATTGTATAAAGTAATAATTGTTTAGGTAATAGTGTTAAGTTTGCTAATGGAGTTCCAAAGCATATTACCGATTTCTCAGATTGTAAGTTTAAGCGCCATGTCAAGCGGGTGTTGGTGTGAAAGGGCTATTATAGAGTGGATTAATATATGAACGATGATGTTTGGAATTGACTTCTCTCTGTACATTCACTAAAATGATTGTATTGTGTAATGTATTTTAAATATACATCTATATATATGTTAAAATATAAACCCGATCGAGTTTCTTGCCGGTTCTCTCGATCTTGGTTGTTTTCCAAACCGCTGGTAATTCTGATGGTCATAAGCGCCATCTTAGAGCCTAAATTGAATAGAGTACTTTTTGATTATTAATTTTTTTTATTATAGTGGACAGTAGACAGTACCAGCTATGGAGTATGGATTATAAAGTATAATTGCCCCAAATAACGTACAATAGTGTATAATAAAATTATAATTATAGCTGTAATGGAAACTACATCTCTATCCTAATCTTACAATTTTCGTTGCCGTTCCGGTATTTTAATTATCAAAATTGTACGAAAACAGTGTGAAAGTTGATATCTATCGTGCATTTAAGTAATTAGTTTTAATCCGGGACCGTTTTACGTTTGTTTAACAGTTACCTGGGTTGTCGTTACAAAGTTGGGAATGATGGGATGATGCTCGGGTCTTATACGGTCATACAAAGTAACCTTCACATATTTAAAGACTCACCGTTAATGTGTAGATATGTGTAACGTATTTCTTGATTATCAAGCGCCCTCGACTGCATTTTCGTGAAAATAGTTTTGTTGTTTCATGAGAACTATAGTCTCCGCTTAAATTTTTTCACCGCTCTTAGTATAGCTGCGCGTAATAACTAACATAGATAAAAAAATGTATTATTATAGTTAATATAAATATACAATAGTAACAAGTTAAATATATAAAACATAATATCTTGTCTTGTGTGGAAACTAATTACTTTGTTCGAAAATAAAATGAATAGTATCACAAATTACTTCTAAACATCATCTATCTGCCAGTCATCGTCCCGTCAAAATCGGTCCGATCGTTTCGTTTGTAATGTGTGGTGGAGTAATTAACAAATTAATAATCAATTTTTACCGAGTCCCAGTAAATAAGGTTCGTTTCTAAGTGATAAAAATGATGATGTATTGACTGTGATACGTAATATAGGAAGCGTAAAAGTAAACGTGACAGCTCAGGTGGAAAAATAAAACTCAAGGGCGCGCTCCCTCAACGAGGAGATTGTATCAATTTGTTCGAAGAATTTTGGTAAACTTGATATATTTTTATGAAATATTTCATTACTACTATCAGTCAAAAATATATGGTATATTTTACATGTACCATATAAAGAAGATTTGACCACTTATTTGAATGTGGAAGTATGTTAACAGTAATGAGTATTGCATTATAAATAAATCACGTAGTTAGTTGTTCGCTAAGTGATCTGACCACATTAATAATATAAAGGGCAAAGTAACTCCGTCTATTAACATTTTCAATTTTCTAACCTTAACGTAATAAACATAAAAATACGATGTATCATTTTAGATTAACATCATATACATTTTATGCATACATATTAATTAGCTAGCCACTTCAAGTCTTTTGCTGAGGCATCACCTGCCAGAAAGATGACTCCGTGTCAAAGTATCGACGCATATAGCATCCCATACTGTGGGTAAATTGTTTTTCTTGTCTATTTATTGTCATTTTACGACATTTTCATTGAACCGAGTGCACTAAAATTTAAAAAAGTGAAGTAAAAAAAATAAAGTAACTAGTGATCTAGAGAAGGATATTTTAGTTCCAAAATTGATATATTTTTTTTATTATTGCGGATGGACATCGATTAGAATACGAAAAAAACTCAGAGATAGTTGCTGGAAATAGCTGGTATACTGCAATATTCATTAATTGCTGGCGTTTATCTTATTTCATTAGTATATCTTAGCATGCGTCTTTAGACCTCGAATCGCGCAGGGCTGAAGCGAGTTTTTTACTGACTCGGTTACGATTGAGTTCTTTGCAGGTAAACGCTCTAACAATCCGATATCAATATATATTTTGTTTCTTGTACAGCAAGGTTCTTGAAGTGTAGATTGCTAATTCGAGATGATATTTAGTATTAGTTGCACAGACTTTCACAGACTGACGTACTATCAATATCTTTCGATGGATATTTATTTAACACTGTAATTAAAAATATGTTGCAATTATGATCTTCATTTATTAACAAAATCCAATTTCTCTATTTAAAAGAAACTGAAATGTTCGCTGTTTGTCTGGGCGAATCCCCAAAACGATTGGAGCTATTTTTAGTAGCCTATTACTGGTAAAGATATATTATTTAAATATGATTTGTAATTCAGTTTTATTAAGGAGACTAAGAGATTATAGAGATAGAGTCTGACAGAGATAATTTAAAATAAGTAATTATAAAATTTTATAAAAAATATAAATCCAAAGTCTGATCAATATAATTACAATAAATAGTTATTGCATAACGTTAAAATCATTTTCACAAAAACGAAATCGATGATAGAATAACATGTAATAAAAATCCTTTATCTAGTTTCAAAAGTCGCATTCGTAAATGACTAATACGAGTAATTAACAGGTAGCCTGTACAAGAAACCTTTGAAAAAAACGAAAAAAGGTAATGACAATGGTCGAGAAAAGAACTCCCTCGATTTGAAAACCTAATCGTGTAAATGGATTTGCCTATTTTTTCTTTGTACGAATATATTTTTACTTTGATTAGATATTATGTATAGTGTTAAATCAGAGGGTAATTTTAAATTTTGTTATTTATGCATGAAAATACAGTTTTTTTGAGGCTTAATCACGTTAAAACTAATGAATGTATCGGCATAGAACTCTGACTATTTAATGCGGAATTTTTCGTAAATAATTGAAGTGTATTTATTTCATGGATTCCATTGTATCTTTTGTCATTTTTTAAATAAAACGTCTGATTAATGCACAGCGAAGCGGGCGAGTAACAGTTAATAATTATATAAAAATAAAAATATCGATAATAATTTTTATATGGTTTTAGATATATAGCATTTTCATTTGTTTTCCTTTTTCACCTTAAATTATTAGGAGTAAATCGATTCGAATGTGATATTTCACTGACAATCATTTAACGAGGAATAACAATAGAGATTAGTTTATTGATCATTACTTACATTGGCTCTAATCAAAGCGAACTTGATTAAATCACAATTTAGGCTCTGTTAGTGGGCTATTGTGCTCGAATTTAACATAATCATCTATTAGTTGGGTAAACCCGACACTTCTATATTATATCCGCGTAGAGTATAAAGTCATTTAATATTGCACTGGCATTGTGTAGATAAAAGCCTTAAGGAACCTATGCAACTTTGGTAAGAGCAGAGGTCTTAGAAATGTACATCAAGTACAATTAAATTAGCATATATTTTTACTAAATTATAATCAAATGTTGCAATAATTACCATGCTATTTCATTTACTTCAAAAGGCTAGCTTTTCATACGTTTACTCTTTTATTGTGTACTAGCTGTGCCCGCGACATCGTCCGCGTGGAACGGAATACAAAGCGCAGTGATTAATGAAACAATCTGAATTTATATCTATATATCTTGTATATTTGTAATGTAATGTGTCAGGCTAAAAACTAATAATGGTCGTACCCCTTTGTCACTTCAATAATAGCTCAAAATTAGGGCTTCCAAGCTACTTTGATGAGTGTAAAAATCGTGGGCAATGCTATCGTGTTGCATTTATCGTCATGCAGTCAGATAGTTCGTAACACATTATGGTAATGTGTGCCCACACCTAAAGTTATTGCAAACATGGACAAAACATGGAAAAAACAACAAAAACTAAATGTTGCTTCGGAATATGCTAGATTATTTTTTTTC
The DNA here is from genome assembly GCA_035772565.1 of Antheraea assamensis. Taxonomy (NCBI): domain Eukaryota; kingdom Metazoa; phylum Arthropoda; class Insecta; order Lepidoptera; family Saturniidae; genus Antheraea; species Antheraea assamensis. The sequence continues at coordinate 261,934 of JAQQSE010000159.1, forward strand.
TGGTGTTTTATCAGAAACCTAGTACTTTACCAGTGATGCCTGTTCAAACAAACAGACAGAGAGACATTTCTAAAAATGATCGAAATAAGTTCTATTACTTATTCCTAGACACTTGCAACAATTTTTTTCTCAAAAATAAAAAAATACGGACACGTTGGATTTACATTCTTATTATATGTGTAGATTATATGTATAGATATAGATAAGTTGTTGCATTTGACCGTTATCTAACTTTATGTGAGGGTAAATGGCAAAACGATATATTTTCAACTTCAGGGTGGTAATTATGGTGAGCCTGGTTGTAATTATTAGAAAAAGCCCTAACACTATGCCGCTATTTCATTATGATGTTTTCCTTAAATTGAAGCTCAAGCTTATTGAAAGTATTCGAACACACGTCATTCGACGTGTTCTCTATTTACTAGCTATTTCCTGCGATCTGTCTTGTTTTAATGTAGATTTGATCTTTAGAGATCTTTAGAATATAACTTTTTTTTTTGGATGAAATGTAATCCTATGTCCTTTTCTGTATGTACCCTTGTTAACATGTTAACAAAATATTGTGATAATCGGTTCAGTAATAAAAGCGTGAAAGCGTAGCAAACAAACCACTTTTCGCATTCATAATTTTAATAAAGTTTACTGAAAATTGAATAAAGTTTGATTAATCTTTTCGTAATCGATCTAATCTCTAATATTTTTTGTTACGTTAGCAGGCCCGTATTGCTCTTTATTTTTATAGGACCGTATATAATATAGACGTGTAACACAAGTTATTCGATCCCTTCCAACCAAACATTACTTCACTACGTTATTTATATGTTGACCCACTCGTAAACCGCGTTTACGGCCTCGGAGTTGTGAAATTATTTTAGTTGTTGCAAGATAAGGTTCACTCGTGCCAGTGTTTCTAATATTTTGTTGGGCTCCTGTTTGATGGTTCATTACAAATTAATTGGTGACGACGACTTAGCTGTCGTTGAAGTGGGTTTGTTATTACTAGGAAACTTTTTTTCTGCACTTTGGACTGCTTAACCCCCACAAAAAATGTAAGAATATGTAGCCTATATAATACTCTGAAACGTATTCTATATATCTATTAAAGTTTCATAAAAATCGGGTCAGACATGTCGGAGATTAGACCGGACAAACGGCAAACATTTAAATATTATTCATATGTAACTAGTTACTGGATTTATTCTGAGTTTGTATTTTTATAAAGAACTATATTATGTACTTATATGTATAGAAAAAAAACTATGAAACACATCTTTTTTACTGCTTAAAAGAATTATTAAATACAACTTATCATAAATATAAATCCAAAATTGACGGTTTTTAAAACTAATTTTCATCCCCTTTTTCACTACCTTAAAGGATTGAATTTCAAAAGATTCTTCCTTAGTGCTCACCGGCAGTGTAAAAGGAATCTGCTCGCAAATTTTTACGGTCCTACCTCCGTAGTTTGGGCTGAGCGATGATTTGTCCGTCGGTCAGTAAGTAATTTTTTTATATAAATGAATTATATATACACTTATAGACCATAGAGTAACCGCGTGTCCAGTGGAATTTTCTACTGCTGACATTTTAATTAAGGGATGAATTATCAAAACTTTTTCCTCAGCTCTCATCTACGTCATATAAAGAGTTTCTGTATAAAATTTCCTGCTTTGAGACTCACCGGATTAAGCTATGCGTAGCCAAAAAGATAGCCTTAAATTATGTGAGTTACTATTTACAGTATTTGTAGAGTTAAGAAATTAAGTTAGGAAGTTAAGTCCGGTGAAAATGTAGAGGCCTCGCTAGGCCAACAGTGCAGTCAGTTCGAAAAAAAAAATACTCCCGACAAGGTGTTCACAAAATTTAATGATGATCGGTTGAGTAGTTCAGTTGTGTAGTATAAATAATTATATGTTAATGTTAATTATAATACCTCTATTAGGAGCCATGACATGTCATTTCATTAATCTGTACTACTCTATCTAGTAGTGCCGGTGTTTCACCGACCATTCTTAACTTTTAATATTATATTTATTTATACAACATCTCGCTCTTTCACTGAAAACAATTTAAACAACAATACTAAATTATTTTCAAACTAAACGTTAAACTTATTCTTTACAATAAAATACAGGATTAATTTCAATTACGAAAATATTTCCGTTTCTTAACTAATCTTTGGGATCTAATTACATTTGTACTTTCATTTATATCATTATTGTTAGACAACCGGCCTGTAGCATGTGTACTTACAATATTAGTTATAATTGCTATTGTATATTAAATGAGTCTGCCCTTTATTTTTTTATAAAACAAATATCTGTAGATTGCATTACGATTAATAAAGGAAATAAACAAATACCAACAATGTAACTCAATATTTAACTCGATAAATCTCAACCGAACGTAATTTTGTTTTCTCATAGGGTCTCGACGACCTTTATGTTGATAGTTTAAAGTTTGGGTTACAATCCCCAGGACACTTCACAAAGACTATCGATACATAATACTGTACATACATTGAGTGAACGCAAATCCAATTTCAAATCCCAAGTGCAATACGCCGATAAAGCGCCTGTATCTTATCAGGATAAGTTATCAAACCAGCTTCGAGTGCTTGATACAGAAACCGAGGAAAACAGATACGTGAGCCTGGAAATAATTGTGTGGGTTAAAGGCTTTATTCTTATAGTATATGTTATAGATAAAGTGTCTAATGAAGGTATTATGTACAGTATATGAGCAGTACGGACAGTGACTAGAGAGTTTGTATTTATTATTTTAGCTTTATTACTGGTTGTGCATGCAGCTCTGCTCGCGTAAACTACAAAATTATTGTTCAACTTTTTTTTCTCACGTTGTTTATATAATATACCTTTATATCACATGAAATATCTTCAGAAGTCTATATAGAAATGTTACATAATGTTAGCCTGTATGTGTACCACTGCTGGGCAAACTTTTTGCTTGTAGGAATCAAGTGACATAATCATCTCTTCAGCTCATATCATTGCAGTAAATTAAGAGAAATCAATACTTACATATTTTTCCTACATATAGTGGTACTGCAAAACAATCCCAAGGATGGTTGAAACCAGGCGCGAGCGGACGATCGTATAAATTAAGTCAAGTCATACATCAGAACATGAAATACATGTTGTACCGACCCTACTTTGGTTAAGAAGAAGAATGTAGTTTAGTTATACAAAATGTTTGTTATCTATACAGGTTAAGAAGAAGAATGTAGTTTAGTTATACAAAATGTTTGTTATCTATACAAACGGACGTAACTCGATGTTGTAAAGAGACAAAACTTATCTAGTATTGTAAATGTGAAAGTTAATTTGTTTTTTTACACTACTCAACTGATTGTCATGAAATGTTATATTATACAATTTATCCCGAAAAAAATTACTCTTGTCGTGGGATAGGTTACATTTATATTAAGCGCGAGCGAAACCGCGGGCATAAGCTAATATGAATATATAATTCTAATGGGGAAATTACATAATTCGACTAAGATTAATTAATTTGTTTTGTCGCGTAAAAACGGCAACAGCCCAGGCCTAAGTTCTGTCAATATTTCGGCTGTCTTCCTCGTTCGCCACAAAACTTGAAACTGGAAAGGCTCTTTCAATCAATAAGCATTAAGATAGCCGAATAAAAAAGAATGTTAACAAAGAGAACTGTTGTCTCTTTCCCACCTGTTTGTTTTTGCATAATGCTCGGTCATTCGTATATTGCGGTACATAGGATGACTACAGTCGTTGTTAATAATAATAACAGATAATGAACAGCTAAATAACGATGTATTTATTAATCTTTAATCCATTGCGCAGGATACTATTTGTTATATTATTTGTTCTTCTGATAATGAGCGAAGTTGATAATAGATGTTTGAATAGCAACTACTCAATGACCGATATTTTTTTCAAATTTTTATTTTTGTGTATGGCTTGTTATCGACAACAACACATATACCTATCTTATTTAAGCCATCACGTTAAATTAAATAAATAATAATAAAATATAAATTATTTTGCTTTTGCCGTTATTGGACAAGTTAATAGTTCGATTCATGTATCAACATTCTGATCGTTTTCCGATATTTGTCGTCGTTGAGACTCGTTATGGATATATTCTCTAACGATATGATACATCTGAGGTACGTTTTCTTTAAAATATTATATCTGATAATTTTACGGTTTACTGGAATACGTCCGGTACAAATTTTCAACGAACATTTTAATGTTAGTAAGTTTCGTTCGCAAAAATTAAAGATGGTTTATAAATAATATTAAATCAATTTTTTTAATACTTTATAGGTTCGTGTTTGACCACAATCTCGTCTGATGTTAAATGATGATATGGTATAAGATTGTAGACAGGACTGGCTCTTAAGTACACCTGCCTGAACACGCCAACAGGTGCTGGACGGCAGATGGTCAACTTGAGGGTGGTAGCTAGCCAGGCGGAGTTTGAAAAAGCCCTTCAGCAAGATATGGTTTCATCGCGGTGTTTTTCTTCCCCGAAAGCTCCAACTCGGTTACTAGAATTCGAACCTACGTCCTTCGACGCTGTGTTCGAACACGCTATCATCGCTTCAATCTTAATAAATCGAACATAATAAGTACTTCAAGCTTTTTTTTAAACAACGCGATACCCGTGGCTTCGTCTGCGTATTTTATTATTTTAACAATACATTTTATATACCGAAAAAACTGCAAATCACCATACCGCTTAAGCAACTTCTCGGCAGCAAGAAAAGAAACATCGTGAATGCGTACTACTTATAAAAATGGAGAACATAACTTGAATAACCTTAAATTAAAAAAGGTGTCGTATTAATAATTTTTAGATGAGAACCAAATGTCTAAGAAAGAAAACTCAAAAAAAAAACACGTGTGCGTCTCGGGACGACGGACAGAATTGATAACTTAAACTAATCTAAGTTGAGCTATTGAATATTGAAATTGTTGAACTTGAGAAAAGCTTAGGTTATTACTTAAATTTTATGTATATGAATATGATAATGTAAGAAAAGGTCATTTAAAAAAAATATATTATTAAGTGCCATGTTAAGCGGGTTTTGGTGTCAAACGGCTATTATGTAGTGGATCAATATGTGAACGATGGTGATGTCTAGAATTGACTCCTCTCTGAGCATCCACTAAAATGGATTGATAATGAATTTTAAATATATAAGTATATGTTAAAAAGATAAACCCGATCGAGTTTCTTACCGGTTCTTCTCGATGACTGGGATGTATTCCGAACCGTTGGTAGTTTTGACGTTCATAAGCGCCTTATTAGGGCCTAAATTGAATAAAGTATTTTTGATTTGATTTGATTTGATTTGATTTGATTTGATTTTAAGAGAAGCCAGAGAGACGCGTTACGTTACGAAGCGGCTTACCCTCCCATAAGAAGTTATCACTTTAAAAATGATAGGAATCTATCTAGTAGTATTGAGTAATTCGCGCACAACGACCAGATCTTTATCATTTTATTGATATATATAAGATTAAAAACGTATACCACAATTGTTATTTAATTGTTACAATACAATGTAATTCATCATCATCTTACCCTTATCCCACCTAAGTAGGGTCGGCACAACATGTTTTCCTTTTCCACTCTCCTCTGTCAGATGTCATCTCAGTATTCACACTTTTTATACACATATCGTTTTTCACACAATCCATCCATACCTTTTTCGGTCTTCCTCTACTCCTATATCCGTCCACTTTCAAACTCAAAACTTTTCTTGTTACATGACTTTCATCTCTTCTCATAATATGCCCGTACCATGCTAACCTACTACTCCTCAACTTCTCTGTCACTGGTGCTATTTTCAAACTTCCTCTGATATACTCATTCTTAATCTTATCCATCCTTGTTACACCACACATCCATCTTAACATTCGCATTTCTGCCACATGTAATCTTTTCTCATCCGTCTCTTTCGTAGCCCAGCACTCGGATCCATATAACACGGCTGGTCTTATTATAGTTTTATACATCTTCCCCTTGAGTTTCAACGGCATTCGTGGGTCACAAACCACCCCAGACACCTTTCGCCAATTCATCCACCCTGCATTTATCCTATTCCTCACGTCCTTGTCTATTCCACCGTCATTTTGGATTAATGAGCCGAGGTACCGAAAATTGGAGCAAGCTGGTAAGAATACACCGTTTAAGGTAATATGACAAAAACTGGATGGACCTCCGAAGTCACAGAACAAATGTTCAGTTTTCATCCCACTAATCTTTAAACCAAAATTCTCCAGTTTCTGTTGCCATTTCTCTAGCCTACTCTGGACCTCGGCAGCATTTTCACCAACAAGAACAATATCATCAGCAAATAGCATACACCAAGGTGCTTCCTCCTGTATGTCTGATGTTATTGCATCCATGACAAGAAGGAATAGATAAGGACTTAAAGCTGATCCCTGATGCAAACCTACAGCCACATGGAAATTGTCGGTAATTCCAGCCTCGGACCTAACATGTGTTTGAGCTTGACTATACATACAACGGACAAGTTGTAAGTACTTCCCAGGCACTCTTTTCTCTTTCAGCGCCCACCACAGAACATCCCGAGGTACTCGATCATATGCCTTTTCCAGATCAACAAACACCATATGCAAGTTTTTATGTACACGTCTGTATTTTTCGCACAGCTGGCGAAGTGCGAAAATGGCATCTGTTGTCGAACGCCCAGGCATAAACCCGAATTGATTCTCAGTAACTTCAGTTTCATCTCTTATTCGTCTCGCTATCACTCTTTCCCAGACTTTCATACTATGTGACATAAGCTTTATCCCTCGATAGTTATTACAGTCCTGTACATCACCCTTATTCTTAAAGATAGGCACTATTATACTATTGTACCATTCATTTGGGATCTCCTCCTCTTGCAATATCTTATTAAAAAATAAAGTCAGCCACATCCATCCATCTATCTTTAGAAACTTCCATACTTCAATAGGTATACCATCTGGCCCTACTGCTTTTCCGTTCTTCATACCATTCACAGCTTCTCTTACTTCTTCCTCTTTAATCTCCTGTACAACACCTAAATTTAACGGTACAGCCTCTAGCTCTCTGGGCCAATCATTTTCTTCATTCATCAGTTTTTCAAAATATCCCTTCCAACGACTCTTTATATCCTCATCATTCGTCAAAATTTTTCCTCCACCGTCTTTTATACATTTAACGTGTATAATATCCCTTGTATTCTTTTCTCTTGCTTTTGCTAATCGATACAAATATTTTTGTGTTTGTGAGCTCTCCAGTGATTGGTACAAATCATTTTGTACTTTAGCTCTAGCAATAGCAACCGCTTTTTTTGCTTTTTTCTTACATTCTGCATACATGTTTCTCTTATTTTCTTTAATCGTGCTATCCCTGTCATCAACATTCTTCCACTCCTTAAAAGCTGTTTTCTTTTCTTTCAAAGCCTCTTGTACCTCTTTGTTCCACCACCAAGTGTCCTTATCTATGTTTCCTCTTCCTTTCGTTTCACCAAATACATTCCTTGCCACGTTCTTTATACATGTCGCCATTTCATTCCAACATTCATTCACTGTTTTCGATTCCATATCTTTCATTTCTATCATTTTGTTAACAACTTTTGTCCTAAATTCATTCGCATGTTCATCTTTTTCTAACAAACACCATTTAATTCTGGTTGGGGGTCTGGACTTACTTCCATCCAGATGTAATTTTATTTTTAAATCTAACACTAACAAATTATGTTGAGTAGTTAATACCTCTCCAGGCAAAACCTTGCAATCTTTCACTATTTTAATGTTATTTCTTCGTAGTAGAAAGTAATCAATTTGGGTGGTGTGATTACCACTGTTATATGTGATTAGGTGCTGATCTCTTTTTTGGAAAAAAGTGTTAACTATTGCAAGATCGAAAGCAATTGCAGCTTCTACGATACTTTCCCCCTCTTTGTTTTTATTCCCAAAACCCCACCCTCCATGCACTCTCTCATAACCTCCATTCTCTTTTCCCACATGCCCATTAAAATCGCCTCCGATATATACATCCTCATCCTGTGTAATATCCATCATCACCCCATCAAAGTCTTCCCAAAACTTCTCTTTTAAAACTTCACTACATCCAGCTTGAGGTGCATATACACTCATTATATTTACCGTTATCTTTCCTATCAATAACTTCACCAATATTAATCTATCATTCACTCTTTTTACATCCGTTACGCATTTCTTAAACTCACTGTCTAAAACAATCCCTACACCATTTCTCTTACCGTTACTCCCACAGTAGTAAAATTTATATCCAGCACCAATCTCTCTCGCTTTCGTCCCTTTCCATCTCGTCTCTTGCAAACAGGCCACATTTATGCGTCTTTTTTGTAATACATCCGCTAATTCTCTTCCCTTCCCAGTCATTGTCCTGACATTCCAACTTGCAAATCTCAATCTTACATCCTGAATTCGTTTTCTACCTTGCGGTAACCCTAATCCACTTTTCATATTTATCATGTTGTGAAATATGATTTGGCTTAATTTTTACGATCGGCCGCCTGCCTGTCATCAACCCTCTTTGGGATCAACACGTAATATTCTAAATATAATTAATCATAATCCTAACAAAATACATATTGAAATAAAAACTAATAATAATCACTAGATACGAATACAATTTTAGAGCTAGAAACTAAAATAAATAAAATGAAACTTCCTTTCCACTATTACTTCGGATTACTTCTGAGCAGTGCAAACGTATGGCATCAACAATCCTTGCTCAATATTACGGTTTGTGCACTTCGTACTACTCCTTATAATCTCCAGTCAACAGTATGTCGGTATAAAAGTGAAACTATTACGAAATATTCCAATATTTTAGATATTTACTGCCAAAATCAATTTTTAATGAATTTATAAATTATTTTACATGTTTGAAGTCGAACGTCAAACAATAATAATAATATAATATAACAATACAATGTAATTATAGTTATTAAAATGAATTCAGCGTTATTACAACATGTGTTTCCGTTGTATTGGTTTTGATGCTACACACGATTCACTTTTCAATACATTGGCATCGGCGCAAACAAGTACATGCATAATTTGTATGTCAACGTAAACACAATCCACAGAAATGTCGATTCTCCCGCGAAAACCATTTCAGTTCATTCCGTTTGTTTGCGGAACGCTCGAAATTTTCTCCCTTCGTACATTTATTCACGGTGCGGATGTACACGTAACCAAATTTGAGGGTGACTTTAAAATTACAAAAATGCAGGAATAGAATATATTCAAAATTAGAATATGTATTTTCTTTCTCGTTTGTTTTTTTTTTTCTTAAAAAGCAAATAGGCACACAGTCCACACCTTTTTATAATTAACTTTTAAAAGCTCTGCAGCCCTGTGACCAGCCATAAAAATCTGCTACTTCCAATGACTAATGTCATATGCCAGTTTGTATTGGCAAACACCAACTTCGTATTGGCAAAAATAGGTCTAACGTTGTTGGTCCCATAGTCGAATCTTGGTAAGACTTTTCACTCTTCGAAAAAATGACGAAAAGTTGTGGGGGTAAGGGTAAACACTGTATCGAGTAGAGCGTTGAAAACAGCGGTTCTAGTGCGATCACTGAAGTGAAGAGCAACGTTGGGCACGGTTAGTACTTGGATGGGTGACCGCCTGGGTACACCGCGTGAAGTTGGCTTTTTATTGTACTTTTTATAAAGAAGTCTTCACTTCTTTTGTGTATTCATAAGCATATACATACTTTTTTGATTGAATAAGATTTATTCTGAGGAAATGTCGTAATGTAACAATAATAACTTAATAATAGTAATGAAGAGTTATACTGAAACAGGTGGCATAAAAAATCAACATTAATTGTGGATGCTTGAACGTTGTTGGAGTTTAATAATCTCAGATCACCCGTTTTGTATATCTTTATTTGTAATGTAAAGAATGTGAAAATAATTTCTGATAATTATCCGAATTAAATCATAGACACATTATCTTAGACTAATGAGAAATGTACACACATCATAATATGTTTGTATCATAGGAAATATCACATATTATTGTGATAATAAAATATCAAGAAAATTCATTTCTTTCATATTTTCTGACAACACGGTAATCTACCAATTTCCTCACATAATGATCTGATATTACGAATAATTATATCGACTAACAGATGACAAGGATCGAAGAGATGTTACAGTTAACGATCTACCAATATCTCGATTTTCTATGTGATCGTTTAATAACATAATATATTGTATTACCAATATAAGAAATAAATATAATAATAGTAGGTAATTATTTATATAACAATGCTATATATAATAAATATTCTTATTCATATACATAAATCAAATTGAAGTCTCTGTTTGTAATATCAAAATAAGAGCTTCTTAATAAAATAAAAATGAATATGAAAGTGCATAAGATACTTAGAAAAACAATTTCTAAAATATTTCTTTGTCTGTTTGTTCCTGTTATTCTTCGAAATGGTAGGACCGATTTCGACGTGACTTTCTCTGACAGATAGCTAATGTTATAAGAAGTAACTTAGGCTAATTTTATTGTCGATTAAGTTCCGCTAAAACATAACAAACAAAAGAAGCCGTACATAGAACAGCGCGACCCATGTGTACATTTAGACTTAACATATATTTTTTTTACTGAATTACACACGGTCTATTCGCGGGTATTGGTTAGAACGAAGAAGAATCTCTCAGTGTGCCTGTCCTGTTTATATAGTATCATAGTACAGCAGCAGTCATGTGGAATACGACAAGTCTAAGCGTACCAATTTAGTGGGTGTTATACCAGTGCCCAAGTCAAGTACCCAAGTCACCCAATTTCCGATAAGATCTAGATCACTAAACACTAAATAATAATATCATAAATAATGGCACAATTAGCCGTGACGTGTTTCAGAGTCAACCGGGGGATATCTAGACACCTAGCGAATTGTTCCTCATTACTATACAGATGATAAGCGCGTGAACGTGTCTTTCTTTTGGTTTGGAAATTTTAACATCAGTATATACGACCAGTTGCCGAGAGGCCTTTAAATCGAAACGAAGACTGCTGAAGTACTGTAATTATTTTGTGGTCACCATTATTGTGACATTTCACACATATATAGGCTAAAAGAATATATTTGCTATAGCACAAAAAATATATATAAAAAATCACTGTCGTTTTACTACGACACACATATATGAATAGGGCCGAAACATTCTCTTTGATAGAGGTTCGTCGTTTTGGATGCACAATGCAAAAACTGTTTCTTTAGTAGACTGTTATTAGTTTTGCTTCTTAGACACACGGTCCTTATCTTATAACAAGTTATCCTAATATCGTCATTTTTTTCTATAAAGTTATTAAAGCTGCAATTTTTTATAAACACTATACAAGATAAAACACATTTTGTAAGCTAAGTAAATCTTTACTTTAAATTTCATTTATGATTTTTCTTCTGTACTACATAAACTATGTATATTGTGACGATAATAAACAGCGCAGACGAAGTCGCGAGTATATGCTATTCTATATACAAATAGAGCGAAGAGAAAACGGTTAACTACCTTTTCTCGTCTGTTTGTTAACCGATTTCCTTTGACTTTTATTTATTTAGTAACTACTAGCTTTTGCTCGCGGCTTAATGTAGATTTGAACGATCCGTCGGGAACAGTATTTTTTTTATGACAAATACTCTGTTCTTTTCTATATCCATGGCAAAGAAAATATGATCGATCGGTCGAGTAGTTGCGGCGTGATAGCGTAAAAAACAAACTCAATATCAGATTTATTTTTTTCACTTATTTTCATGGTGGTAGGGCTTTTTCTAAGTCCGCCTGGATAGCCACCATCCTCGATTTATTAAATATGTCTCTAAGCACCTGTTAGTGTGTTCCGGCAAATGCACTTGAAAACCAGTCTCCCCCTATCTAGGTTTAGCGTGACTACCATCTTAGACCACATCATCATTTAAAAATAAAAATAATAATAATATTGGATAGGATTGACGAGCTTCAAGCTTATCAATAAAAAAATTGGAAGCAGACCACTTCTGTCCATATATCTAGTAGTCGAAACCTTTATTTAGAAGTATCTATTCATCATAATTTAAAATCCTTATAATATCTACTAAAGTATAATATTTGTACACTCCTTGGAAAAAAGAACATCAATAATATTGAACCTTAAAAAAATTTGTTTGAATTTAGAATCAAGTGATTCTAGTTCTGCGTTTACCGCTAGGTGACAATATAAAAATTATTAAGACCAACAGTCAGATTTTGTCACATTTTCGACACTGTCGACCAATAGCTTCTATTTAAATTCCAAATGTAGTACACGTATACTACATTAGTAGATAATTATGGTGCGTATCTACTTATGTATAAAGAGATAACACAAATACCAAGTATGATACCTCACGACACAGTTATTACTCATGATAATGTACACATCTCGCGACTAATTACAGCCCGTCGCCGGTGCCTCTAACATTATAGAAGCCGTTAGGTGACAAGAGTGGGTGAACGCTTATAAATAATGATCGCCTAGAGTTCTATAACCTTGGGTTATACTAATTCATTATACAGTTTCTCATTATATAAAATGCTGCGTAAGTTGTTATTAGCTGCTGTTACTCAATTATAAGTAGTTTTATTTTTAACAACTGTTATTAGATTCTCGTTATATAAATTGTTGTATATGCCTTAACTACCTTTTTTTAGTATTAATAGTGGATATAGTCTGGTTATCGTTATACAAATCATAAGTCATTATGACCTATTATTATTCGTTTCTAACTAGTTTTATTTTTAAATGGTGTTATTAGTCAATTTTCGTTTTATAAAGAGCTTGTATATATACCAGAATAAATAACTGACCGATATATATACACACATATATATATATATATATTTGTCAAAAATTACATTGACGTTGGGCATTAAGGAACGATCTTTGGAAATTTAATTCCCAAGTTCGGCTGCTGTGGCACCCTTGAGCTTATTGCTAAGTAGCTGAACGCCATAAGTACCCGCGCTACTAGTCCAGTGAAGCTATGAAGGCCTATCAAGTCTTTAGTCAGTTAAAAATAAATGGTTACGTGACTTTCATGTCTCCTCATGACATGCCAATACTATACTAATCCATTACACCTTTACTTCTCTCTTAAAATATATGTGGTAATAATATCTAACTAACAAATAACTGGTTCAAATAAACGTCGCTCAGGTTGAATAAATGATTTACCTCTAATATTTCACATGTAAACTGACGAGTATAAAGATTCCATGTCGGAAATTACGTCGTTCTGCTGGAGATTAGGCGAAGGGCGGCTTCCATGGGTGTGCTAATTTACTCACCCTTATTCCCGCTGTTTATTACACCAAAGTACCAAAGTAAACCCAATCATAACGAAGGGGGAAAAGTTATTTAATTTACATCGAGGTTTCGTGTTCGTAACTGTTTTTTTTTTCACGCGTTATATTTCTCTGACTTCATGATACAATACAAGGTTATATTGTAAGGGCACAATTGCAAAATAATAACAAAAAGCCGTATACTTCCTTATTTTTAGTGGTAAGTAATACATTACATAGCAACAATTATAATGTGAATTTCAGAAATAATTTTATTCGTTATAATTTTTAAAACGATTAATATGATATAATTATAACATACTTATACTAAAACCAAATATAATAGATCGAATACAATAACGAAGTCTTAATTTAGTAAAAGAAAACGAACTACATTGGAATTGTACTTCATTGGTTAAACACTAGATTTTTCTAACCCTATTCGTAGATTACAGCGATTATCACGAAATAATATTTTTGCTACAGCAATGGTTACTTAATTCGTAATTATTTCCTATAACGGCAAAATATGAAAAAATCGCATTTATTCAGTACAGTGATTTGTGTAGGTCTTTATAATTATAGCAGTATTTATTAGACTCGAAATATAATTTGCATTTCGCATTTAGCGTGCTTAATAAAAATCGTAGTAATTCTCATCTTTAATAATTTATATAAAAATCGTTCTAATGATCAGTATATTCAATAATTCGGGTGTTGCGATTGAAGACAGAAACGAATCGTGGCATCGGCACTTATGCAACATAACTCGTTGCGATTTGATCTCTCTGTATGCAGAAAAATTTATTGCAGCAGCAATTATTATATGTTTATTATGTGAAGAGTAGCCATGATCTCTCTGTATGCTTCTGAAATTATTATGTGCTTATTATTGTGAACAGTAGCCACGATTCGATCTCTCTGTATGCTCCTGATATTATTATATGATTTATTATGCGAAAAGTAGCAACAATTCGATCTCTCTGTATGCTTCTGAAATGATCATAACCTTATTATGCTAACAGTAGCCATCTGTAGCTTCATTTGCGCCTATGTGTTTATAAATGATGGTACTATACATTATCTTCGTGTATCACTGTCGGTCAATAGAGTGAATGCTGAGATAAGTCTAAAAGGTCAGTATTTAACCCAACTTACTTGACATTTGTAATTATATTTTAGCTAATTTAGGCAATATCTTTATAAATTATAGTCTGTGTTATTCCGAATAGCTGATAAGTTAAAGATACTGTAACGCTACTGTGTACTGTAAAGTTTCATTAAAATCCGTTGAATGGTTTTTCCGCGAAAAAGTAACAAACATTCATTCATTCTCATAAACTTTCTCATTCACTATCATCAGTATCAGTATCAGAGTTAATCAAAAACATCGATATAATCAAAACAACAACAAATCCTTTCAATTGATTTCTTGATTCTATTAATTACGAGAATATTCCCATAACTTTATATGCAAGTATTTCAACTAATCAAGACGAAACGTAGTCTATGTCGTTTATCATATCTCAGGCTAACTCTACAAAATTTTATTGCGATCTATTCGGAAGCATTTTCTTGTAACAGTAAGAACTGGCAAAAAGTTAAAACTTTTATTAAATATAGAAACGTTTTTTGTTCACAACAAAATACCCTATTATAGAAATTGCTCGCACGCCAATCTGTTTGTCTAGTGGTCTATTTTATCTGCATCTTCATTACCTAAATTTCACAACTGTAATCAACATAACGTAAACCAAATAGAAATATAAATCTTCTTTGAATACGAAATACATTGATTCTAATTTCTAATAACTTAATTCGTACAACGTACAAATACATTTCCGAGGCAGAAATGTTACTTTAACTATGGGATGTCCCGCAAAATTGCCCACAATCTATTTAAACATCTGAAATTAAATTACGAGGGACAATTGGGCCAAAGCTATTAACTTAAAAGATTCTCGTAAAAACATTTAAAATAAAGCGTTTATTTCGAAGAGGGTAAGGGAGCAATTTTGCTAGGAAATTGATTATCTTACTTAGTTAAAATATTTCTTACTAAGTTTTTTTCACAGTATCAGTATTATGATCAGAGATAAGTTCGATATTATTAAGGATGGCAATATACGGAAAATAAATTACTTTTTTAACAGACTTCAAAAAAGAAAATGTTCTCAATTCGATCGTGTTTCTTTTTATATTGTTTATCCCACAACTTTGTCATTTATAATCCAATTTGGAAAATATTTTTTTTTATTGGAAAGCGGTTTAAGGAGGTCCCATTTTAACAGTGGACCTTGGAATTCGAAGACCACCACGAAATTCCGCTAAATTGAATTAAAAATGTATAGTGATTGAGATATTGGTAGATTTATGATAATCTAAGTCTTCGTTGCTACCTGACCATGGTTAAGGCCGTTCTAATGTGTTTTTAGGTAGCTTTTTTTCATTCGATTTTAAGTTTTTGTTAAAATACTAAAACACGTATATTGTAAATACCAAAATCAGATACATTGTAAAAGTCTGCTAATTCAGTAAATTGTTTTAAAAACCGTCTTGACACTTGGCTACAAACTAATCAACTAGCTTTAATAAGTAAACATGAATAGTGATACAAACTCTAATAACTTCGACACTGTGATATAGACATACCAGAAATTATGTTGCTCGTCTATTAAGAAATAAATAAGAATTAAAACAAATATATTGTAGTTTACATTCGTTTTTTTATATAATAGTTTTCTGTATTTAATTTAGTTTATTTTATGCTTGCGCTGTAAAGTTAAGAGACTTTGATTGATGGTAAGCACAGTACAATACAGAAATAATAGCGGTCACCGACTACACAATTGATCGGTAGTCGTTGATGTTATGCCGGCCTGCAATATTCTCTGCTGTTAATTGGCAGATGGAAATGCAAAAAAACCCGAAGAATTGAATTGGTACTAAAAGAAAGTATGTGGTACAGACGCTATTTATACCCTTTTCTTAAAAAAACTTTAAAAGTAAAAATAACCTTTTTTAGAATACCCTTGTACCATAATCTCACGAGTGAATACACACTATTGAACAAGCCGTAACTATAATGGTAAAATTAATCTACATTATTCAGAAATTTGCACGTATTACTGGTAATTATTAGAACTATATCATTAGTGAAGCACATAATCTCTAAAAGATTATTTCAACCTGGTAACTATATAGCAAGAAAAAATTATTAAAATATCACAGCGTCGAGGAAAATAGGGAACAAACGCGCAGTAATCAAGGATACTATCACCACCTTAATCCAAGAAAATGAGGAAAATGAAAGTATCACACAGTAGCTATAAAAATATGAAAAGGTTTGTTTGACCTAAAAATTTTATAGTTCTACCGGTAACCGTCTGTGGTTTTGTACGTGTTAATTATAATGTTAAATAACGAAAACAATATTGAATTTTTGACATTATTCTAATCTCAACTAGTATTATAAATACAAATGTGAGTGTGTTTGTTTATCACGCTATCATAACTACTCGACCGATCATTATGAAATTTTGCATACACGTTGACAGGGGTACAGAAAAGGACATAGGATACCTTTTATCCAGATAAATGTACTGTTCCCAAGGGATCGATCGAATCTACAATAACTCGAGTAAAAGCTAGTATATAATATAGGTAGTATCTATGTAGTTCTATACAAGTTTTTTTTCTATTTTTGAGTTTCTCCCTTCATGTCCTTATTTTATTAAATTACTAGCGGCCCGCTCCGGCTTCGCACGGGTATAAAATATATAGCCTATGTCATTCACTGAAAAAGTGATTAAAATCGATCCAGTAGTTTTGATTTATTAATAATTTGCTATTCGTGCGACTAAAAAGAAAAGATAATCAACAATCATCAACAACAAAAGATACCTATTCTATTAAGTTCATTTTCTGAAGTTAAATACCTCACCTTAAATTACGATTTTTGAAAATAATTTCCCTAACATTAAATTGATCTAACTCTAAATTTTAACCAAGATCTTAATAGAAAATTCTAAGCCATAAATTATGGTTTTTTTAAATCTAATCTTATCTAACCTTATGTACTTATAATGACTATAAGTGCGATTTAAAAATTAAACTTAGAATAGAATATCATTTATATTTTAAAACTACTATCATACAATTATTTATCGTAACTTACTTAAAATTACTGATACGTTGTAGCGCTGAAAAACACGTTTTTATTAAGTATTGTTATTTTCCTCGCTAGAGAGCTCCGATAATAAATGCTACGTCCCGCAATTTTTAAATCAGTAATATCTTCGAAAATATTCATTTAAATCATATGCTGTAATGCTGTAATGCTGTAAAGGCCCATATAGATCTATATTAAATCAACAATGTATTTAAGGTATTTAATTCAAATCAATCAAATCAAATCAAAAATACTTTATTCAATTTAGGCCCTAAGAAGGCGCTTGTGAACATCAAAACTACCACCGGTTCGGAATACATCCCAGTCATCGAGAAGAACCGGCAAGAAACTCGATCGGGTTTATCTTTTTAACATATACTTATATATTTAAAATTCATCATACCTTACAATCGATTTTAGTGGATGTACAGAGAGGAGTCAATTCCAGACATCACCATCGTTCACATATTGATCCACTCTATAATAGCCCTTTGACACCAAAACCCGCTTAACATGGCACTTAAACTTATAGTCTGGCAAATCGGTAATATGCTTTGGGACTTTGTTATAAAACCTAACACTATTACCTAAAAAACTGTTACTGGTTTTACTGAGTCTAAAACATGGAACGACCAGTTTGTCACAGTTTCTAGTCTTTAAATCATGTCTGTGTTTTACGAACTCCAGCTTATCAAAGTTTTTGCGAACATACATTAAATTATCCAGAATGTATTGGGAAGGCAGAGTTAAGATACCGAATTCTTGAGACTTAGTCTTTAATGATTTGCGAGGTCCCATATTCTATATTGCTCCAACTGCTCGTTTTTGCAATAAAAATATGGTGTCTACCTCAGCTGCTGTCCCTCACAGCAAAATACCATAGGACATTAAGCTATGGAAGTAAGCGAAGTAGACTAATCTTGCTGTGGCAATATCTGTAAGCTGGCAAATCTAACGTACTGCGAATGCAGTAGAACTTAATCTGCCATTGGATAAGGATTAATGCTGTATTGGTTAAAATCGCTTCGAAAATTAGCCATTATTTGTCGTAAAAAGTAAATGACAAAAACATGTTATTGTGGGATATCCATAAGAGATAGATATATACCATCGCGGAGTTTTCTGTAGACCTTTTCAATGTGTACAATACTTAGTACATTATTTTGATAAATCTCGTAGGCTTCTTCAGCCTGCGTTTGTTGCATTGTAAGCGGAAAAAATGTAATTATTTACGGCATCACATTAGAAACCTCAAAAATAACAGTATTTCTCCACTATTTAATGTATGTTATTATACATATAAACATTCCTCTTCAATCACCACTCTATCTATTAAAAAAAATCGCATCAAAATCCGTTGCGTAGTTTTCAAGATTTAAGCATACATAGGGATACAGGGACAGAAAAAGCGACTTTGTTTTATACTATGTAGTGATTATCATATATTGATTGATATTTATATAGTGATTTCTAAATGTATAATTGATAATTTTAATAGACTAATAAGTTTGAAACGATGTATACATCCCGTGTTTGATGAAAATTGGTTCAGATTAAATAATATATTAGGTTTTTGATTGTTGAAGTTAAAATTTCTTTCAGCTTCGTTGGGCGATTTTTGGTAGCCGATTACCTCGACATACGAGTACTCGTGACGTATTGTGCTTGCGCCAGAGTAGCGACACGTAGTATAGCGGCCTGTAATATTTATATTTTGTGTTGAGCTTGTGTTTGTTAGTTATTATTATAGTTATATACAGTATATATTGTATATTATATTATAGTAATAAGCTATTAAAGTGTGTATAATCATTGCTCGGAGTGGCAATAAATGTGAAAAGTAGACTAATTTTTAATAATTACAATTCGTAAATGATGACATTTAAATATTTCAGATTCTAATTGATTTAGTATTAAAAAAAAAACAGCTATTCTATTGTTTTCATCAATAATGGAACTACGCGTACTTCCCGAGTATAAAATTTCATCAAAACACAGACGAGGTATTTTTTAATAGTCGTTGTAATATTTCTAAAAGTCTATGGTATATTGTTCTAAGTTTCATTCAGGCAATAATAAATCGACATTGTGTTAGTGTAATTCATGTATAATTTAAAATTAAGCCCCATATTATCAGCGTACAATTTCTCATAACAATTAGGTCAGGTTAGCGGTCGGGATGACGTTGCGTTGTCGGTCTACACATTTCTCAACGGAGTTACAATTACGAATGGATTGTATTGTAAACAAGAACCACGGGGGCAATTTAATAAAATTTACATTTCATTCTCCGCTACCCGAAGTACCCGCTACTCGACGACTTCGAAATAATTAATAAACACCATTCCGAATTAATAGAAAACAAGTCTTGTGATAAATAGTAATAGAGAATTAATAATGTATTACATTACCTTTTGTGTTAAAATACATTATTTTATATTGTAGGAAGTGTTCCTACTACAGGTTTATATAAATATGTATATATATATATATATATATATAAAGGAAGATGAGCTTCTCCATCGTGATTATTGCTTATTATCTGTGTTTATAACAATGGGCGTCAGTAGATAATTGGATATAACAAACTCGTATCTCTCATTATTTATTAATTATTTAAGTGATTAGACTACACATAGTATGAAGGTAGGCACGTATAATTAATAAATTACGTCTTTCAGATAGCGCGATAGCTTTAGACTTTAGTGACGACCGCACACGCCAACCGCCAACGAAATAATGAATGTTCTCAACACTGCCGTCTCGATAGACACGTTACTAACTCCATCGAGCGCCGCCTGGTAGCGTTGGCGTTCCGAATCCGACTTGATTTCGACACGATTTTGGCTTGATGTCGTTGAAACGTTAATATGCAGTTACTTCTTCAAACGACTAGTTTATCATACGTCTGCCGTAAGCTAAACACAAACATAAATACACAACACATAACCCAAATAAATTGAAGTCAACTTGCAAGAAAATCGGTTATACAGTTTCAGCTTTATATTAGTTCCATACCATACTATTAGCAGATATAATTCTCGAATGCCGTCATCTGATTTAGCAGATTACGAAATATTTGAGTGTTATTAAAAAGTTCGCAATTCCGAAGTCACGCGGCTTGTTTTAATAAATCCTCCGAACTTCCTTTATAAATCAACATAAGTCGAGATTATTTTAAGTCCTCCTTGAGTTGTGAGGGCATATTTTTTTTCTTTTATTTTAAGAAACTAGGCGTTGTTAATAGGTATATCATTCCCAGTCACCTTTTCAAAATTCAAAGCTTTTCACCATATACTTGTAGGTATCTTACGGTAGCCGCACTTAAGACCTAAATCTCTGTAGACTTACCGTATTATGATCTTATCATTTAACATGAAGTGAGTTTGTAGTCAAACGTAAATAATATATAAGCAAAAAAGAAATAAAAAATACTTTTATCGCCAGATTTACCATCACCATAAGCTATTATTCATTCTGGGATTTAAGCCCATGCTTTTAAAACATCAACCGACCGCACTACCTTTGAATTATTATCATTATATCTTACGTCGCTTTCCTTAATGTAAGTGTAGCGAAGTTTTGACAGAAGAATTTTTTTGGAATATATTTTCCGAGTGCACATAAGGAGGACAATATTTTTCCGCAGTGTAAGTATATATGTCTATTACTTTCATACGTTCCGTAGTTCTAAATAGTTTAATGGACTGTAATATATGAGGTGTCGTTAGATTAGCCTTATTTGTGAGATTTCCATAAGTTTGAAGTTTGAGGATAAAAAAGAACAAATAGATAACTCTTTTATTAACATAACTAAAAACGTTTAGTTTTCTGATTAATATATAATTTCTCTTCTAAGTTTAGCATTTCACAACAATCTGATGTTATTTTGTATTATGAACCAAAATAGTAAACATGTTAAGCCTGAAAAGACTGACTCGAGTTCAACTGCCGCAACACTTGCAACTGGCGGATGGTTCTCCAATTTGACAGTGGTAGCTACGGCGGACATTGCAAAAGTATGGGAAGATTTTTATGAGAATGTTTTGAATTGTTACACTTTATTTAAGAATTCGAACCTAAATCGATCGTTGTGATATTCAAATAGGCGTCTAAAATCGTCATTACGCATTCGATAGCGTTGTGGAATGCATTCTTGGTCCGGTTTTCTCCCAGGGTTATGAGAGTTCTTCAAAAAGGGATTGAAATAAGCTCTTCAAGGATGGCAGCACAACAGTGATACCCCTGTGTTGCCTTTGTCCATAAGCAAGAATAGCTATCTACTATTAGATAGACCGCCTGGCTGGATGCTGGTCTTTAGTTAAAATAGAAAAAAGACTACCAGTGAATTGTTATCTCTTCAAATCTATCTTGTATATATATAATAATAAATTGTTGCACATGTGTCTCACTAAAACTCGAGAATGGCTGGATCGATTTGGCTAATTTTTATTTTGAAATATTTGTGTAAGTTTAGGGGAGGTTTAAACGGTGAGAAACATAAATAATAAGTTAAGGAACATACTAAAAAAGACAATTTAATTTTCAAATACAAAATGTTCCTAGCTATGAAACATTTGATGTCTTTTGTCATTTTAGAAATAAAAAATTGTCATTTGTTTGTCATATGTGTATTTAAAGGTGCGTTCAGAAATTTGTCTGTTACATAGCTGTAATATGAGTTCCGTCTCTTTTGGCTGGTTTGTTAGAATACAAAACAGTTTTCTTTCAGAAATAAAAATAGTACATGAGAAAGCTTTAAATTGATGAAATACACAATCATGTTGCGTTTATAATGTAAATAAAAATTTGTATTAATATAAATTTGTATTACATTTTGCACAAATATATGTAAGCGATACGAAGTTCACACGGCCCATCTAGTAATCTATAAAGGTTTTACTAACTTTTGATGAAGTTAATAATATTAAATAAACGACTATTGAGCATTCCTAAAATGAAACTTTTTATTCATCAGATACTTTTCTTTATTTCCCTTGTGAGTTGTCTACACTAATTTCTGGAATTTTCTTTTCTTTTCTTTTCGAAATTTTCAAAGTAATTTTTAATAATATTCTGTTTCTATGTGATATAACCTGCTGTTATTGGTTATACGCAATTGTCATTTGTCGCACAGAAAATGTACAAATTAATTGTAAACAAATTAACACACCGCTAAATAGCGTACAAATTAAATACCGTGAAACACGAATGTATTTGATGAAACATTATATTATATATGTTAGACGATAATTTGTAAAATCACAAACAACGTTTTATACGCGAAATGTGATCCACGGTAGTTTTAAATATTCGCATCATCTGCATGAATAATTGAAAAATAACTTTTTGCTATAAAACTCTTAATTCAGATTTTTTTTAAATGTAATAGATTTTAAATAAATTATAAAACAAAGTATAATTTTATAGTTTATAGTTTACTAGGAACTAGGTAAATATTGGTTACGTCTGGAATGATTGACTTATTCAAAAAGTGACGTAATAATTAACGATAAGAATTCACATTACCATAATATTTTTGAACTTTCTAATTAACTATATTTATATTATTTTGTA
This sequence comes from Antheraea assamensis, assembly GCA_035772565.1. Classification (NCBI taxonomy): domain Eukaryota; kingdom Metazoa; phylum Arthropoda; class Insecta; order Lepidoptera; family Saturniidae; genus Antheraea; species Antheraea assamensis. The sequence goes on from JAQQSE010000159.1 coordinate 285,072, forward strand.
ATTACAATGCCGTAATATTTTTTTAAATTTATAAGTAATAAATGTTATCTAATTCGCTGCCAGAAGGTAATATTCCCAAAAGGCTGGCTACATTACCATGTTATATTGTACTACTTATACGTTGACTGATATATTGTTCAATCTTCTGGTTGCGAAACGCGTCAATCAGATAACTCAAGAGCTCCTTGATAGGTTATGCACACTGGGAACCATCGGTATTTTAATTGTAAACGGCGTAAATATTTAACTTCTCTCTTGCACCATTAAAGGTCTTTTGCTGTGCAGCAGCCATAAAGAGGCAGTAACCGCGGCATCCTGAAATAGCTTCACTGAAAGTTGGCACGGTGTCAAAGTATGGACGTACGTGATATCCCATTCTGAACACAAACCCATCATCTATGGTATAAGGGCCTCTCCGCCGAGTTTCTTGGAACTTGGAATTGCTAAGTTCTAAAATCTTACTTTTAATATATCTATATTTAACAACTTCCTTAATGCATTTATGATTACTATATTTACAGCTTAGACAGCAAAAATAATGCCATTTTTATAATAGTACTGCGATTAATAAGAAATATAATGGTGAATATCAAGAGATCGGCAATATATTTCCGGTCGTCACTGTTATGCCGACTTGCAACTCTTTACTAGTTAGGTGTATACAACGAAATTAATAAACTATAATATTAGTCATTTATGTCATACTTTGCATACGTACCTAACAAAGAGTCGTGTTCAGTTTTCTGTCTGTATTTAAATTACAGAAACTGCAAATAACAGGCTTATAGAAAACCATGATTGAAATATTTTAAGATACGAATTTGCTTTGGATTCTAACTTTACGACACAAACTTTTCAATTTAACAAATGACATCTATCGAATACGAATCTTTAAAATGTGAAGTATACCAGGGGATTTAATATTAATTTCTACTTTCGTTATATTTTACTGGGTTCTAGTATTTGGCGATTCTCACTTGTTTCGATCTACTTACAAATATTATTAAGAAAAACTGACCTACAAAGTACGGTTTTAATCGGTAGGTCTAGAAACATAAAATTCTACAGTACCAAATATAATGTATGTATGTACTAGGAAAGGATATTTGAAAATTCATCCTCTAAGGGGGTGAAGAATATTTAATCTTATATAATTGCTAATAAAAAATCCCAACAGACATAAAGATACGTCATCGAATACAACCGCATTTACGAAATCTTTCAGCTAAATGAGGACTAGATTTTCTCATTGATGAGTCCACCGAGATTTATTTTTGTACGAGGCGACAGACGGTGTAGGCGAATCATTAGGTTGGGATAAGCGACGCCTACGTTTACATAGGACTCAACTGGACTCTGTAACCCAGTTTACTATAATGGTACTATTTTCTATGATGAAAATTATCGAGTTTGTTAACGCAATATTGCAGATTGCGAGATAAAGCGACGATTTCGTAGTGGAATTACATTTGGGTTAACAATGAATCTAAGATTTCCTGGAACAATAAGTCATAATGAAACAATACTATGATACTAGAACATTTTATAGTTACCTAACTATAACCGCCAAGTTGAAAATGTTGTAATAGTCCAGTCGCTCCAACTGAATACGTTTTTAGGTTACTATTTTTAACGAACATTAAAAATTTGTCTTAAAAGGCAAAAAAAAATAAAAATGCTTGCACATCTTTTTTATACAAATTAATGAATCTGTAGTGTCTCTTTGTAATTTTAAAATAAAGGTTTATTACTAAATGGATATGAAAGTATTTACAATAATTAAAACAAAAAGCCAATTTTTAAAATATCATGTTCGTCTGTTTATTTCAGCCGATCTCTGAAACGGTTAGAGCTATTTTTACGGGACTGTCACCAGTAAATTACTGATTTTGTTAGGAGTATGTTGACTTACTAATATTTACTAAAACAAAAGTGTTTCGCACAATTATTATAATGTATTTAGATTCAGTCTCCAGTATAGCGAGTGCCCCATGTGCACGTTTACACTTAATATGTTTTTTTATAACTTCCATGCAGACGATGTCGCTGATTACAGCTAGGTTTCTAATAAATAAATAGACAAAGAGAAAAGAAAGAAATAATATTTGAATATTGTTAAATATGAAGATAATTACACACATAAAGTACAATCAGAATAAATTATTACATATAGGAATAACATAATGTATATAATATCAAGATAAATACATAGGTGCGAAAATATAAACAGATTGAATGAAATTAATGGTATCACTACATAGTTTAAAACAAAGTCGCTTTTTCTGTCCCTATTTCCCTATGTATGCTTAAATCTTTAAAACTACGCAACGGATTTTGATGCGATTTTTTTAAATAGATAGAGTGATTGAAGAGGAATGTTTATATGTATAATAACATGAATTAAATAGTGGAGAAATACTGCTATTTTTGAGGTTACTCCACATTTAACGCGTGCGGGCCACGGGCAGTAATGAATAAATCAAAACTACTGGATCGATTTTAATCATTTTTTCAGTGAATGAAATAGGCTATATATTTTATACCCGTGTGAAGCTGGAGCGGGCCGCTAGTACTGAATAAACTAGGAGTCTAGCGATGTCTGCCAGAAATTATATTTTTATTTACATATTACAACTGAGAATAATTTTGGCACCATTTGATGTTTTAACCTTTTTAGATTTAACTTATCTCTTACTTTTACAGTATTATTTTATATTGATGATATTAATGTATTTATGAGTTAATAAAACAAACACAACTGCCACATAAAATTTCGTGTATCATTTCTTTTCTATTAAAAAATGTTGAAATAAAAAAAGTAGTGTGTACACGCGTTAGAAGTTATACTTATTTGGCGTAACAAAATAAAACTCTTTTCAAAAATTCTACGCTTATACGAAAAACGACACTAACAATAGAAAAAAGGTATTTAATAGATACATTCTTTTTTCGAATAAAATGTTGACTACAGTCAAGTTCAGGGTGTCGGTTTTTCGCGACGGTGTGCGCGCGCAGCGTAAAAATTTACTCTCATCATTTTTCCCCAACACGCCAAAAGAAGTATAACTTCAATAAAATGTTGACTATAGCTAACTTCTGGGTGTCGGTTTTTCATGACGGTGTGCGTACGCATCGTTAAAATTTAGACTCATCATTTGTCCCTTACGCGCCAAAAGAAGTATAACTTCAAAAAGTTACTCGAATACGTTTTTATATCGTAAAATGGAGATGATGTTCGACCTAATTTGTAGCTTTAATGATCTCACATATATTTATTGCCCAGGACGAATTTAAAATTATATTCCACAAAGGTGTGTACACATAATAACGTGTACATGTAAATACAACGAGTCAAGTCGAAATGAATCCAGTCGTGACATAACGTGCGGCGTAACCTGCAGTCACAACACGGATTCGTCTTGCTTGAACGCTTGATGTGGGATTATAAGCACGCATCTCCGCAGGACGGCTTGTTCAATTTCTGCATTGAATTATTGCTACCATAATATAAAGAGAGGTATTAACATAATTTATCTGCGACGGATGAATGGACAGGGTGGCCGCGTGGAATGTGGATTATATAAGATAAAGAATGTAGTATTCAATTCCTTAGATGTTAATTTATCTTTTACGTCATTAATTAAGGGATGATGGATTTGTGGTTAGCGTGTTCGGACACCATTTCGATTGAATTCTGCGAGTGGGCCTGAATTTTCGAATTAGGAAAACAAACCAGGCTAACTAAAACTCGTAAGTTGAAAGTTGTCACCAAGCAAGTTTTAGCAGCTACACTAGAGAGCGAGTCCTCCTCTAGGTCTAATCATTTTCTACATCGTCATTTAACATCAGGTGAGATTGTAGTGAAAAGATATATATAATAACAAAATTTATTAATTAATTAAATATAAAATAACTAAATTATTCTTTTTAAAATGTAACATTTAAACTGACAATTGTCAAAATTACAAGAGAGATAAACATTGTCTTCTCAAGAAATAATGTCTTGATTATTACTCGTACGTCGTTGTTTTACCCTACAATGAGGTTTTTTTTCTATTTTTCGTATATTTAATCGACTCAAGACGTGACATAAGAGACATCAATGTTAACATATTCTATATAAAATATTTAAGAATTACAACATATTAATCTTACAATTATTGCACTTGTAGCCATTTCTAAAAAATTCTATGGTACAAAATATTGTGAAATAAAATTTAAAATACGATTTCAGCTTCCTTCGTTAATGTTTGTTAATATTTTACTAAAAATCATCGTCATCATCACCATCTTACCCTTATCCCACCTAAGTACATTCGGAACTACATGTTTTCCTTTTCCACTCTCTCCTGTCAGATATCATCTCTGTATTCACACCTTTGATACACATATAATTTCACACAATCAATCCATACCATTTTCGGTCTTCCTATACTTCTATGTTTTACTAAACATCCAAGGAAGAAAATAAAAACACCCAAAGGGCTGGTTAGTGGAGTACACTTTTCAACTGAATTTTAAAATTCATATGGATATTGAAAAGTCTCTTGCCATGTATATAATACAATGTGGCGTAATTGGATTCTGTGGTATATGGCTTTTGTTCCGTTTGGTACTTACTAAAAATCTTACTATCGTTTATTATTATTTTAAGATAAATTAGATGTACCCGCGGCTCCATTCATAGTTATTATGCATGTTTATGTCCCTTCCCGTGTAAATAACAAAGTTTAATTGAATCCCGTCAATTTGTTTTTTAGTTAGTTCTATCGTAGTATCGTTCTAGTCGTATATATATAAACAGGCATACACAGAAATACACGCAAAAATATTTTAAAGTGAAATTCGAGATTGAGGTCTTCTATTATAAAACGAACATCACGAAAAGAAAATCTATCAGAAAATTTCGTAAAACTATAGACTTGTTGTATTATTATTTTCATTTTGAAGTTACAATTCTTGTATGGGTATTTATAATGTGCAATGAACAAAGACATCCTTGTCATGTAATTAGCAAATGGAGATTACATTCAGGGTTTTTAATCACAGTAAATACTAACAATGAAATCGCTTTTCATCTTGTTGATTATTATTTCCCCGAAGAGAAAAACGTATAACATAACGTAACTTTGATCATTTGAAGAAATTTCTATACTGATTCTTATTCAACGTATATATAAGAATCAACTTTATTTGCTTCCCCAGTACATTGTCGGTTAGAAGCCTCTTTATACTGGATAATTAAAAAAACAACAACAAAGGCGGTTAATATCTGTAGAAAGTGTTTAGGAAGGTGGAAAATTACAATAAAATATTTCATACTTAGTATCCAATATTAATAAACTATAAGGAAAAGTTGCTAATTTTAATATTAGACATAATAATTAATGAACTAACCCATGTCTTAGATTCAGTAAAAATAATTAAAAAAAAATGGTAATAGTATTGTATAGTATTGGTTTTATAATAAGGCCCCAAAGAATATAACCGATTTCCCAGGCAGTGGGTTTAGCACCATGTCAAGCAGATTTTAATATGAAAAAGCTATTATAGAGTGAATAATTACGTGCCCGATAGTGGTGTTTGGAAATGACAGCCCTCTTTGTTTATCCGCTAAAATAAAACTATAAGCAATAACTAGTATAACTGTAATAAGTAAATATAAAATAATGATACTAATCGAATTTCTTGCTGCATCTTTTCTTTGAACTGTGTTGTACTCCGACACGGTGGTAGTATTTTAAACATGGGCACCTTCTTAGAACATTAAGTCAATAAAATATTTTTAGTTTTTATTAAGGTCATTAAATTATAAAAGTAAAGGATAACTACAATTTTTATTTAAATCTACTCGTGTTAAAGTGCGTTGAAACTATTAAACGTACTATTAAAATTTATGGTCACAATATATTTTCTTTCAAGATAAGGCTTTCGTGTTGTTTAGAATCCATAAATAAAACACGATAAGAGAATTATTCTTGGCAGTTGTACATAACTTAATCGAAAAGTTTAAAAACTCAAATCAATCTAGATATTTTAACGACCCACTGAAAAATGTGAACACAAGTTTATTTCGAATACACTATACTTAAATATTGTAATTTAAATATGTGAAATTTAATGTTATCTCACGGATTGTTTCATACTTACAAACAACAATAAAACAGTATGAAAGTTACATTAAAATTAAAATTGATACGTCTGTATGTACGTACATCTTTTTTACTCTATATGCTATACTAAATAATTGAGATTGATAATCTCTAATACTATTTGACCGTGTATCATGAAGCTTGTTAGACTAGGTCTATCATTTGAAACGACTATTTTTTTTTGCGGTGACGTCATGAAATATCGTTCTAGGCGCCGAGAAAAAAACCCCCTCATAATTAGAGCCCTTCATTTTAATCCTAAGTACTTCCTTTTTGAATTTTTCACATTTAAAAAGCTTGTTATTTGTAGTATATTTAACACTCTTCAAAAGATGCTATAATAATTTTACTCTAACCCAACTCGTGTCAATTGTATCAGCTCTAAAAGTCACTTTTTCTACTTTTTTCGCATATTTTTGAAAATATTAAGAGAATGCCTCATTTTACCAAAAAAGTTTACCGAACAAAGTTATAGGAAATTGAATTAAGAATAAAAATACTCCTCATCGTTATATCGTTAAAATGCATGGTTTTGAAGAAATGAGCAGTGGAATATTTTAACCATGAGATACAGACTTCAGTAATTCCCGGTAGCTCACTTAAAAAGTGGGCACAAAAAAAGAAGCCGTAGTTTTAAATAATATAGGGCTAGGAGTGTACTATAAATTGCAGTAAATTCTAACCTTAATTTCTTCCAGACTCCTCTGTTTATAATATGGAACTATTCAAAATAGATGTACAGCAAGTGAAGCATTTGCTAATGTTTAAAAAAGATGGACACTAGAAAATAAGCCTTTTGTATTCTAATTGTTAAAAGGGAAGAGAAACCTATTGATTCACGACGAGTGTATTTAGTTTCGTAGCTTTTTGCGTGCGTCGCTCGTAAGCTCATTGAAAATAATTGGATAATTTGATGGAAGCTCACTTATCGCGAGAGTAAAGCGACGTAGTTAATTAATTATATTGCTTTAATGTTTTATAATGAAAAGCTATTCTGTTTTCATTAGATGTTTATATTTATGAAAGGTAATTTTTATATTAGTATTGTCTTACAAAGAACCTCGGCTCATACTCCTGTGTTTTGGTTTAAAGGGTATGGTCATTCGTGTTGTATGGTATTATAAGAAAGTTATGTCCAAAAATTTGAAAAAAAAAAAGTTTTGAACGAGTAATAAAAAATCTCAAAATTTACCAGAAGGTCCATTTTGAGGGGAGTTAAAATGCATCACAAAATTGAGAAAATAAAAAAGAATTTTTCAAACATCCAAGAATCAGCTTTTTCTTCGATGAAAATAAGAATTTCACCTCTTTTTTCAAGAACTGAAATTTTACGCAACGGGGTGGGTTTATTGGTGAATTTTGCCACGCACTTATTATTTATTTATTACTTTTTTTTATGGATTCAGTTAGAACTACAGATCTTTTTGGCTTTGAACTACTACGGACAGTAGTGACCACAGAACATTAAAAGAAACTAATACGCAACAATCAGATATTTCATTAAGGTCGTTTTAATATTATGTAATTAACTTTTTTTTTTAATATGCCTTTGTTCTTATTTTATTCTTATCTCTATAATTAAATCGTTACAATGACAAAATTACAACAAAGTAAACGACCATTACGATATTCACATTCCATCTGTAGTCGTCGCTGTTATGATACCCTGCCAAAATGTAGGCAGCTGGCCTTATGCCGACTAATTCCGAAAAGTAGTAAACTTAACTATTAACTATTACAACATTATCACCATGTACAAGATGGTTGCAATACAGTTAGGTATGTAAACTCTACCACCCCGCTTGAATATTTGATATACATCAGCTGGTCTTGACATAGAAAACGCCTAAGCGTGACACTAACGTGCTGTTTAGCGACTACTGCAGTTAGTCTTTAAAAAAAAACACAGTACTCTTGATACAGTTTTTAATGAAGACTGTTACAATTTGTTAATTGTGTACTTCCTGGTTATTTGGCAAGGAATTTGTCTGCACTACGCGGTGACTATGAACTAACTGACGATAATTTAAACAATAATTAGTAATGACTAAAATTGCATACATAAATAAATAAATATAAATATATAGGAGTTTATGAAAGCCATGGAAAAGACTTATTGCTGATACAGCAAATGTAATAAGTTAGGTAGGGATGTAACAGTACGGTGGCTGCAGTAATTCGGACATAATCTTCACGTAACCTAGCAGCTTTTATCTCGGTATTCTTTTACATACAGAATTATTCGCGCACTCGATCCACATTTTCTTTGGTTTACCGTTAACCTTAACGCGTGATTATTGGAGTTTTTACTACGCAAATTGTAAATTGTATAACTCAATTTTTAAAAAGTGCCTTATATCTGTTATGCTTTCTTCCTTTTTTTTTCATTACTGGCAACCCAGTCCTCTTTATAGAGTTAGAGTTCAAAGAATTAGTATCTTCTGCTTTATGTAATTTTCTCTTTATAAAAATATGTACAAATTCTATAGTAAGTGTCGTGTGATAATTTTAATATTCTAACAATATGGTGGCTCCCGTATCAGAACTTTCCATGGAGTTTATGTGGCATTTCAGAAACATGAGCCTTGGTATTATTTCCTATCCACTTCACTTGTGCACAATAATTGAACTACATTACGTCAAACGCCACCAATATTACAAAATTAGAGTCAAATAACACAAGTTTATGAATAAAATCCACTACATGACAAACTAAGATCCCGCCAAAAACTCTCTGTTATGTTTTCTCTCAACAAAGTCTGAATACCGCCTGTTATTGAATAACATAATTATAACTATTGCGTAATACATCACTTTTCAAATTAAAAAGCACAAAAAGGAGATAATAAACACTCAATAGGGACAATATCGTTTTTTATTATTATATGACTATTTATCTTGTGAATTACATAAAAAAGGGTTAACCTAACCATTCGAAATATGTGTATAATTACTAACATATTATGTTACAATGGATGGTCAACCTGTTGCATTAATTTTGGCCCCTTGCCTAAACATTTAAAATACCCTCATGGGGTAAATAAGTTCATGACTCGGCTATTACAGCAAAACAGCATTTGTTACATTTGAATTGATGCATGTTAAAAACAAAACGTGTCCTGATCGCCCGAAGGAATCTCCCCCTTAATTACCTTATATTCGTTCCGGCGAAACAATTATAATTTGAATTTTAATAAAGTTGTTTGTATTTCTAACTAGAGAGGTAAACGGACGCTAAAGTAACTAAAGCTTGGTGAGTTATTTACTAAATAATGCTGGCTATTGTTCTGGAACGTTGTCTTGTTTACAGATTTTAGTAAATTACTTCTAAATACATCCTGTACTGTAATGTTTATTTTTCCGTATATAAGTTATCCGTTATATAAAACCAATGAGTGAATTATTGATAGTTTGATACAGATATACAAAAAAGCCGGCAACCAAAACCATACAAGTTTTTATTCGTTACACTAATTACCGTTGATCAACTGAGTATTTTTATGTCTTCTCTCCTTCTGTTGCAAAGATATCGTTATAAATATTATAAAACTTGTCGCTCACACTATGAAAATGAATGTAACGACACCCTATATGTAAAAATCCGTCGAACCGTTTAGGTAATGTAACTTGCCAAAGAAATACATGCGCATATATATATGTACTAATCACTCAAAAAATATTAATTACCTTTTTTCTGCGTAGTTCGGTGAAAACTAAATAATCGTATAATACTCGTACAAAATATGCAGAATTTAAAGGTATTAATGTAGCAACAAGTGCCTTTGGAAATTTTACTTCGTAATAATGTTTACCTAAATATTAACTAAACTGATTTTTTTAATTTAATCGTATGGCTAAATAGAATATCCATTTTTTTTATTACTATTGAACATTTAATTCTTTTAGCCATTTTAAGGCGTCGTCGGTAAGATTGATCAGGTTGTCGGGGGAACCGTTGTATTGTCGAAGTGGACATTCCTCGATGATGTGTTGGATTGATTGCCTTTCCGCCCCGCAATCACAACGTGGTCAGTCAACCCATCGGCACCGATATTTGAATTCGGCACATCGCCCGTGTCTAGCACACTAAACTGGTAATAAGATGTGACATTTGTTGATGGAGTATTCCAGAAATAAAAGTCAATTATTCTATATCATGTGATATGTATTTGTATATGTGGATTAGAGCGTATCATCATCATCACTACAATTAATTAATTTTTTTTTAAACTATACTATGGAAAAGACAGAAATTTTTATCCTCATTAATTAGGTCTAAAAGCCAATTAAACATATATATTTGCTTTAATTTTTAATTAATTATTGAATATTAAGAGTTTTGTTGGTTTTATTATATAATAATGAATATCTTAAAATTATCTCTATGAAAAAATACTTAGGCCTGTTTGGTGAATCAGTTTGTTGTAATCTTCCGACTTCAGATATACCAATATCAATATAAGACTAAATAATGCACATTCAAAAATCATTCGTAACATCATATGAATAAAGAAAACACGTATCTGTTTTCTTTAGAAATATACATAAAGTATATTTTACATGCTTCGAAATGAGTTATTCAACCCCACTTATTTCCAGGGAATGGTAACATTTCAGTCGCTTAAGGAGTGTATTGAACTGTTATGTATGAAAGAGTTCGTCATATCGGAGAAATAAAAACAAGCTTATATGAATACATTATTCATATTCGTTGTATATATTTGCTTACTTTTGTATATATTTAGAAATGATAATGTTTCAGGAGTAGCATATTCGGGTACCGTATCTATTAATATAGATTTGAATCCAGCAATAATTTTGAACTAAACCGAACTGTTGTAGTTCTGAAGTGATAATTTAAAATGCACTTCTGGCTTACTACCACCCTTAAGTTGCGGAAGCAGCTATAGATATAGTAAAGCACTTGAGAGCTAGACGTTTGAGACTTAACGTGCTAACGTCTTTGTCACGACCATTTTTCAAGGTATGATTGTAGCCAAACTTATTATATGTTGTATAAGGAATTAACTGAACAAGTTTACTAGAAAAATAAAAGATGGACTGTGTTGTTTAAGCAGATCCCTCGCTGCCACTGCAGCGCTGAGTATTGTGGCTTCCAATTCGACATCTATACATAACTTATTGTTGATACTTAAATGATTGTCGCGAGATTGGGTAGGTATATTTTGTGACCATTCGTTGTATATTTTATAGCAGTGATGTCTCAGTGGTCAGCAAATTCGGACGCCGTGCCGATCGACGTAGCTTCGAATCCTTCCGAATGAGCCGGAGCTTTCGGTGAAAGATAATCGTTAGGAAAATGTAGCATGGCGATAGGCCTCTTTATAAGCTCACGTGACTAGTTCCCTGTCTCAAGGTGAAAGTCAGTTATCTAGGTTTAGCGTGTTTCTTAGCGAGTCTTAGTTCACATCAATATTTAACATCAGGTGATCAAAGGCTAAAACTTATACCTAAAGTATTAATAAAATAATAGTGAAGTTCTCCGCAACAGAAGTTGATGCTTAGAGCAAGAGCTGTCCTTAAAAAATATCAAGCACCAGCAAAAGATACACCTCAAAGCTGATTCGCTTGTAGGTTTAGCGTCTTCCATCTTAGTCTATATTGTCATTTAGCATCAGGTGCGATTGCAAATTAGTATCTGTGAAGAACTTTTGTTCTATCATAGTTCAACATTAATTTAGATGGAACATTTAAAAATGTACGAAAAATAATATCTCTTTTCTTTATTTTTTTTGTTTTATTTACAAGAGAGAAACAACATAAGTAGGATGTTTATAATTTTTCTGGATTTTCGGGCACATAACTCGCACTCAAATACGCCCGGAGTAAACGCACAAACAATTCTCAATTGGGTTACATAACAAAATTTTCTTGAAGATGAGCAGAGAGAGGTATAAAACAAAAGGGCGCAATTTGCCCTTCCAGTACGCTTGACTGATCCACTGGGCAGGACTGCGGAGAGTAAATCCCGTAACAAAATACGAGTGTTTATATCAGTTGGAATCTGCTGGGACGATCTCCAATGAAGGTCGGCCAAGTTAACGACGCGCTGTAGAACTTTCGTGTTTGATTTCGACTTGTTCTTGGGATTTATTTGTTTTTATTACTATTTAAATGGCCACCTCTGGATTTGGTGATTGTTCTTTGTTGTTGATAATTTCTTGGTCATTACTTTTATGTTATATATTAGCAGAATAAAGGGCCGATAAGAGGTTAGTGCTTTAATAAATATCACAACTATATAACAAGTGGGATATTTATCAAAATAATTAAATTTTCAATATTTTTTAAGCTTAAGAAATTAACATTGCATATGCTTTGTATTAATATATTTTTTATAATGTAAATTAACAAAGCTCGACTTAGTAAGCTTTTTGATTTGTTTCTTTCTTTTTCATTATTGACAACCCAGTCCTCTTCAATTCACCCTTTTCTCGCCATTTTTACGTATTAAATTAGTCTGTTCTGTTTTATGTGATTGTCTCCTTATAAATATATGTTCCCAGCTTTTAATAATGTCTAACCGTGTTTGCCATTCCTGTCTTGTGATAATTTCAATGTTAATAATGAGATGCTAGCTCCCTCATTAGAACTCTCCATGGAGTTTTTGTGGCATATCAGAATTCATGCTCTTCGAAGTTATTTCCCATTCACTTCACATGTACCATATATACCACCACTAATATTACAAAATTTATAGTAAAACAGCAGAAAATTATGAATAAAGTATAAAATCCACTATATGACAGACTAAGATGCCGCCAAAAACCCCTCTGATTTATTCTAATTCATACGTCGGCGTTGGTGTTACGTTCTATAAGTACAATTTCAATTTCGAATATGAAAATTATGATCTAAGTTATAATTTTATACAAATCACTTTTTGTTTAATGACTTCGTACGCTTGAATTTAATTTTTAATTTGAAAAACCCTTTTTTGTACAGCATTTGAAGTAGTTGGGTTGGGGACATAGCAAAGAGCTTGTTTGCTTCGTTAACGAGACAGAGCCACGTGGAGCTGATCGTACGAAAAGGAATTAGCATTAAGGTCCACACCCGCAACAATCAGCATTTGGAAATCAGTTGCTGAAACGCCATCTTTTGATTTTTCTACTAAACATACTACGGTGAGTAGACTCGTACAATTTTATATTAAAATACATTTTTGTCGTGAACCAGTTTTAGTCTTGTTGTGTATACTATTACACTTCTTATACCTGCAATCAGATTTTAGCAAATATTCTTAGTGTACAGATATTACGGTTTTACAATTTTATTACAGTACACATTAGGACATATAAGAATTTTCAACTATTCATTCATTCTAGAGCATTGGAACTGTGATTAAAAAGAATCAATTTTTTTAGTTGGAATTGAACAACCTTATAGGGTTTAAATATGTTTTTTATGGTTAAAGCATTAGTGCTTTTGCTGTTCCTTTTTAGATTCTCCATCACACTGTTTTTTTTTTAACAACTCCCCTTCTTAAGAATATTACGTCATGAATTATAGATAAATACAAGTACAAATGTATACGTAAAACTATTTGTATATTTACAAAGATGAAAGTAAATGATGGCTCAGTTGCTAGTGTGTTTGGACACAGTGTTGAAGGACGTAGGTTCGAATACTAGCAACTGAGTTGGAGCTTTAGATGAAGGAAAATATATGATGAAGAAACCATAGCATAGTGGTCAAACGGTATCCTAGAAAGTGTAAAAAAAAACTAGAGTAAAATTTGTAAAAATGTTTTAAGAGCTGCGGACGATGGTCCGTTGTACGTTTCATTAAGCCGCCCCATCCCACCCCCCTTCCATTTACCATCTAGTCGCAGTAAGCGTAAGCTACTTGAAGTGCTTTAGTTTTCCCACATAATGATTGTTGTATAATGTTTGTTTGTTCACACGATGCGTTAACACCAATTGACCATTGTCGTTGTCAATTGAATGACAAATGATTTTTTCAATAATTACTTGCCCATTGTGTAGGAATAATGGATTACATTGTTTTTTTTCTAACTGACCTATGCTCTTAGCCCGCAGGGCCTTGATAGTTTCACGGAACTTCTAAGGGAAATTCACGCGATGAGCAACTAGCACAAGGGCTTATAGGCCGTAGTTGTTTTAATAATGATCATCTCTAACCACGTAGCTCAGACAATCTTATTTTTTTTAATTTATCTAGTATACGAGGTACTGAAATATGTTACACTAACGACCCTAATTATTAATTATGCGAGAGTAATATAATAAGAGAAACGGTTAAATATTGGTTAAAATACGGACATTTTCTATTCCAACAAATACAACAACAGGAATATTTGTTCATTCATTTATTAGGCCATTGGCATGCCTACAAAACACTACTATTGGTTATAGGCGCAATTTTCGAAAAGTATTTTAAGAATAATTTGTCTTAAATTGTCTTAAATTACTCGCTTTTGCTCGCGTCTTAGGTCGTGTTAATATATTTTAGATCTATTTCTCGGGAAATAGTACAGTTTTTCTGGATGAAACCTACTGAGTATACCTGATAATATGTATACAAAATTTTGTAATCATCGGTTGAGTAGTCAAGGCGTGAAAGCGTAACAAATAAACAAACTCGCATTTATAACATTAGTATGGATTAGGGCTAGGACACCTACTTATTATTACCCTATTAGCTTGTTAGCCTATTACCCGATTACCCGGTGACCCTACCCTAATAATAGGTGTTCCTCTTTTAAAGAAATGCTATCAGCATTGCTATTTTATATGGAAACATTTTCATAAACGGTCATAAAAATACAGAAAACAGAGACTCTGTAAGAATAAAATAATATAAACCATATATATAAGCTACAAAATGTCTCAAGAAAATATATTCGTATTAGTAAATATGGTTTCAATGGATATGTATATTAGGTTTGAAATGAAAAGAAACGATTATTTGTAAATTAAACATTTAATACATTTATATCATAAAGAGAATAAATTTCCACTTTGTAAATATTTAGACATACCCATACAAATTCAGCACAACGGGTTGTTTACATCGAGACACACGTTATATTGTAAATATTTAATATACACTTATAAACATAACTGTTATACGTTTACAATATTTTTGTGTATGAATTCAAAATACATTTCACTACACAATTTTTAAACACAATTTTCTAATATATTTTATTCTAGAAATGGTAATATGTTTTAATATACAAATTACATTATGTATATAAACAATAAATCGTAATTCAATGCGTTGACTGACTATAAAATACGGAATGTGAGACACGTAAATAAAATATATCAGACATTTAGTTTATTTCTAATAAATTCATTAAAAACCCGTTATATATATATAATAGTTCTATGTTCGTTTTATTGAGTATATTCACAAAATAATGGTAAGACGTGTATTCCCGAGTGCTTGTTTGACTTGCGACCACCCTCTAGTTGAAAAGCTGCCACGAAGGACCTATTAATGTGTTACAGCAGCTGAACTCGAAAAGCATTCACTTGTAGGCTTGAAGATTATACGTATTTTTATGTACATCACAGTGAAATAAGTTATTTTCAGCATCGTTATTTCACACAGGCCATAAATGAAACCTATTTTTATATGTGACATGTTAATGACACCGTGGCTGTATTTATTTCTGCATGCTACATGTGTTTTCGGTGAGCGACCTTAGGATATAACAATCCAAAAATTAAATACGAATTTTGTGAATTGTAATGTACTCAAGTGAAATCGATTGTGTGATAGGCGTAATAATTCTGAGAACTGTATGTAGTGAATTGCAGTCATAATTTTGTCATATGTAGCAGATGTTTATCACACTGTTATTATTATTCAAATTCACATTATCATTCAAATTATATTTCATATTATATAAAGAGCAGTGTCCGATCAAATGTTTCAAGCTTAATTGCTGTCAACTAACATAATTTAAAAATAAGAGTTTTCATATTATGTATCATGTAGGTTGGCCTTGGACTTTAAAATTATTTTTAAATCAATGAATTTAGCACAATTATTCATTTAAACTTATTTAAATAAATTCTTTAAAAACACGGGGTCAGTCAACGTATTAAATCAAAGTAATCAACATGTTTAAATTAATAAAATACGTGTAATTGACTGTTGATATTCCAGTGTCAAAGCTACCACACATAAGCAATACGGCATGCAATTAAAACAATAAACTATTTCAATAATTTTATAATTTACACATTCATTTACATAATAATTAATTAACTAACAATATAAAATCTAACTTACTGTAATATACTTAAAGTTTATAAAAGAGTGTATAGCAATAAGGAAGACATCGATAGCCTGCATGAATTACATCGTCAATGTATATATGTAGAATACAGTTGATAATTCGATACCTGCCACGTATGTTGTCATTTAAAATAAGCTTTAAGAAAATGTATTGTTCCATTTTTTCATGTAAGAGTAATCAAGTGTTTGTTTTAAGGAAAAATAAATGAAACTTCTGGGGGGTGCTTTGAAAATAAAACTATAGGTGAATTTTTAATGTTTGCAAGGTAATTTCTATATATGTAGAATACATTTGATAATTCGATACCTGCCACGTATGTTGTCATTTAAAATAAGCTTTAAGAAAATGTATTGTTCCATTTTTTCATGTAAGAGTAATCAAGTGTTTGTTTTAAGGAAAAATAAATGAAACTTCTGGGGGGTACTTTGAAAATAAAACTATAGGTGAGTTTTGAATGTTTGCAAGGTAATTTCATTGCAACAATTCTGTGGCAAAGAGGATAGAACATGGTATCTGGCTAGTGACAGAAAAATAAAGATTTATGGTATATACTGAGAGTCATCGATTTTTGGGAGATTTGTTTTATAAACTTGCGCTAATTGCCTTTATATTTTATAATAATCTTATAAATATAGGTTATCGTGCGATGGAAATAATAGCATTTAAAATTAATTATGAAAAGTAATAAAAACTGGAAAGTTATAAAAAAATGGCAACCGTTTTGTAAAATGAAGTATGTTTGTCACATTTTTAAAAACTTTTCTTTAATCTTTTAAAAATACATTTTTTTTGCAACTTGTCGGTGATACAATAATATTTAATAGTCCCATATAAAATATATTAAATATTACGGGAAGCTACCTTAAGTATTTACATGAAAAGAATTTCCTCGAACAGTTTCTTTTTCTAAGAATTTATTTTTAAATAGAACTAGACTTCTAGACCTTAGTCTAGATAACTTAATATAACTATATTAACTTATTATCTTTAGGCATTTCTGACGAAATAATCTTTAACAAAGACAAATTAAAACCGAATGACAATAAAATATGACAAAGGAATACCTACTTACAGGACGACAAAGCCATACCTATCGTGTTGCGAAAACAGAACAATTTGAAACAATAACTATGTTCCTTACTTGATAAATTATTAAACGCTAATTTTGATTAAAAGTAAACGCGTTCTACAAGCCGTTTGAGGAATACCTACATTTTAAAATAAATCTGTCGTGCTTCACCAAATAGTGCGTGAAAGAGACAACTGCACCTCGAACTAATGTAGAATAGACGTTCTCATAATTTCATGCTCATTTGTTTCTTATTTGAAATCTCAACCGATTTTATAAAGTTTTCAATAATAATATAACAAGAAAGTATTCGCTATTTTTACATATTCTATTTTGTAAGTTCGGTAAATTGTAAGGTAAAAGTAGTATAATTGAGTAATTTGAATAATGTTGTAAAGCAACATTTTCTATTATAATTAAAATATAGAAAAATGAAAACAAAGGAACATGGAATTATATAAACAAATAACGCAGGCGTTTCTTCCTAATGAAAATAATGTTTTTTTTTTTAAAGAATCTCTAAACAACGACTTCACACAGTGGAGGTATCATGTGACGCAGTTTTCACAAACACATTTAAATATATTCACAATAAAATTAACCATTACGCTAATATTAAATTTAATTATATAAATTCATTTATACTTTTCAATTTAATGTTCACGTTATATTGCACATTTATTTTCATGGTAGATGCGTCTCATGATTTTTACGGATAAGATTATTTCCCAATATCTCATTTAGTTGTAGTTACATATAATTGAGTATATTTTACGAAGCTTATTGCTATGTTTCACCGGTTTAAAATTGAAACCGTTTGTTCAAGTATGAATCAATCTATTGCCATATAATGACCTACCATCACTCTGTGTATTGTTGATACACACTAGTTAATAATGTGGATAATGTATGTACGGTGTCTCAGTAAGGATAGACACTTAATATTTTGGTTCAATCCAAATACTTCGACCAGTGTTTTTCAACTATTTCCCTCGCGTTCATCATTGTGCCTCGTATTTTCCCTCGCGTTTAATATTCTGACTCGCACTGCGCAGTACCACGAGACCAACCCGCACTATTATTCGATTCCCGTTTAGTATACTTTCTGACCAACATTTTATATGGTAATTTGTCTGATTTTAAGGATCGTAACCTGATGATATCATAAATAAACTTATCATGGATTTTTCAAATCTCACTGGTATTAGCAGAAATTAAGCGCGTTTAAACAGGCAAAGAAGTAATCTCTTGAGATTTATTTTTAGTATAGATTAGCCTCTATCATGAAAATTCCATAGATCACCAAATGCGACGTCGAAAATGGACATGGAATAGCCATACTTTGCGAAGAGACAATAGCTATATTCCTAAGCAGGCATTGGACTGACATCGCAAAGGTTGGCGAAGACGTGGTCGACCTAGACAGACCTGGCGAAGATCTGTGCTCGCAGAGTTTTCTAAGATTGGACTTACTTGGTGCGAGGTGAAGCATGAAGCCATCGACAGAACAAGATGAAATAGCATCAAGTCTGCCCGCTGCCGCGATAGTTTGAGGTAATAGGATCTCAAGTGAGAAGAGATAGACAGACAGACTAGAGAGTTTAGAACAATAAAAAATAATAATCCAAAAATAAAACCCGAGCAACTCAGTCGTTAAATTCACAGGTCGAGAACAAAGTACATTTATTACAGTTACCTTTACCTTTGCTACAGTCAAGGAATACAAAATCGAACAGCGACGTGCACTTCAAAGCGAACAAGTTTAAAGGAAAGTTGTTAACAAAAGTTAGACCTGATTCTATTTCGCTTTATTTGAATTCGTTTATACCGGGAATACACCTTATCATTAAATAATGAGAGTCGAGGAAAATCAGATATTTTGTATTCTAGTAAAGTTCAATTACTGTATGTGTAAGCGCATTTCTTCACAACGGCTGCATCGTTTTGTCTAATTCTTTTTAATGTGTATGTAATTGTCAGGTACAGGTTTTTATGAGGAATATTGCTTAAAGAATTATACAATAAAGATACAAAAAACTCTCTATGTGAGTGACTGAGACAGAAGATGAAAGAGAGATCTTCAGAAATATTGACAGAGTGACATTCAGCTGGTCAGTGGTTATTTCATGTCATTGCATAGGTCGTACTATACCGGGTAGATTTGGTTTAAATTTGTTGGGTAGGAAGGGTACTGTGAAGTGACCGCTGCGAGACCGGGTCAGGGAGCAGGGAGCTAATATTTTATTAAAAAAAATATTTTGTAATGTTTTATTAATTACGTCTGCAAATTATACTTGTAAAAATATTTTGAAGTAAGAAGAATTAGTATAAAATAAAATCAAATAATAAATTAAATTAAATAGTCAACAGGATTAGAAAAAATGATTAATTACAATATAAATAATAGTCAACAATGAAATGTTAAATTTTTTCTTCACATTTATGTTAGTTACACTTACCAGGACGACATAAGAGCTTGGAATTTTGGTAATGTATTTTCGAGTATCATTTTTACAAAAATACCTATACATATACTAAAAGATAGTTTAACAAACAAAGATCATCTATTTAATACTATTTCCGTCTGCAGATTATACGATTATACATATAAGAATATTTGTAAGATAAATTAAATTTTATGTTAGCAAAAAATAAAAACAAATAATAAATTATGTAGTCAACAGGACTTATAGCAAAAATATACGCTATATAAATAATCGATTGTCATTTTTTTCTAATGTAACATACATCTTACGAATATCATCTTTGCAATAAATGTGCAAAACTATACCAGAAGTAAAGTTTGGATTCGTGGAAACTACAGTTATATGCTGAATCGCTTTTATATTATGTTGATGAATTAGACACAGTGGTATTAATTATACCCAGTAAATAAAGTATCGTCAAAGATTAAACGCAGTCAACAAATGTATCTTAAGTGTTATAATTTTTTTGGTTAAGTATTATGCATTATGGAATGTTCCACAGAACGATCTAGAATCTTTATCCTAAACATCATATTATGTATATTATTTAGGTCTACAATTTCTTAAACAAAGACATATCTATAGTGAGATTTCCTTAAAAATTTCTCATATTCTTACAAACTACGACACGACACAGCGATTTAAATGTTTACTTAAACTATGCTTTAAGCTTTTGCCACTATTTTTTTAAACACACATTGAATTAAAAACAAAAAGCGTTTTTTTCATTTATCTATCTACCATTTAACTCGGTTAAATAGTTTTATACACTTAAAGTAACATTTTAGACATGTACAAATTACACGTTGATTAAATCATTCGTTTTTGAAGCCTCTCCAAGTTGTTGACATTTATAAATCTATTTACATATATTTTCACTCCTAAACATGATATGTTTTGTTACACGATTGCTCCTAATTTTTGTTTTTCATCCACGGATTAAACCCCTTGCACAACACTCCTGCTACACATAAAAGTCAAGGATAACATAATATTGTATGGCAATACATCGTAAACGCGGGCCTATAAAAAAGAGATATAGCAAAACAGATTTTTTTCTCTCCCTTACTTTAGTGTATTAGCTATAACGCGTCGACAGTAAAGTGTTTATCTTGATTTTTGATAAAATCGTTGTTTTATGTTCATTTTCCTTTTTGAAAAGCCCTCTTACGTTGACGTAAGTCATACTGCTTGAATATTAAAATTAATGCTCAGATAATTAATTATTTTTTCGATATTCGAACACAGGTTGCTATCAATTTACAAATGCATAAATGTATTTTGATTATTCTTTTTTCTTTTTATTTTTTCATCGTGAAGCTAAAATGTAAACGCTTCGTCTTTTCAATCTAGTTAATCAGTTGTTGGGTATATGTAAAGGAAAGATATTTGAAAAAATTGGAGGTTTTAATAGAAATTATTAATTATATAATATTTATCATAAATTCTGAATATGAATTTCAGCAGCAAATTGATCTGATACTTTTATAATTTTTTAAAACATATGAGCGATTATTAACACAATCGATATTAAAATTAATATTGATTAAAATATTTACATATTTCTATTAAAGTATTTATTACTTTAAACATCACCTCTGTTAAATGAATATTTATTTAATCACTTATGTAACCCAAGACTGGTTAAGATAGAATTTAAAACTCTCTAAACTGAACATTTACCAATAAAAACCTTTCTAAATCTACACCTCTAAATTTCGAATATTGTCGCGTCTTCCTTGAAGTTCGACTTAACGTGATTCATCCGTAATTGAATATAATCTGGCAGATTTTAAAGGACATCTTGCTAAAGCGAGTCTGCATGTATATTTCACCATGAGATTTGGTTTATAAAATAAAATATTTGGTTTTTATTATTAGTTATGTTCACTGTTTGTTTGTCCTTACTCAATTGTAAGGTCTACCTCGCTGCATAGCATATCATATTTACAGTTTTATATTACATCGAAGAAATGCAAAGCTTTACTTGCATCACTAACATCTTCAGTTAAAATCTACTAATGGACATTCATGGGACTTCTAGCAATTGGGAGGTTCGGATGTTAAATGGGGTAAATATCCCTAATGTTCTAATTCAGTCTCATCATTGCGCATACTTAAATAAAATGATATTAGTGATAAGTTAAAAAAAGCAGCTTTACTATTACTTTTAAAAGTTTCATAGTATTGGGGCATTATTAAATATTTATGTAAGGATATATATATTGGAATCGCAAACTTATACTTTACAATATTTGTGTAGTCAAAATTATTTGCTGACAATAAAGATTTTGCAATCTTCTATGACCGAAAACGGTATAGTAATTAATCAGCGATATGAAAATATTGATATCTTGTTATTGAAAAAAGAAATCAATATAACACATGTTCTTTTATAAATTCTGTATAAGTAATTGACATCTCCCATAGTAAAATTGCAATTTCTTAAGTCAGCTTACATCAGAATATTAAAAATGTAGTCGTTAAAAATCTACTTTAAAAATTTAAATGTCCACGTAATATTTTGGTGCAAGCCGGCATAAAGTTTTAATTTCGTTTTACCGTTTAAAATAGTAGCAAAGTAAAATTTTAGCACAAAAACGCGTCTTCTCAGTGGAAAAAAGTTGGGAAAGATTTTTTTTAATATCGTCATGTCAACATTTTCTCGAAAAGAACGCCCATGTAAAATTAAAATAAAAGAGAACACAATTTTTCCCCATTCAATATTATCACCTTACAATGTATATGATAAAGCTTATTCTCTGTACACGAATAATAAACATTCACCGGGTTACTAGAACACCTCGTCCCATTAAAATAAATAATTTTCATGTTCACAACTTATATTATTAATGTTACTTCGCCCTCAGGCTTTTATTATAAAGTTACCTCCGCTTAAAACGTCTATTGTGTTCGTTTTTCAATAACCTTTATTTAAAATCTAATCACATTGTTTACAGAACCAATTTGTATAACCAAGCGTATTATTATCCAATACATAAAATGAATGATAACCATTTAAAAAACTTTCTTCAGAATATTTTGCATGGTTTGTGTCTTTGTAACGTTGTAATTTGTAAAATTGCATGGTACAATGACAACGAAAAGCGATGAGTTTTTTTGTTTAAATATTACACAAGTAAATGTTTGAACAGAAACTCATTAAAACCGTGTTTATTAAAACAGCTTAAAGGGTAAAATGGCGCACACATACAATTAACACAATTAGTATACTTGAAGTATCACAACGGCGGGACGTATTTAGCTCGGAGCTGACGATTTTCACTGGTAACTGTGTAGGCGTTGGCTCAAGCCGGACCACGTTTACTGAAACAAAGTACTTTATTCAAACTAACATTACAAAGGATTAAAAAAGTAAAATTAGTGGGACTTCTAAAATCCTCCAAATTATTTGCAAAATTGGTCATCATGAGAAATTTTTCATTATTTTATATGTCATATCTTTCATCATACCATATATTTTAAATTGTTTGTTATTATGAATCTTGTATTAATGAAATTATGTATTATCTACACAATATAAATAATGTTTCAAAGTGTGTTTTTAGGTTTCAAGAAGAAAGGCTAATATTAAAATTTGTATTATATTCCATAATAAATAAACTCATTGCGGAACTCATTGTTCTACAACTTTTGCAAAATCATGCCCGTATGTAACCACTCAAAAAAATGGTATATTAAATTATTATCTAGCATATATCTTAAAAGTTAGTGGCGACTTACAAGATCAAAAGATTTAACATTAAAACTTTGAGCATTTTATGCTTCAGAACATAACTGTAGCTCAACTTTAACAACTAAAGATATTGAGAAATTAATTGAAGATAATTGAAAAACTTAAATAAAGGCACATTTACCACAAAAGAGTAAGATTACTAGACATTATATGACGCGCATCGGATTCTTTAATTTACATTTTAAGCCTGATGTTGAGTGTTAATTAGTAGTTGTTGCATACGAGTTTTTTCTGCATTTACTCTATTAGCAATTTTGACATTCATTACTCGGTAGTTCCGTGATGTTTATCAAAACGCAACTAAGCTTACCAGTGACGGTTTGATTTTGGACGTCAGCGAAACCTTCTGCAACGCTCGCGTAGGTGGGTATGGTACTGAGGCAGGTAATGTCAACTGTCTGGTTCGGAACAATTGCAGACTGGTCAGGGGAAAACGGAGCGAGGAGTTGGTAGTGGCGAGTGGCATGCCCTGGTGGTGACGAGGTACATTCACTGTCCCGTGGGGTATGGTTAGCCGCTCGTCTACCTGTATATAAATTGTAAAAACGGTTTGTACTTTTTTACTTTGTTGCTTAGCGTCTATAAAAAATAATTCGTGTGGTTAAGAAAAAAATTAATACGTAAGAAAGTTTTTTTTTTAAATAGAAATTTAAAGAGTTAGACTGTTAAAATGGCCATGCTGCTCTATTGTAACTATTGTGAAGCGCTATTTAACGATACTTCATAATATATCTAGTAAGTTTATATAGTACAATCTCATCGTTTGAACATCGGTGGAGACAGCAAATATTACAATAGCCAACATCGAAAGAGTCTTTAAGATCTGTTTTTTTTTTTTATGTTTCCTCGTATTCATTCTAATAATATGTGGTATAAAATCCTCTAAAGTACCAAGCGGTACAATTAGGAGACGCTGCTTTACTTATCATGAAAATAAATTTATTAACTGATAAATACTCAAAATGTAACCGAAATTATGCTATAATATTTCGCTTGCTCAGAAAACAATTGTCAATCCAAAAAAATGCTGCTTCAGACTGATTAGTTTTATACCATATATAATTTTGACGAAACCTCTCGTTAAAATAAAGCAATATCTTGTGACTGTATAATATATAGACTGTATATAACTCTTAAATTCAGAATCTCATAAATGCATTTAGTGATAAGTCATTAAATATTGATTTATTCTTCAATTATATATGGTATATATGGTGTCTTTGTGGTATATTTGTTAATGTCAGTTTTGTTATTTTTAGGTACAACCAACATTTTCGATCAATATATTTTGAGTCATCATTACATATTTTAAAACAAAGTCGTCCGCCGCGTCTGTCTGTCTGCCTGTATGTTCGTGATAAACCCTAAAACTACTAGTAGATAGAGTAATACATGAGGAAGGTTTAGGTATATAAATTATCAAGATGTTGTGTAAATTGGTTAAAATATAACAATAATTGTTGGAAGTGTTGGAAAAAGTCAAGCCGCTTGCTTTCGTCGAAAACGCTGCCTAATTAATTTGAGATATAACAAAACAATGTGTAGTGAGATATTCCTCTTTTATAGATGTACTAAAAAGGCTGCAATGGCATATAACTATCTTTTAAGGATTTATCTTTTTAAGGATTTAAGGAATTATCTTTTTATACCCATCTATCTTCTAAAGATATGGTCACATACAATGAGGTAATTGGAAGGCTATTTAGAGGGATACAGTATTCATCCTTATCAAATTGAATATATTAGTTACCTAAAGCATTTCATGCACATAAGTATATATTGTTTATTATCAGGGCAGGATAACGTCGGCCGGGCTTGCTAGTTTATTAATAAATCATAATACTACGAACGAAAGAACAATTAAATAGTTATATATTCAATTAATCGAAGTATATACCATTATTATTTATGTAATTTCACCATTTTATAGGTAGGTCATTGATTTCTTTGTTCAAAAAATTGTGGGAATAAGAATAAATAACATCTTTGAAGGCGGTTTGGACCCCTTTATCGGAATTGAATATTGTCCTAGCAAAAAATTGTCTAGATTTCGAAAACAGCCGTAATCTGTTGGAGCAAATTTCGGGGAGTATGATGGGTGCCGGAGACATTTTAACCAATGTTCCTTTAAATTATACGGCCGTCTGTCGTAAAGTATGGGTTCTTGGCTTGTCCTGAAGCAAGAGTGGGCTAGAGAGATTGACCAGTTTCGATTATTTAACAGCTAGCTATTCCATCACTGTGTGAAGTTGTTGATCATACATATATGCCTTAATTGTCTGGACAGATCTTAGGATACTATAATGTATGACACTAGTACTGGTCCACCAAATACGCACCAGTACCTTTTTCCAAGTCAACTTTCGCTTCCACAATAACCTTTTCTTCTTCTTCCCTGTCAACTAGGGTCTTGGGGTCAACTTGGGTCAAATTGGGGGTCTTAGGGGTTTGTTCCGTAGGTCAAAATTCCCAGAACGAAAATGTTGGAACCAAAAACGTACCGTACTTTCTATAATAGTTTTTTCCCCATACACATCATAAATCCTTCAAGCTGTTTGTGCAGCGCTGATGCTACGGCAGAACTTATATTTGTAAAGAACGGAACATTTTAAGTTTTCCATATTGTGAAGAAAACGATATCAACGAAAAATCAAATTATACGAAAACAAATGAATCATTAAATTCGATACACAAATACACAAACCTAAATTTGAAGTAAATTGATATTTGGAATTCCTAATTAAACGCCATATATTTAAGAATTAATTGGTCATCTCGATAAAATGACAATTTCATATATAAGGACCTAATAATACAAAAATCGCCTCTATTAAGGGCATTAAAATAAAAGTATTTTTGCAATTGCTTCATTAGTGTATTTCGTCCGTATACGTTCCAAGTTAATATTCCGTTAATGTATACACATAAAAAGAATTTATTAGAATTAAAAAAGGTACATAAGCATTAACTCTCACCTCACAATCGTTTTGAAGTGTATTTCTTCGGGTAATGAAAATCGTGTTCAATGTGGATAGAGGCAGTGGTTTTTGGACAAACTGCGACATTAAACATTCATGCAGCGTACCTTCATATTATTTATAATCCAGGTGAGGTGTGGTGCGGGGTGTGCAGGGCCGCTCTGACAGGTCGCTTCCAAATGGTCACTGGACGATAGCTTTTTATGTTTTATTTTTATCTTCGGACGGTTTTTTTGGCGCACTATAACAATAAATATAATAAACATTGCTTTCTTTTGGACTGAAACAATTTTCTTCAATAGTTCGAGAATAAATTAAATTTTGCTAGACTTCATTGAAATTCAGCAATAGCAGATATAGGGTGAATATGTCTGCTATGATTCAAGTGTCATACACATAGTCATGTAATATGTGTCATACACATTGTTATGTACACTAAATTGCATTAAGAAAGGAATCAACTACCAAAATACATGATAGTTTAGTTTGACAGTAGGAGACACAGTCATATAGTATCATAGTGTCGTGTGAAAGCTTACTACACTCTTTACTACTTAGTAAATCACTACCGAGCTACTTAAACCACTTAAGCTACTTAGACCGGCCGAATGGCTTCCACTAACGCCACGCCTGAGCTCGGTCGCTCTAGTTGTCGGGATCATTCCTGGACCACCAGGACCTGGAGGAGCTGGGACCTCAGCACCTCAATTTAGTGAGGTGCGAGCCTTCGCCCCAGCTCCAGCAACTCCATGTGTCTTCGGTAGAGTGACGCGTAGGCTCTCGCTTCCAGGTTCCATGGTGGGGATCCGGCCATCAGGGAGGCGGCCTCATATGAGACCATGCGGTATCCTCGTATGGCTCTGACGGCCAACATCCTCTGCGGTCTTCGCAGTTGCGCGATACTTTTGTCCGTCAGGCCTTCCGCCCAAGCAGGGGCCCCATACAGGGCCATTGACCGCACGGTCCCGAGGTACAGCTTCCGGCAGGTAGAATTAGGCCCCCCCAGGTTGGACAGTAAGCGGGCGAGCATGCCCGCTGCGCCCATTGAAAGGGGAGCCAGCTGCCGGAAGTGTTCTTCAAATTTCCATCGGTCGTCGAGAAGCAGGCCGAGATATTTATTATAAACTCGGCCCGACGCCGATAGTAACGCCTCCCACTATGATCTGGGACGATCTAGGTGGCGTGTTCCGAGGCCCGTAAAGGAACAGGGTCTCGGTTTTATTCAGCGCCACCTGCAGTCCCAGACACCGGATGCTCCCGACGACTTGCGCGACTCCTGCAGTGGCCCGGATTGCGGCCTCGCGGTATGTCTTCCCCCAGGCTGTGACCAGCGTGTCATCAGCGTAGCAAGTCACGCTGACGCCTCGAAGCAGCGCACCGCGAAACACCCAAAAATAGTACTGTAATGCTTTATCTTAGCCTAAAAATATACTAGTGCATTGCTTAAAAATTAAATCTAAAGTTTCATTTATCACATGGAAAAGATTTTTTCACTAAAATGCTTAGTCAACCGAAGTTACATGTACGAGGTTCCGCACGACCCGACGCGACAGATGTGCGCTATAGTATAATCCATTCATGCATCTCGGTATACGGTACGAATGGGGCACAGTTTTATTTGCTGAGCCAAACTGTGGATACAACTGACACTGCGCTTGTACATGATCCGGTAAAAGTTTGTTATATATAAAGGGAAAGCATTACCTTGTGGATAGGCGCTTTAAAGTTTTTTGACAATTGTGTGTAATAACAGGATAAACAAATTATATACATTCTAGGCTAGAATTAATCTGTAGAGTTGTGGGTACAGCGAATACTTAATACAAATATACATAATTCACATGAATATTCGATAATGTATATATAGGTAGATTGAACTGAAGAAATGAAGGTCAAGCTGTCAATTGTGTCAAAATTTTTGAATATCACCCTACAGTATTCAGTCTCACTCCCTTTTTTATATAGAGATACTTGTAACAGAAATTGTTCACTTTTCATATGATTTTTCAAACATTTATTTCGATACAAACCTTGTTCTGACAACTACAAACACGACAAAAAGAGAAACAGCCATATAGGTGCAACCGTTTTGATGTGATGCGTTTACATACATACATACGGCAATTGATTCTTATTTACCAATAAAAAAAATGCTTACCGATAACAGTGATTTCATGTAATTTTGATATTTTCGAGTAGAGCGGTGAGTCGAGCGCAATCTCACAGGCGTAGGAGCCGGACGCCGTGAAATCCATCTTTTCCAACGTGATCGAAGTAGGCGACAATTTTATTAACTGTAAAATATATTCGCTATTATTTTTATTGCTTATATTGTGTGCAAAAGGTTTACCGTGTTTGTTGACCCCACTCATTCCTGTTTGATTTCTGTATCCTCTATCTTTTGTTTGTTAGTTATCTTATTAAGCATTTATACTTCATCTTATTGGTATAAATTTTCATTACAGTAAGTAATTATTAATTCAGTTAGACCGTAATAATAACGTGGTATAATTTAATGTAGTAATAAATTAATTCAATTAATTATGGCTTAATATTTTAATTTAGTATTCAACGGAAAAAGAATACAAAATGTATTGCGTGTAATGGTCTGCTAATAATCACTTATATTGATTATGCCATTCTTTTTTATTACTCTGAAGACGCACGTATTATATTATATCTATAACATTGAGATAACTTAAGGATAAATAAATGCCAATTTAAGACTCCTCTAATAAGTTTCAACTATGTTTTGTAGTAAACTCGTAACTGTATTATGCGCAAGTTCGAACTTAACGCTATTGGCTATAGGCTTTCTACATGCGGATACTTATAAATGGCCTTCATTTATGTTTAATATACATTATTTAATTTTTTTGTTTAGCTGCAAGTTTTCCTAAGAGTTTAAAATAAAACAAAATATTCAGAGAGTCCACAAAGATTAAAAAGGGCCGTAAGTTGTTATGATATAGAGTATATGGGTGAAATATATACATTTTTAAAGTACCATCACAATATCCTCAGTGTATCATCAGAGACGTTAACTGTATACAAATGTCAAAATATAAAAAACGGCAGTCCCGTGCCGCATGCCAGACGTTAGAAGTATAAGTTGATATTCGAATCTCTAATTAATTATAATCAATGAAAACAATGTGGAGTAAAATACAATAATATTCTAATGAAATGATATAAAGCGTGCATACAAGCGGCAATTATACTATAGTTAGATAGAAATAGTACACAGTTCACACAGTGAAGAAACAAAGTGTATATAGTATATGCGAGCACTCGTACAAGGGAGTCAAGCGTAGAGCTGTAGAGAGAGCATGACGGCATAAGAGAGTGTCATGCCATCTATTGTGACACAATATATCTCTAATAATATACTTATCAAAATGGTTCTTTTTTAATATTTCGCGTTTCGGAATCAGCCAGCGTATTTTATATATACAACAGTCTAAACGCTTACGAACTGGCATGACAGCGACCGTTTGGTGGTAGGTATATAGTAAATATCTCGCTGGTCGCCATTGTTTTTAAATTACTTGTATATAGTAAACCAAGTTATCGTGCGATCATAAATAAAAGTTCACCAGTAAGAAGAAATAAAGATAACTTTCGCCAACAACAACCCACGTCGTTGATGCTTTATTATTGATACTGTTAAATCGCTATCATAGGATGAACAAGTAAGTGAATAATATTGATGTTTCGAAGTGACTTCCTCTCTGTACATCCACCAAAATGATAAAATGCGACTGTTTCAAATATTGGCATAATTAAAAAAGACACTACCAATAAATTTATATTTATAAATTGGATCGAGTTTCTCACCGATTTTTCTCAATGAACAGGATTTTATCGAACCGATGGTTATTATAAAGTGACTTGTAAGTCTAAATTGAATAATTCAAGTAATTGTATTTTAGTTCATCTATTGCTATTCCTGTACCTGCGTATACTGTAATGAAATAAATTCAGATGTGGGAACACATTATCGTTATGCGTTACGAATTATCGCGTTATCTAACTCTAGATGCAATACGATAACTGGATAACTGATTTTCTCACACATCAAACAAGTTTAGCGGACGTTCATTCCGAGTTATAGGAATAACACAGATGTGGGATCGTTTAATCTGCATCTTATTTGAACAACTTTTGAGACTGTTAATTTTAACGCGACAAATAGTCGAAGCTTCGTCAATCAAGCATGAGAGGGGGCATAAAGCAATTGTTTGACAATTTACAAAAAAAAATAATACAAATAAACCACATATATTAAGAAAGTTAGAAGTAAGTGCTCAATAAATACAAAAAAGTAATAAAATGATGTTTATTCATCCGCACTCAGGTAATCCATAAAAATAATACGAACTTTATTAAGGTAGGCTTTACCGTAAAATAAACAGTAAAAATTCTTTATTATACAGTTCGTTGTAAAACTTAATTACAAGGTAACAGCACTGTATTCGATTTTACGTACTCGATTTTGTGTGAAAATAGTAAAATACGTAAAGTGTGTTTGTATGTTTATTTATGAAATATAACCTCTATTTTATCTTTAATATACTTTGCTTGGTATGAAAATTTTATAAATATAGAATTACGAAGTAGTGATGTAGACATTTTTTAAATATCCTTGTATGGGTGTTGATAATGAAATCACACCTATATATTTATTTCGTGACCCCACTTTAAAAACACAGGCGTAGAAAAGAAGCCGAAAAGATATGGCGACCAACGAGATGGTGGGAGCGGTTGAAACCACATACTGTCCAAGTCCATATCATCCAATTCGGGCCAAAAATATTCGGTTATCATTGAGCGGTAGCGATTCCCATTCACAGTAACGTGCCGGTCTTGATCATCACGGAAGAAGTACGGCCCAATGACACCACCAGCATGTAAACCGCACCAAACAGTGATTTTTTCGGGATGTAATGGTGCCTCGTGAATCACGTGTGGATTGCTGCCTGACCAATAACGCATATTTTGCTTATTGACGAAGCCATTCAGCCAGAAATGAGCCTCATCGCTGAAGATGATTTTTCGATGAAAATCCGGATCATTTTCAAGTTGTTGCTCAGCCCAATTCACGAACATACGACGCTTCTGGTGGTCAAGCGGCTTCAGTTCTTGCGTCAATATGATCTTGTAAGGATGTAGGCCAAGATCTTTTCGCAAAATTCGCCACAACGACGACACAGAGGTGCCCAACGCTTGAGAACGACGTGTGAGAGACTGATTTGGGTCTTCCGCAATTGATGCGCTAGCGGCAGCAATATTCTCGACACTACGGGCACTTCTTTGTCTCACTGGCACGGGAACATTTTGTACTGAGCCTGTGGATTCAAATTTTTCCACTAGACGCTCAATTGTTGATCTGGCAGGACGATTATGACGACCATAAATTGTACGTAGCGCTCTTAAAGTTTTGACTACTGACTCCGAATTTCGGTAGTAAATTTTAATAATTTCGACTCGTTGTTGGATCGTATATCTTTCTACGAAGTAGTGATGTAGACATTTTTTTAAATATCCTTGTATGGGTGTTGATAATGAAATCAACACCTATATATTTATTTCGTGACCCCACTTTAAAAACACAAGGCGTAGAAAAGAAGCCGAAAAGAGTATGGCGACCAACGAGATGGTGGGAGCGGTTACATAAAATGGCGGCTGTGTATCGCTAGAGGCGGAGCGACAATACGACGTGTTCTGCATGGCCGTACGAGTATCACCATCTTATCCGGAAAACCAGAGTTATCGCAAAACTAGAAAGGTAACTTGCGCGCGCAAATATCACACCCCATGTAACATCATGTAATTATCACGTCGGGGCCACGAAATGTATGGATACTGATTTCATTTTCAACACCAGTACATTCAACATTTATATTTATATGTGTAGTGTGCTGATGTTGCGTTTAGTAAAAGTATCACGTATTCGTAATATAAGTCATGCTCTGTAGCCAGTGTAATAAAGGTAAGTCAGTCAGCCAGTCTTATAAACACGTCTCATTATTCAATACCGAACCTGCCACCTCCCATGGTGACCCTGTCAGGATCTAGGCATGGTAAGGGATAACATGTCGGGAATGCCAACATTTTTTATAAAGAAAAATTAAAATAAAGCCATGGAAAACAACAAAACATGGCGAAATCTCAGTCAAAGCATGTGGTGATAGCACAAACAGCCAGCAGTGGAGCTTATAGAACAGAGATATAAAAACATGAAAACATCACTATTTTAACAGCCGTGACCTTGGCCATTATAATAACAGTGGTTTTACTACTATTATGCAAATTTGTGAAAAAATGCTAAAAGGAATTGATAAGGAAAGAGGTTCGCCGAGAAGTACTACGTCGAATTTTTCATAATTTTTAAATATTTCCGCTAAAACGGATATATTTGTTATGGAGTTAGAATGACGTCACACCACAAATAGTACCACCACATAACAAATAATTATTCTTCAAAGCGACTATTTCTGTTCACATGATAAACAATAAGAATTATTTTTATTTATTTAATACATGAAGTGATTAATAAGAAATTTTGGACCATATAGATAACAAATACAACATATTCTGTTTTTGTGGACTACAGATTGCAAAAATATTAATATTGCGAGCTTTTAGTATCTATAACATTATTGTTAAACTTTAAAAGCTTAATTATTAATTTCCTGAATATATTGTCAAATAACGTGATTATCCTCATAGTTTTGTGAGCTTAAATACAATGCTTAAATGTTTGGGATTTAAAAGATCAAATTAAATTTGTATTTGGTATCATAATATAGTTGCCAGATGGTAGGGCATAGAAATTCTGAACCGGAATGTGACCACGATAAACTAAATGTAAATCCCGCCATATTGGTACACTCAGGCCTCTCGTGGTCAGGAAATAGTCAGTCTATACCCAGTAATTAAAAGAGATGAACCTATACCCGACTGAGGTGCAATCACCATACACAAGGTGGTAAATCTGGCACAGTGGTTCCTTTTACTTTATGGCCTTCCTTCATCATAAGCCTACAACAACCAAGAGTTAGTAGCTCAACATAATAGCGACAACTGATAGTACGCACTATTTCTTCAATAAAATTGGCATAGGAAGCAGTATCAAATTAGTAATTCTGAATAGTAACAGTGTTACAAATACAGTAAAAGAAAAGTTTCTCGGAGTTCGCCTTCGGGATGAAGATCGACTCGCCTATTTACAACACTTCACAACCTACTTCTACTTGTAAGGGAGTTGGAAAATTTGTCTTCAGAAAGATTCAGTACGTATTTCTAAGGTCGAAAGAAAAAAGTAATTAACTTGCCATAAAGTTAATTTCTTGTGGTCTTTAAATAATCTGATTAAACCCTAAACTTTTCGAGTTGAACTCCACGGAACGTTGTAACAAGGTCAGGCGGTTGCTTTGATAATAAATTCGTACTGTCAATATAACGATGATTGGGTATGTATTTATATATTTGCTTAATATCTTCAATAATTGATTAAAGGGAAAAAAGGTACATAAATAAATATTAACAAAAAAGAAAACAAAATTTAAATTTGTCAATACTGTAATTTAAGCCAAATTAAAGGGTTAATTTTAAATATTCTGATTTTATAGTCAACCGTCAACTCAAAGTTCGGTCAGTCGGAATGATGTTGACTGTGCGGAGTTATAAACTGTAATAATTTTTCTTAAATTTTTTTGAAGTCAAAACTTCATTAGCCCCGCTGTGATTTGAAATTTGATGAAATGAAAGTAAACGATGAAATAAAAAATAATATTAAACAGAGCGGAACATATACATCTATAGGATTTATCGTGCGAGTGAATAAAATAGAACACATTATACAATGTTTCTTATATTCGCGGTCTCCTCATTATATATTTATTGCATTACCTAATACTGGATCTGGTCCGAATGTTATATGTGTTATAAAAGGTTTAGAAAATATACCCATATCCTTGATAACTGGATAGACAGTAAATCTAACACAGCGGGGATTATAAATGTTATATGAAGGCCACGATCCAATAGGATATCATTATCATGTCTTACCATTTCGCACGATGTAGTAAATAGTTGGAAGTTGTAAATAATAATAATATGACAACATATTGTATATCAGAACCGCATCCATAGTTACCGAACAACCGAAAAGTAAATGTAAGCGGAAATGGAATTGCCTCACCGCAATATGTCCGCAACAATATTCAGTTGCCATACAGTTATTACAATTAAAATATCTTTGTAATAACCAGTACATTGCACTATATTTATTTCAATTTAATTATTACACATCTAAAGATGGAGAATTATATCTAATTGGATTGCGATTTTTTTTCATTTAAAAACAGAATTTTAGTAAGTTGCTCGATCATTGTTTAATTATTTATTTTATACCTTAGAAAGTTTAACACTGGAGTAGCATTAGTTAGGAGATAGATTGATTAATGTATGTACGAGTACATATAGCCCTGAGTTGACGTCTGGCGCTTGCCTATGCCAGTTGAGTTGCCAGATATGAAATTAAAATTCTGCAATATAAACATGCATCATTCTGTACCTTTATATAAGTTCTAAAAATGATTTGAAGTAGGTTTTATTGAAATAAATTAAATATACCATATAGATTCTTCACAGTGTCTCTTGTTTTTGGGATCAGTTATTGTATATATAATCGCAACTTTTTTTACAACTTAATAAAATTAATTATATTAATGTTAGCACAGTTGTGATATTAAACGTGTTACGTTATTAGTCGACAAAGGAAACTATATCTAAATAGCTTTTCTATGTCCCTTAAATCACATGAAAAAATGTTGTCGAAATATTCGGCTTCATGTAAAACTTATTTTTAACTGTCTTTACATAAAGAAAATGTTTTTTTAATCTATGCATGCTTATTCCTTCACCACGCTCTGTGACCTAAACGGATTAGTTGATTTTCAGATGTGCGGTGTCTTTAAGTTTATCTTAATTGTCTAAAAGATATAGACTATATGATATTTAAATGTGAAATCTGTGAGGTAAATCGGAAGGGGAATAATCAAAGGCATTTCCATACGAATGTTTAACTGAACAATTCGTAGGTTTATTTAACTAATAACGTCTCAGTATATTTGCAGTCGAAATTTTTGTTATTCTTTATCATAATAATACTATTTAATTAAAATTACAATTGAACACAAAGCAAGGATGGATAGGTTTTTTTTTTTTTTTTTTAAGTTTTTAATGTAATGAGAATTGAGTTGCCTACTTACGTTTATATTGGCTCCGGTAACATTGTAAAGTTCGAAAGGTGGATCCCGACCGCGGACGAACTTCATTATACGCTGTCCGTTCTTGAAAAACACCACCTGTTTCAAAGTTTGATACTTAAATATACTATATTCATATACATCCTAAAATGTACACAGAAAAACGGTTTTTTATCATTGCTGATAAATATTTTAGTATTCCATTACATACATTAGACCATATTATTTTCAAATAAAAGAAGGATATGTAGAAATGTGTTCGTAGGATGCATCAATCAAGGTAGGTTCGAATTTTGTAATTACTTTTTGGTGAAGTGAAAATATGATGCCTACCTAACTAACTAGCAGCCTAGTGTGTTCGGACAGCTGAACTTGAGTGACAGTTCTCTACCACATTTAAAGTGGAGTGAGATTGTAGTCAAAGACTAAAACTTATAATGTATACAGCAAAGTTATAATGTTACAAATATTGCTGAAAACAAGGTCTCGAGATGTAAATAAAAAACATTACCAACAAAAACCAGTCCCCCTTTAAAATTGGCATATTACCATCTTAGGCCATATTGTGCTTAATATCAGGCAAGATTATGATTAGGAGCTAAACAAATAAATAAATATAAATAAATAATATTTATATTGCTCTTAAGCTTTTAGTGAAGGAGAATATTGTGATGAACCTATAATAGAGTAGTATTGCTATTTGTAATGCCCACTTGGATTACTAATACCCTTAAATTAATCTGTCGCTAAGTACCTATCAGTGTGTTTCGGCAACTGCATTTGAGAGCTAGTCCTCCACTAAGATTTGTAGCTTATAATTAATTCTATGTCGTATACTCATTTAATATTAGATGAGATTGTGGTCAAATGCTAAAACTGATAAAACCGTTAAAAGCGCAAAAATATAAAATGACAAGAGATATGGATATTTTTTCGTATAAAAATATTCGTGCTAAACAATTTCATTTCAATAGTCGACGTATTTCAGCTGTGAGTCCGTAGTTCCGTATATCGATTTGCATTCATTCGAGGCGCAAATCCACTTTGGATTATGCGTTGAGTCTATTTCACGACCGTGTGTTATTTACTGTTAGCGAGAGATCTCTCGTCGAACATACCTTTGATCATTAATGAAAATCATGGTAGTTCAATATACTCGTACAATTAATTGGTTTTATTTACTTGTATGGATGCAATGTTAATGTATGGTATTCAACATACTATTATATAATTTAAGTCTTAAACTTCAATTTAAGCTGAAACAAGTTTAGCTAACGTTTCTAGGTCATCTTCAGCGTGTGAGAGATCTATTGCAGGGCCATAGACCTCTTTCCGAAGGAAGGTATGGTCATAATCACCACACCAGCACACGACGTATTGGCAATATCAAACTCTAAGAAATCCACAGTTCCATACTTTCTTACATACGGTGGTACTACAAGAACATTTCTGAGGTTCAGGTTTCCTCACGATGTTTTTCCTTCACCGTAAGCTAATAGTGTTACCAATTTAGATTGGTAAATATTCGACGAACCCGAAAAATTCATTGATACATGCCAGAGTTCAAACCTATAGGATTGATATACTACCAATCAAACCACTAGATCACACTTAGTTATTTTTGAACGAACAAGCAGGCATTATACTATAACCAATAGGTGTGAAAGAAATCTTGACTGTGAAAGTTACGATAGAAACAATGAATATTCGATCAAAGTCCAATACAATACAATAGCGAATTCCCTAATAAGAGAATAAAATTGACAATACTTTATAAGAACAATTATTTAAAAAAATGCAACAGCGTAATTCACTGTTGATATCTACAGTCAATGCAGATGGCACAGTTAACAATCTTGTAACATTTATTGCTAAAAATAAAGGTAGCTTCAGGCGAAAGCAACACCCTATAAGATAAAGTGCTTGGTTTTCATGAAAGGTCAAATGTTCGGGAAGAATTATTACGTACAAGCCGGTAGGCGGGAACACTTTGCGCTAATTCACACCGACGAACACAAGTTTCTGTCTAATATTATGTGATCTTTGCAGTTTTTCTCAAGTATTGTTGATTTTTACTGTAAATTAATTGCATTATTTCACATATTTTTATTATATTTTTGCCGGCGATACCTTTAAATAGGTAAAATTTATAAACACAAGTTTAGACCTTGATTTTAACAGATATCAATTGTTTTTTTTTTTAAATATACTTATTAAATACAATATGTTTATAAACTCTGAAACCCTTTAAATATTTCCATTTAAATTTAAGGTAGTTAAATTGATTAGGGGTATTTTATTTGCGATTTTACCTTTGGAAGACCCAAAACATAATTATATCTTTATTGGTAACACCGTTTAAATACTGAACTCAGAGTAAGAATTTGTGCGAAACCCATAGAGAAACCCATATACTATATAAATCCATAGAATATAATAATAATACTGTCAACCTGTATGAACTTGGGGGAAGGTACGGGCATAATCACAACGCTAGCTTTGGACGTTCTTACTGATGTTTTTAAACACAAAGAGTGCCCACAGTTCCATATTTATCCAATATCAGTCTATATTAAGTTAATATAGGTACAGGAATTTAAAAAATTAAATATTTTTTTGATATACGTCCAGGTTTGAATCTGCGGACAATGAATTTATATTCCACTGATCAAAATACATTTTTTTTCTGAACTGACTAAATACTGGCTGTACACTCTTGACCGAATGGGTGTTTACAGCTTTATCAAACTTTTTAGGCGAACGTTTAAGGCACTCAATCATATGGCAATAAACTCAAGGGCGCCAAAGTGGCTGAACCTCGGCTTGGGTCGTTACCTTAAATGCAATATCGCGAGTCGAACTAAGCTAACCAACTACTTGTGTGTATGTGCTAGTGAGATACACATGTGTGCCCCGTGAACGCATACATGTTTTTTGAGTTTGACAATTTGGCTAAAAGTAACTGACCATACTAGAAAAAGTAAGGGAAAAACCCTTCCACAATGTGAGTGACCATGGTGTGTATGCACGTATGTGGGATGCAGTATGATGTATGTGGTAAGCTAGTGAATGTCTTATACTACTCGAGCACCACGACCTTTTTTATTCATAATATAACGTATACATTCATGTGCATATCTATCGCTATCATACTAAGTGTTTATTACATGTATTAATGTATTATGTACATTTTGATACAGAAAAAAGTACTACTCTCAAGCATCATCATGTCATCATTTATAAATATACAAGTAGAGACCAAGTCATGGGTGGCCAGTAATAAAGCTATTCGCGTTAACATGTTACTTATAACATCTAGAGCAACACAGGCTCATTAGGGTGGCTGCAACAAAGTTATCCAAATTACCTTATAAAGAGAATCAGGGTCGACATTGTGTTCGCAGCGAAGCGCGGCACTATGGTGATGAACCACGAACTTTGGACCGCGCAGTTCCACCCAAACCTCAGCCAAACCAGTAACTGTAGAATAGAAATAAGTAGCTTATGTTATATCGGCTTCGCATAATTATGGTAGAACCAAAAAATATACTTTGGACTTCTTATAAGTTCGTATTTGAATTATTTGAATGTTAAATAGTTGTGCCCGTGACTCCGCACATGTTTGTTATTGTTTTTGTAATCTTCTAGAAATATATAATTACAGAAGTCTCCCGTTGTGTATACAACTGTACAATACGCAAAACAGTACTGCATACGTTTCTATCACTTTTTAGTGTTACTTCTTAGACAGTTGTCCCTTATCTAAAAATAAATATCACGATATCAAACAGTTATTAACGTTCAAAGAAACTACGACTTTATAAGCACTACGCGTTCAGCAACGTGATTTTTTTTGCCATGGAGAAGTGGGAGAAGCGGTAAAGTGGACATGTGCAAGAGAGGGAAGTAAATGTATGACATTGTTTACAAAGAAGTTTTGTGAGCAAAGTATACTTTTGATTTTTTTTCTGTACATTAAAGGACGAAGTCGCAGTTATCAGCTAATAAGAAATAAATGAGTTATACGAAAATGGATATTGTGTAAATATTCTTCTAGAGTAATAATCGAATAACATATACCAAATTTCATGACAATCGGTTCAACAGTTCAAAAGTTGATATAAAATTTATAGCATAAAACCTTCGCCGTGAAAATAAAATCAAGTTTGACAACTCTTATGGTGATCGGTCAAAAGGTGTCGGAGTTTAGATCTCAGAAATCCTAACAGGTATTTTTACATATATACATTACCAGTAACCCGCCTCGACTTAGCACGGGTATAATGTACTAATCTGTATACCAAAGAGTCTACACGATTTAGATCCATCTATTACACTTAGATATTTCCAGTTCATCAAATTCGTAGAAGCTACGTAAGCTATGTTCACACAAAAGTTCTTTTTGTTATTGCGAATAGTTTGAATTCCGTGTCCGTTTAAATCCATATATATCCCAAGATATATATTGAAATGTGCTGTAAAGAATAATTTTAATCCTCGTTAAATGCACAAAGTGACTGAAATATTTGATTGAAAAATTATTATTATTACTTTAATATGTTGATCATAATAGTGTCGCAAATCATTATTTACTGTTTAATCCATGATAATATAATAAATGCGAAAGCGAGTTTGTTACACTTTCATGTCTTAGCTAATCAACCGATTATTGTGAAATTTTGCATACACGTTATCAGAGGAACAGAAAATGACATAGAGTGCCTTTTCCTGAAAAAATATTCTGTTCTGCAATTACATAAGCGAAGCTGTGAGCAAAAGCTAACATCATTTCAGTAGTAATACAATGAAGTACTGGTTACTCTAACTACATTAATATTATGTTTGTTTTAACTGTTATAATAGCAACATGAATGTGGATATAGTACGCATACACGCGTTACAACTTAATGCGAATATAAATTACAATCGAGTCAATATGTCTGACAATTTCGTGCGTTTTGAGGTTTCACTGGATGCCACGCTGTGTTTTGAATTCAATTCTTGGCAAATTTCAACTAAATGTGTTGTCCCATCCAGTTTAATTTAACTATTTTTTGTATTCGTTTCTAATGTGAAATATATATGCGAACATGATAATGTAATCGAATTTGGATACTTTTTAATTCGTTTTGTAACAATTTACAAATCACTTGACTACAGTTTTCTTAAAACGAAATAACTTTTATTTTTTAATAAAACGACTAGTAGATATAAGTCTTAAAGCGTAACAAATAAATAAACAGACTCACATTCTCATTTATCTTACTAGGAGTTAGTAGAATCAGGATACTATAAAATATAATAGTATAAATTTGTACTGACATTCTGATTATACGCTGTCGCAATCCGATACTAAGCGACCGCAACTGTCTAACATATTGATTCTGTTGTAAATTATGTTCGCAATAAGCTCGAACTTACGAACATCTCTATTACACAATCGTATTTAACTGTACTGGGAAGGGTGAACTTAATAAAAGGAATTGTTTGCCTAGTAAATTTACCTTTTCGTTGTTTTATAATATTATACAAGGTATGTTTTCGGTTTTAGTGATATTTAAAAAAAATGTTCTAATTTTATTTAAATTTTGTAACCTCTTATAATAAATTATTTAAGTTACCACCGTTAAGTTTTATCCGTGAGCGGCCGTGATTGCTTACCACTAGGTAATTCGTCTGTTCGTTTGCCTCCAATCATCCAAACAAAAAAATGTAATTATATTTAATATACATAATTTTTCTTTTCATTTGTTTGATTAATGATACATACCCCTTTACAGGGTTTAACTTTGCAACAGGATTCTCTTTTAGGGATCGTAACCTTAAAAATAAACGTCAGAACATGGATACTACGCTGTGAGTTTTCAAGTGTTAACTTATTTTAAGAGACGATTATATGGAACAATGACTCTTGGAGGTAATTATGGAAATATTGTATGAAGTGTATGACGTATGTTTTTCGAATGATTTAAAATTAATGATGCAGATTAATTTACTAGATTATGTGGTGAAAAATTGTTAACTTTACCTAATGGGAATAATAATGAAATTGGGACAGTGTTGGTTTAGTAACTCTAATTATTATAATTGTTTTAAAGTTGGCATAAATTTACGGAGTTTCTCAGTTTGTTGACTTGAACTTTTCTTAGGTAGAATTTAACTTGTCGATAACTTAATTATAAATTAAAATTTTGTTTTTGTTTGACTTTAGGAATTTTGTATTTTGAATGTCACGACTATTTTGCTAACTTCTGTAGACTCTTGAACTTTTTGAGCTGTTTTCAAAGAACGCAACGATATGTCTCTATTTTATGCAAATATTTATATGGAAG
This sequence comes from Antheraea assamensis, assembly GCA_035772565.1. Taxonomy (NCBI): domain Eukaryota; kingdom Metazoa; phylum Arthropoda; class Insecta; order Lepidoptera; family Saturniidae; genus Antheraea; species Antheraea assamensis. The sequence goes on from JAQQSE010000159.1 coordinate 327,418, forward strand.
CAAACAGTTACTTTGTTAATTATTGTTCTTAGATTAAAAATTTGACACCAAAAGAGTATACGGGAATGTTTGCTACTGTACTGCGCCATATTCTTCCTATGTTTTTTTTCAGGACTTAATTACAATCTCACTTGATGCTAGCGACAATGTTTTGTTGTTGTTAAATATGAGGGAATTTGATGCCCAAATAAACATAGCTTTTTAATCTCTACTAATATTATTTATGCGAATATCAATTAGTTTGTTTGTTACGCTTTTGCGCCTTAACTACTCATGAAAATACGTATGAAACTCGTGTTCTCAAGGGTAGAGAAACAGTACACAGAGAAGTGCTAAAAAATAATGGGCACATTTTCTTCAGACAAAAAGTACTGTTACTTTGGCATAAATCAAACACAGATACATTATAACTTGAGTGAATCCACGAGCAGAAACCTGTGGTTACTAAATAGCTGATACAATATTGTTGATAATTTTATTATACTTATAACATAAAAGTCAGTCATTTGCAATTATGGAATGCACGATCTCTCGAGTCAACGGTAGGGTTGACTGGCAATGTGACACGAGCCATATAAATGCGTAGCATTTGTTAACGTGGCCGAAGATGGCAACACTGTCCGGTCTATCACTATAAGTCTGGAGATACAGTTACCTTCATGCATATCTGTCAAGATTCACAAATATATATTCGTCGACAAGAAACTATAAGAAATGACTGTCACTATCCAATGAATAGGTTTAACATCGTACCGTCTTAGACTGACTTCGATTATCGTTAAATTATAATCTGTACAATAAATAAGTGTAAAGTGTCTGTTATTTGTCCGGCCTAATTTCTGAAATGGTTAAACTGATTCTGACGAGATTTTAACTAGCAGATAGGACATTATTTATAGTTTTATCAAGGCTACATAACATTACGTTTCTCAATAGGGACTAAGTTGTAATACTAAAATGGAACGTAGGTAATTTAGTATTGGTAATAGCGTTTTATAGGGGTTAAGCAGTAATAATAATGTTAGAATTAAAAAATAAAGACAATCGTTAGTTATTCCGAATAAAATGTATAGTTTCTATGTAAAAATAAAATAATGTTTCACGAGAACGACATCGCGATCACTAACGAGACAATAAAAAGAAATAGTTTTCAAATTATTTAATACTGAATAGAAAAGATAGGGTTGTTTAAAATCAGCTCGTCTATCATTCATGATTTATTAAAACTTTTCTATCCAACTTTGTACATTCAGTGGTATAAATGGCATTTTGTATAACGCTCTTAAAACGTTTAAAGTGATGATAATAATAATAAAGAGTAAAAGCGTTTTTATTTTTATTAAAAACTCTCTGAGTGTTTGTAAACTTTGTAAAGTGATTTTTTTTTTATCATAAAGGTCTTATCGTAAGGTGATGGAATATATATATTTTAAATGTATAACATAACTAGCAGTCCTCTGCACCTGCATCAAAGTTTCTGTCTTTATAAATAACTCGCATTTGCCCGCGGCTTCGCTCGCATCAATGTGTATCAGTCCTACCCCTCGGCAACAGTGCTCTTTTATGAATGAAAAATAGTACTTATAGACAATTTGTATGCAAAATATTATATCTATGTGAACATTTAAATGGCCTTATTTATATTATTACATCCATATTTGTTATATTGTTAGCTGTAAGTACACCTTTTATACTAAAATAAAATAAAATGAGTAGTTGCGGCGTGAAAGTGTAACAAGCAAATAAACAAACTCATTTTCGCATTTATAATATTATAGTAAGGATTAGGATAACACCGTATATTACCTTCGTGTAACTCAAATGGTTTATAGAGTGCACACCGAGATACATCTAGGATGGCAGAATTTTTTTAAACTTTCTTTACGCTTACTATTATATCTTGGCCTATTAAAACAAAATCATTATGTGTTATTATAATATATAAGCTATATTATAGCGAAGTTTCATTAAAATCTGTTCGGTAATTTTCCCATGAAAGAGTAACAAATATCCATTCTCAAAAATTTTCTTGTTTATAATTTTATTAGGATTTCTTAGAAAATGCAAAGGTACAGTGTTAATTTATCCTTTATAGTGTTTAGGGTTCGACAATTATAACACCTGAGATTAAATGACAATGTGGCCTAAGATGGTAACAAGTTAAATGTCTCTTATTTACAACTACCCGAACATAACTATGGGTGGTGCTTGACAGTAGGCTATCAACTTGATGGTTGGTAGCTAACCATGCGACTTGCGAGCGCTGGAAAAATTTCTACCACAATGCTAAGTTTCCATCACAGTCTTTTTAACTTTTATTATCACCATATAAACCATCTCGCTTTTTACAATTTTAACCTTGATTTTATTTATGTATCTATGAACAGGCCTCCTTTAACGGGCCCTACTAGGGTAAGCAGCCAGGGCAAGGTATCGATTTTCTTTCTATTTATTTTATTTCTATATATTTCTAAAGAGGTATAGACCTCTTTACCTCCTTTTAGTTGATTAAAATTAATGCTTTGCGTTTCACGTTTAACAGGGATAGTTTCTTTTGTTAAATAAAAGTGGTCATTGCAATTTATATATTTAAATTTGATTTTTCGGTACGGCCAATTCTTCTTTAAAAATTTCTATTATACATAATTATCTACTGCATTATGTTGCTAATTTTTAACGGTTTAAGTCAAATATTATAACAGAATATAATGATAGTTATTTTGTCTTTTAACGTCATAACGTGTTCCATATGTTACTCAGTATAAAAAAAAAACATTACCAGAGAATATACGTTTTATGTAAAAATAGAATCAAATAAATGGACTCATTAGTTTTCGAGTAATAAGCACACTAATAGACAGACTGACAAAGTGAAGTTGCCTTTTATAATATGTATGAATTGGGATTATTATCCAAACTTTTGACGAACAAAGTCGCAAATCGATAACACTTCAAACTTCGTAACTGAAACAAAACAACTCAATCGAAATCGAAGGAATGAAGCGTGAAGTAACATGAAATCATTTAGTAGGTAGATATGTAACTCAATTTATTATTTATTAGCGAGCCGCCGCGCCGCGTCTTCGTGTGAGTGCAATTTACTAAATACGGCGTTATAAATGTCGAAGTGATTTATACACATAATATCCGATACATTTTTGGCTTTGATATTTACAGTTCAACAAAAGTTTGGCAAAATCACGTCGCAAATAATAAATTATTTTTTATTAATATGTAGTTCATAAAAAGGGAATTGTGTATTATTCTTATAGTTATATACCACCGTAGATTTCCGATAGATTATCTTCTTATCTCTCATTAGGTTTAGTTAATAATGTAAGCGACCGAAATACATTTTTTACGACTTCATTCTTTGACTTGATTAGTAGATTCTACATATGAATCTTCCTGAGATTATTTTCTAAATAATAGTGAAAGCCTTATCAAAAAGTGTTGTAGTTAAGAACTAAGCACATGTACAGACAGACGCGGATAGAGACTTTGTTTCATAATATTTCAATGAAATATAATAATAAGAGTATTTATTGAATTAAATTCTTTTTTTAGCTCCGTTGTGTTTTAACACTAAAAACGTCATTAAAAAGTGACAAACATACATATATAAAAATTAACATGCAAGAGAATGAGACGGAATACATTAAATAATGTTTCTCGTTAGTACATGTATGTTTTTTTCAATACAAACTTCGTCACCCTATTTGGCATATTTATATAGATGAATATATTTTTGATTTAGAATAACTCCTAGTTCGCTACTATAACAGCTTTCCGGTACTTCGTATCCAATCACTTTCCAGCCTTTACTACGTACACTTCTTTTCTTAACAAACGCCGAAGAACTTATATACGTTGGGTTTAAAATTTTAAGTTTATTGGATTTAAAGAGATTTCGTATAAATAAACAAGTCTACTAGCTGTTAATTATTACTTCATTCTTGTGAAAATTATTTAATTATTTCATGGTTTTATCTAAACTAGTAATCATTTAGTAGTGGAAAATTGATCATAATCCTTTGTGGGTTCCATAGATAGCAATAACGGCAATATACCAACAATGAAGTCCACTTTTGTAGTTACGGACTATAAGCCATGTGTAGATTATTTAGTGTAATTATATTAGAATTGTACGAAATTAGAATGTGTTAGGTATACGTTTTTATGCAAAAGAATGTGAACGCCGCTGCAAAAAATATAGTGTTCGCGCCACATGAGATATAGGAAAAATATATTATGATGCTTCTTTGGCCGCCCGTTCGAAAGAGCTAGTGTCTGCGGATACATGTGGGCATCTCGAGAGGTCTCGGTTCAGCCGATGCGGCTCACATGTAGAGTGAGCTACACACACGCTGAGCGCGCTCATTGAGTGAAAGGAGCGCGGATGGACTCATAACATCAGTTACACAATAAAGTTCGACAGAAACAGATCGAGAAATAGTTCAAGAAGGCGGTTGGGAAAAAGAGATACGCAATGATTCATTAACAACACTTTACAAGCAACGAGCTATAAATAACGAATGTATGAGCAACGAGCTACACATAATGAATGTGTGGGCAACAAATTTACGATCATCGAGTCACCGAGTCACAACGATATATTTTATTGTATAAAAAACGATATTGTACGATAGAACCAATTGTAATATTGTGAAAAGAGCTGCCTTACAACCACCTTATTTTATTCGCAATAATCGTGCTCAATCATGCATTGGTCATGAATTTTAAAAGTACGTAGGTTATAAGTTGCCGTGTAAAGTAGCTTTTATGGTACTTGATTGATGAAAGCGTTACTTTGCGCAAATCCATCATAAGTATTTGATTAGATGTTACTTAGCAATTTCTCTTGGATTCGATTTATTGCCGTCACGTCTCACTGCAACGTTTGATTTTTTTAGGTATACCTTGAATAAATCGCATCAAACGGTTTTCTTGCCATAAATTAATTCCTATCGAAAGTGCAAAGTAACATGCAATCAAACAGCCTTAATAATTTCGAAGTTAATCGATTTTATTTAAAAAAAAAAAGACAAAACTAAAGGGTTTCGTTGTATGTCTACGGCAATATTAATTTCGCTGTTTTAGTTGAAAAGTTAAACAACTAACTGAACAAAAAACAACGACAGTTGTAAATAAGTAAACAGCGCTTCAACCCTACTTGTAGTGAGGCTCGTTTAGTCTAGGTATAAGGGTGTTGTCTCAAAATATATATACGAATGCATTGGTATATACGACACATATGATACGATACGATGCATACATATAGACGGTACTAACAACATTTAATCAAAATCTATCCATTAGTTTTTTCGTGATACGCGCTCAACGATAGACCTCTGTTATTTTATTTATGTAAACACAGAAATGGAAACTAGAAGATTATTACATATTTATTTATAGACAATTATTGATTGTTTAACAGAAATCAAACATTTTATTTAATTGCACCATTAATTATTATCAATATGCAAATTGATTGCAGACGGCGCACTTAAATATATTTTTCACGTGTGAACACAGTCTTTAAATGATGCAATAAGTTACGTATGTTCTCAGGAAAATTAACTAGAGCCTGGTGCCGCGTCGGAGGCGGCAAGTTTACGATGATCACTTTCTTGAGCCTACGAAAGCCAAATGATACTATATTTCAGCGAGGCCTTACATGAAGCGCGTGTTGTAAACGTTCACCGTATATTTAATCCTCCACTAAATTTCCAACACGCCGCTAATCGTGCCGATTTATTTCTATCCGCGTTTGGTTGATTATAACGTTGTGATTAATTTACTTTATATTGTTGTTAATAAATGTATTTGCGTTAAGCTATATAATAAATTATTAATGTCATATGATGTTTAAACGTCTATAAAAAAAATTGACAAATGAGAGATATATAGAAAAAAATATTGTTAGACGTATTTTCATACTTAAAATTTAGAAAATAATAATACGTCAACCCGTAAAGTTCCAATAGTAGGCTATACCCCCATACCTATATATACATCTATACTATACCTCTGTTCAATAGAAGGCATGGGTATAATCAACACTTACGTTATTATTTTAACAACATTCCCCATATTAAGGATTATTTGTGATGTTTTCCTTCACAGTTAACCAATAAAGGCACCAATTTGACTTAGTAAGAGCTTACAGAAAAATATTACTACCTAATCTGCAGACAACGAATCAATATTCTACCAAACTACTCGACTACAAAGATAATGACGTAATATAGATATAGAATACTTTAATTATACATTACATATATAAAATCATAGGAAACCTATTTATAAAATATCACCATTAAATAAAACTGTCTGCTTTCAGAAATGGTAATGAATTATTATTAGTTTAAGTACACCTCTGTGAGGAGTGATGAACAGTTATGTTTCCCGTGTTTGATCATCGCCATGGAATCTGCGTTGACCAACTTATGTTCGAATTATAAGTCATTCTAGCGCTTGTCTGGGTAGTTACCCAGTTATTTAAAGCGATGATGGCTCCAGTGGTTAGCATGTTTGAAGCCTTGTGAATGAACTAGAGCTTTTGGTGTGAAATCGCAGCATGATGGTGGGGCTTTTTCTAAGCCCGTGGCCTGCTAGCTACCACCCTCAAGTTGAAAATATGTCGCCAAACACTTGTAGGTGTACTCCAAGCGCTGTATTTGAGAGCTAGTCCTTGTAAGTTTAGGGTGGTTACTATTTATTGGACCATCATCATTTAACATCAGGTATGATTGTGGGCTAACCCTAAGACCCATAAAGTATAAAAAACCTCTAAAGCTAAAAAGCTGTCACCAAACCCTTAGTGTGTTCCGGTAAGTTGCTCTAAGTTAGGCATGAAATCAACTTCGACCACATTTTCAATATCAGATGTGATTGTGATCAAACGCTTTTACAGGGTGATGGTTGCGAGAATCTAATGGATGATTGATAACGATGATATAATGTATGTTGGCAAAAACTTAGAAAAGGTGGATTTAGTAAAAGACCAACATCATTTAAATACTAGAAATAATAATAGTCTTTTAAGTAATACTGTTACGTTTATAGATCCCAAAAGCACATTACTGCTTTGCCGTATAGTAAGTTGAATTACAATGTCAAGCGGGTTTTTAGGGGCTCGATGACTGTCTTGTTTTCCGAACCGGTGGCAGTTTTGACGTTCCTCGGAGGCTAAATTAAATAAAGTGTATATGATATTGCTTGTATTTGACTAGAGTTTAACTAACATATACCACTATACAAGCTATGGCGTAGCTATACCATCTGAGGCCCTTGGTAAATTAATTGGACGGGGTCAAAGTAAAAATCGTTATGTTGTAATTTAATTATAAGAAACCACTGAAGTAGTTATTTCTAATTACGCGGCCTCTCGGGTGGAAGGACTTATCAGGTCAGGAGCCCGTGGCATTTTGCTACCCTATACTTACGCCCTGGTGATAAACTTAGGCGTATCGCATTCCTTTTTTTTTTTTTTTTTTAATGTGGGAAGAAATCCTTCATTGGTGTCAGACTCTTACTGACTAAAAAAACCCACAAGATACCGTCTGCCGCGCTATGGAGTGGCACGGGATCGAACAAGCAAGCACCATGCCACCCCGGCGACAAGGCCCGGCGCGAACGCCCTGACCGCGACGACAGCCCGGTCAAGCTGCCTACCCGTCTACCGAACCAATGTGCAATGGAAAGTCAGGTCCCCAGCCCCTTCCCTCCTTGGTTCGGTTTGGCAGTCAAGGGGTCACCCCCTCCAACCACCACCACCTGTAACTTTTTTACGTGATTTTCTACCACGGTGACTTTTTAACGAGGTTTTCTCCCTCTCCCTCCGCCCGAAGGCCTCCCCTCTGTCACTTTTTAATGTGGTTTCCTCCCACAGGAACTTTTTAATGAGATTTTTCTCCCTCTTCCTTCGCCCGAAGGCCTCCCCTCTGTCACTTTTTAACGTGGTTTCCTCCCACGGTAACTTTTTAACGAGGTTTTCTACCTCCCTCCGCCTGAAGGCCTCCCGTCTGTTTTTTAACGAGGTTGTCTCCTCAACACCCGTAACTTTTTAACGTGGTTTTCTCCCACGGTGACTTTTTAACGAGGTTTTCTCCCTCTCCTTCCGCCCGAAGGCCACCCCTCTGTCACTTTTTAACGTGGTTTCCTCCCACGGTAACTTTTTCTTGAGGTTTTCTCCCTCCCTCCGCCCGAAGGCCTCTCGTCTGTTTTTTAACGAGGTTGTCTCCTCAATACCCGTAACTTTTTAACGTGGTTTTCTCCCACGGTGACTTTTTACCGAGGTTTCCTCCCTCCCACCGCCCAAAGGCACACCCGTCTGTAACTTTTTAACGTGGTTTTCTCCCACGGTGACTTTTTACCGAGGTTTCCTCCCTCCCGCCGCCCTAAGGCACTGCCGTCCGTAACTTTTTTACGTGGTTTTCTCCCACGGTAACTTTTTAAGGAGGTTTTCTCCCTCCACCCTCTGACGGGCGAACCGAAGCAGGCCCGTCCTTACCCCATCCCCTGTCCCCTCTGATAAGCAGAGGGGTACTGCGAGGGGCGCCGTTTGCCGGGATATACACCCCAACCCGGTTCTGGAACCGAGCCCCAGGAGTGTTTATCGGCTCTCTAGCCTAGATCCGTAGTGTTCTGCTAGAAAGGGTCACCTCGTGTAGAATGTGGCTCTTCACCACGCACTGAGATCAACTAGAGGTGTGGTAAGGATCTATACCTAATCATATTGCGATCACCATGAATATGGTGATAAACCGGTCATGTGACTCACATTTGGATAGTTTCATTAATGGTAGTTCAAAATCAGCCAGTGTATATCGGCAGTCGAGAGGCTTGCTAGCGACGACCGCTGAATGTATATATCTTACGGTAGTCACCATTATTTTTAGATTAATTAATAGTGCAGTAACTTTGTTGCGTTACAGCCAAAAATAATATAGAAAAAGAAAGTACACAATCAAAAATAATTGCAGATTTTAATTAAGTGAATTTAAGTTAAAGTTAATTGAACACGTTGTTTTAAGACAGAGTGTTAATGAAGTAGAAAATTGAATGTACCTTAAAATAAGGATTGTCAGTTTCCACCGTTGAAACTCTCATAGCATAATAATTACGTATCCTTAACTGAGCGGAGATTGTTTCAGGCAACGTTCTGTACAGAGCACGGAGTTAGTGAGAAAAGTTTAAACCTTTATTAATTATTCTTATGCTTCGCTAACTTTGTACGTATTTAAATGCCTACGAATTTCATTTTTCTTTTACATTTTAAAGGATTTAGCGTTTAATCACAAATTTATCTGACAATAAATAACGACGTAGCTTGTAATGGTAAATCACTAAACACCTGCTGGAATAAATCGATGGCTACTTGGTAAAAGATTGTCAACTTGAGTGAGGCAGCTAATCAGGCCGGAATTAAAAAACACCTCTATTAATATGATATGTTTGATGTTTTTATATGGTTTGACCACAACCTCATTTGGTGTTAAATGAGGATGTGGTCAAAAATTGTAAACGCGCTAAACCTAGAAGGGAACTGGCTCTGAAGGACACCTGACGGGACTCATCATCATGTGCTTGGCGACAGATGAACTTCAGTGTGGTATCTATCCAGGCGTACTTAGAAAAAGCTCTACCACCATGCTATGGCTTCATCACGATGTTTTCCTTCATTGAAAGCTCCGATTAAAATGCAAGGAATCGAACCTACGTTAATCGACGTGATGCTTGAGAAAACGCTAACTACTAAGCCATTATCGCTTCCAATTCACTTCGCATGATAAATTTAAAAAAAATTGTTATACGCGCTTAATAATTCGTTCTACAAATTTTTATAACTAACTCAATAAGAATTCTTTTAATTTGATTATATCAAGGAAAATTAAGAGTTGAAAAATTCTTATCAAAAAAATCTCGAAAAAATTAAAGAACCGTAGAATTATTGTCGAAACCCCTTTTAAAATTTCTAAATGCCATACCATTACTTTATGAAGTCAACTTTGTCTACTTGACCCGTTTAATACCGTCAGGACGAGCTCAGGACAAAATGCTATGTAATTACAACACAATAGTCCACTTATTTCGCTATTTAAGGGATGGCACAATATGACAAAAGAGTCTTTAAACTTTGGTATTAGAGAAAATTGGTTGATAGTATGAACTGTCATTTGTACATTCTTATTAAATTATACATGATTATTATTTTAATTTGTAGTTAGAGAATGTCAGAGAGCTTTTACTAATATGGTAGTCATCACGCGTCATTTCAAATGACAATAAACGTCCTTTAAAGCTGGTGCTCTAAAATGAGCAAAGTCGTGTAATTAATTTACAATATGCCATCAACAGAAATTCAACGCATCTTTTGGAAATGACAAAAAACTCAATAGAACTCTAGCTTTGCTAAGATAGTGCCATAAAAAGAACAAAAAGTTATGAAATATTGGTGAAAATGAAAGGTGCCTGACAGTGCCAATCTTATACTGCAGAACCATCACGAATGCTTTTCCTAAACGTTTTTATTCCCAATTTTGAAGGACACTAGTCGTGCCAGTATAGCTTTAGTGGATAGTAAAAATTTGTATTCCTCTTTAGGCATACATCCACCAATATTCGATGTGATCAAAACACGATATATTGATGGAAATGAAAATGTGTTTATATTTTGTATATTCACTATCCCCTTATACATATAAATCCTCTTATATAAATAAATATGTTAAACAACACTCAATGAGCACTTTTTAAACCTTTGTTCGTATTAATGTTATATGGTTCTTTTTCTTCATCTTATCTGCACAATGCTAACTCAAAATGAAGCTAGCATTGTATTAATATTAGTTTCCATTCTAATTTCCAAAATAGACAAATTCATAATGTTGATACTGTATTAGAACTCATCATCCTCTTCTTACCCACCTAAGTAGAGTCGGCACAATATGTTTTCCTTTTCAACTCTCCTCTGTCAGATGTCATCTCAGTATTTACACCTTTTATACATACAACTTGTGTTCAAAAAGTATCGCGAATTTTGTGTTTTTTCAAAAATTATTTATCATTATCATTTTTTTTTATCTTGTTCAGCTCCTCCTTCGATGCCGTCTTTATCTCGTCAAGAGAAGCGTAACGTCGTCCTTTCATGGGCCTCTTCAGTTTAGGGAACAAGAAAAAGTCACAGGGGGCCAGATCTGGGGAATACGGTGGCTGCGGCATCATTAGTGTGTTGTTTTTGGCCAAAAAGTCGCGCACAAGCAACGATGTGTGAGCAGGGGCGTTATCGTGGTGCAAAAGCCAATTTTTGTTCTTCCACAAATCGAATGGCACGAGCCAATCGATATGTTTAGGTCCTCAGCAACTTCTCTAACGGTGATTCGACGATTGGCCAATACCATTTTCTCCACTTCATTAATTTTTTCGTCTGTTGTTGAAGTGCTCGGGCGTCCGGCACGCTCTTCGTCGTTCACATCTTCTCGGCCTTCTGAGAACATTTTGTACCACCGATAAACGTTGCTTCGGTCCAAGGTAGCTTCTCCGTATGCCACAGTCAACATTCGGAATGCATCCGCGCACTTAATTTCGTTTTTCACACAAAATTTGATACAGGTTCTTTGATCCATTTTTTTGAATAGGTAAAAATCGAAGACGATCCAAAACACGTGCAAGCAAAGCAGCTGTCAACAATTAAATGAACATTCAAAATGGCCGAGCTTGTCGGCATAAGTGAGAGACATGAGTACCAACATAACGCCACAAAAAATTCGAATTTCGAATATACGTAACCCGCGAAAATTCAAAATTCGCGATACTTTTTGAACACACCGTATATCATTTTTCACACAATCTATTCATACTTTCTTCGGTCGTCCACTACTCCTATATCCGTCCACATTTATACTTAAAACGTTTCTAGTTACATAGTTTTCGTCTCGCCTTATGACGCGCCCATACCATGCTAACCTATTACTCTTCAACTTCTCTGTCACTGGTGCTATTTTCAAACTTGCTGTTATATATTTATTCTTAATGTTCTATCTTAACAATCGCATCTTTGCCACGTGTCGTATTTTCTCATACGATTTTTCATAACCCAGAACTCAGATGTATATAGCAATACTAATCTAAACAGGCTGGTCTTGCAACGAAGTATTGTAAAACAAGAACTGCATGATTTTACTCACAACCCTAACTTCTATGACGTACAGATAATTAGATGGTACTAAATAAAAAAATAACGACACAGAATCTTTAAAATGTTATTGCATAAACAGTTATACCTATACAAGACAATATATATATTGTAGGTGGTAGAGCTACGCTGAAACTATTACTGGTTTCAGAATGAATGGGTCGGCTCGCCCAGGGTAGTACCACCCTCTCACAGAAAACCGACGTGAAGTAACAGTGCTTGCACTGTTGCGTTTCGTTCGGTCAGTGAGAGCGCCGGAGGCCCACATATTTAAAAGGCCGGCAATGCACTTGCAACTCCCTTGGTGTTGCTAGTGTCTATGGACGGCGGTGATCACTTACCATCAGGTGACCCACCTGTTCGTTTGCCCCCTATGATATAAAAAAAAAAAATATATATAATTAAAATTTGATACCCAAAAGTTTTTATTACTATACATATGTATGATGAAATTTTGCTCTGCGTCGTCGAGGGTGTGTAAACACTACAATAAATTCATATTCGTGAGACATTTCATGGATATAAGGACTAAATTAAGCATTAAGCAATACACATTTTAAAAATTGTAACTATGTATAATATTCTCATCACGTGTTTGCTTTCAATAGATAAAACATGTCTCTGCGTAAATCTTTTGTAAATAGTTTATTAGATGTTTCTTTGTTACTTACGCTTGAAACTGATTGGCTACTGCCATGTCTGTTTGCAATTAATTTGTCTTTTTGTTTGTTGTTTTTGTTTCAGTTTATCTATTTATTTTAGCTTCATTATGACGTTTTGTTTAGCTCCGCGTGTTTTATCGCTTGTCCCATTGAGAGATTTTGCTGACCTCTTCAATCTACCTTCCTCTTCTACTTTCCATAACAATCACACATGCGCCGGGCTTCAAAACGACAATTTTATATTAACCTGTTTGATTTCTAAGTTAGCGCTGGACCACAATCTAAGCCGCAGTCATTAGCCGAAGTTCGAGCATAAATTGGTTGGGTGGTAGCGAAAATTATTTATTTACACATTATATAAATGAAAAATCGTTATCGTAATCGCATACTCAGACTCGTTTATCAATACTATAGGCGTGTGAGCATTTTTGAAAAGCTAGTGCTCTCAACACTGGCAACGGTGGCGGTGAATACTTATCAGGTAAGTAACCCATTATCCCCGTTGTTAAGAAATACTTTCGGCATATATTTGAAAGTGGTCTCTACCTCCAGCCAATTTATACAGTTCAATTCCTAAGTTAGCTACCCCGGTTTGTGTGGGTGTTGTGGTTACCACCCCAAGAGCCATGACGGTAGCACGTTAAAGCTTAGAGAAAATTAACTCTTAAATGCAGCAGTCTTCACACTTACAGTTGCCTCGTTTCATAACGTAGTTTTCCTTTAATGACAGCTTAGGCTCATTGTACCTTAGACTTTAATTGTTATGATGTCCTTAGGCGCGGTAATAATAAGTAATCTTTGCAAGACTAACTAGTTCACAACGTCTTTTCTGAGTGTCCCAATAGTACATTGTATGAAATTAGCAGAACATCTAAATTTATCGTATATAATTTTCAGACATAATACTATAATCGATCAGTGAGTAGGGTATCTAGCATGAAAGCTCTTTAACTTCAAACGTTGAATTTTTACAGGGCATAAGGCAACAAACCTGTCTTCGAGATTAGTATTTTGTCGAGACAAAAAACATAATTATATGCCTAATAGTTTTATTTAAGTAGAGATTTCAATTTAATTCATTTCAGATTTATTCCATAATGTAAGCTAAAATACTTTGTTTTGTCCTAAATTTAGAGATTGTATCTTTCTGTTTGTAATCAACCAGAAACTCGGTTGTTTTACAAGAATAGGAAATCATAGAAGGTCTGTGTTGGATATTAATTATAACTTTATATTTCAAATCGCTCAGGAGCCCAGACATACAGACAAGCAATTTTGCGATCCTATAAGGATTCTGTAATTTCATTATGATATACGGAAACTGAATAAATAATGAATTTTTTTCTACTTCATTTTGTTTTTTTTCTCAATTACTCTGCAGGAAGTTGGAACGACGACAATTTCGAAGTTTAAAAGTAACATTTTTGAAACGAATGATTCCTGGAAAGATTTGAAACTCCTTCCCGTAATAAATGAGTTTTAGACAATTATTCAAGTTCACAATTTCTTCTCTTTGAATTTTCAGTCATTTTTCGTATTTACTTAAATCGCTTTCTTTTTTACTCAAAGATTAATTTTGGTGAAATTATCTAAATATATCTAATATGATTCGTTTAGTTTTATAGGAGTTTTTATTATCGTTAGAGTGTTTTGAACATTTTGTAAACCTTAGATCAAAACGTTATGAACTGAATGTTATTTTTGTACATTATCTGATACGCGCCAATTAATTTTTGTAAAACTGATTATTTTTTATACCATGGTATATTATGTTTTATTTAGTTTAATTATAGACTGCCTTTAATTAACTAATTGTAAAATTGTATTACTAATTAACACTTACAATATCTTTTTATAAATTTTGAACCACCTCTTTAAAATTGTATCATTGCATCTCAGCTCTTCTTAAAAAGGATAATGATGTGTATGTAGTTAAGTTGATAATCTGAAAAAATTTATAATAAAATTCGGGTCAAAATCGGTTTAACCATGTCGGAGATTAGCTGGAATAGACAATAAATACATAATTTTTATTTATGTGTGTAGATTCATAAAGTCATCACAAACTACATCACCATTATAAACCGAGGTTATAAATTCTGTAAGGGTTTGATCCTACATTATCTTATATATATTTTTTAAATAATAATTAACTGATTCACAGTTATCAGTTATAATCACAGATTGACTCACAGTTAAAACTACTGGGTTAAGGCGTCGAAAATGTGCTTGCGAGTTCCTTTTACATTGTAGCTTGTATGAAAATAAAGCGTAGAAAATAATTACTCCATGTGTGCGAGGCCGCGGGTAATTGCTAGTGTAATATATATGTAAGCATGCAATATTTCGTGTGAGGGTTGGGAAGAGCTCGCACAACAGAGACATGTGTGGTGCAGCTCTGTTCACAAGGCGGTTACTAATTTTGAAGAAAAGCGATTACAAGACCTAGACGCGAAACGCCTTGCAATTAAAACCCGTCCGAAGCCTTCCTACACCTATACATACAATACTGATGGTCAATTGTACTGTGCGCCCTGCAAAAGGATCTTCAAAACAAAATTTGGATTCGCGAGTCATATACGTGCTCATAATCGAGAATAGTAAGGTTCGCCATTGACGGATACGTCAAGGAGGCTCATATATATATATATAATATATATAAAAATGGTTGTCGAGATATCTGCGATTGTTATTTTTGGCCAAGGTTTGTCAGATCACCGTGAAAGTTTGCACGCCTAAACGTTTTCTAATGTTAAAGGTTTTTATATTTTTCGTATTGCTATTCTTGCTACACCATTTATTAGAAAACGTGTACCAAGCCGCTGGCACAACTAGTACGTATAAAAAATAATATTCCTATTTTGTATTGTATGATTTATCTGTAGTCCCAGATTGTTTAGGATTTAACTCTAGCTTTTAGAGCTTCGATAATGTTACTATCTCAAGAGAGTTTATACTATTAACCTCGAAATGTCTAATCTCTAGGGCTTAGTACTCCGTTTATGAAGGAATATTCTAGTTTCTAACCCTTAATATAGGATATACTAGTATGTCATGTCGGCTGATAAAGCGAGCATTGTCATATATATTACGCCCATTTACGATGAGCCTGAACTTTCGTTGGAGAGAAATATAATGATGTAACCATAGTATGCTGGTAGGGTTTTTCTAAACCCATCTGGTTAGCTATAACCCTCAAGTTGAATATGTATTTGTATAAACGTTAATATCAACAAATACAGAACTTAATAGGCATGTAAACGTTAAAAACAAAATAATGGAAAAATATGTATAAAACTTATTTACACTATTGTTGTCGTACTTTTTCTTAATACACAAAAGTTTTATCTGTAATCATCAATTTATCGTACAGATTTAATGTTTTTCAGGTGTGTAGTGCCTGCACTTGCATCAACAGTCGATTTTCATCTCTGACGGTGGAAGGTTGTGCGCACGCGCCCGACTTATTACGAGATAATAATATATCACGTACTTTCCCATAGTTACATTTGCTATTAATATAATATTGTAGTTATACGAGCATTGTGTGCATGAAATAAATTAGTATATACAATATATGTGGTAGTTATTCTTATCCTACAGGGGATAGATATTTCTTGCAGATTTTCTGAAAAGCTATCAGTTATAAGCGATGATTGTGACGTTCCTAAATATTACAAAATAAATATTTGCAAGAAAACGACTAAGTTTATTACCTCATTCCGTGCGCTGGATATAATTAGACCATTATTTAATTTCGCTTGACACTTTTCGGCCGTCTGAAGAAACACTTAATTAGTAGACACAGTCTGGTTTATTTAGGACTACGTTTGCTTGTATCCAATAGGATCGAGTAATATAAATCTAAACTGATGTAATATTTATTTAGTACCTACAGGTTGATATCGTTTTTCTTTGAAATGCTTTGCAAGCATATAGATATAGCAACTAGTAACACTAGAAGACGTCTAAAAGGTATGAGATGGTTCATTTTTTTAATACATTATAGGTTTTAGGATTTGTCCACAATCTCATCTGATGTTAAATTGCAATGTGGTTTTAGATGACAAGCGTGCTAAGCCTAGTGAGGAACTAAATTGCTGCTGCACGTAACACATAGATAGTTGGCGACTTATTTTCAACTTGAGGGTGGTATCTAAGACAAATGGGCTTAAAAAAAAGCACCACCACCATGTCTCGGTTTCATCTCAATGGGTTCCTATGAACTGGGACTCTGGCTTATTCACAAGGATTCGAACCTACGTCGCTCGATATTGTGTACAAACATGTTAACCAATAAGAAGCCATGATCGCTTTAAAATAACTTTAAAATACAACCCACCTTCACGTTAATAACGTGTGGAAGTGCTCACTATTATTACGAGTAATAATGTAATCCATTATTCCTACACCAAGGATCATATATAAAATTATTCGGTTGCTGTTATGACTATCCGTTATTATTATTAATTTTATCCCTTATTATTATTGAAATGACAATATTTAGAAAATATTAACACCATCCATGAACAAGCAAACGTAATGTAATAAAGAATAGGTGCGAAAGGGACAATACCTTATATTTATCGCATTCAAAGTCACGATACGAGTAACTAATATTAATTTCATTACATTGTCATTGTTACAAATTACAGTCCATGTCAAATTTTTTGACTTCTTTGAATATAGATGCACCGAACACAAATTTAGGTATAGACACATATTATATGCATAACATTGAGACAGCTTAAGGATAAATAAATGCCAATTGTAGATTCCTATAATAATATTTTAACTTTGTTTTGTACTAAATTCTTAACGATATTATCCACAATCATGAACTTACAGATATATCCAGAGCGGATAAAAGTATTGTCAAGGACTGTACAATATGATACAAAACGACAAATTACCCAACAGCAGAGTAATTAACAACACTTTCTAAAAGCAACTCCTGTAAAATAACACAACCAAAAAATTCATTGTTGATTTATATCCATTACAAGTTTTTTGCTCGCGACTTCGTCTACCTTAATGTAGATTTGATCTGTCTCAACCGGCTGCCTAAAGCTACGGCGGTGGCAGTTGTAATTACATTGCAGCCTGAGGTGGCTGAGAGGGGTTGGACGACAGGGCTGTGCTTTTGATGGCGCATGAAGCGGTGCCCCTGACGGAAATGGGCATTGAGGGCATCAGGGTCCGCAGAACGGCCACGGGTGCTCGGATCATCGAGCTGCCTGACTCTCAAGGCCCACAACAGGCCGATCAGCTGGCCGGGAAGTTGAAGGCCGCCTTAGCCGATATTGCCACGGTCGTCAGACCAGTGAAGAAGGCCGACATCCGGATAGTCGGCCTGGACGATTCGGTGTCGTGCGAGGAGTTGCTGACGGTCGTGGCGGCTAAGGCCAAGTGTGAGGAGAGCTACGTTAAGATGGGTGAAATTCGGCGCATTTGGGGCGGGCAAGGAGCGGTACATGTTACGCTCCCTGCGATGGCGGCCAGAGAGCTTGTAAAAGAAGGCAAACTCCTGGTTGGATGGAGCGTCGTCCGAGTACTCCTGTTGGACGAAAAGCCTATGTGCTGTTACAAGTGCTTAGGTTTGGGGCACACACCTTCTCGTCTGACAGGGACGAGGTTTGGTCCGGTGCGGTACGTCAAGGCACATGGCAGCCGCTTGTAAAGCCGAGGTGGCGCGCAATGCACCATATATGCCGACGCGGGGAGGCCCTCAGGGCATCAGATGGGGGGCCGTAATTGCAGGCTACCCACCATCAAGGCCGCCAGGCCAGAGGAAGCTGAAATGGAACAATAATGGACCGCGCCCATTTCAGCTTCCTTCAGATGAACCTGAACCACTCCGCCGCTGCACAGGACCTGTTTATCCAGTCGGTGGCGGAGTGGGGGCCATCACCCACTATATGGCTAGTGGACGCCACGCCGTCCGTCGCGCGCCGTGTCCGAGGGTGAAATGTGCTTGAGGAGGTGGAGACTCTATGTGACCACTAGTACATTAGGTTTGAGGTCTCCACTTCCCAAGCCAGTGTAGTTATCCACCCCCGAAGGGGCACGAAGTTTTTCTGTTGAACGATTGGCCGACTTGACAGGAAATTGGCGGAGGAGGCGGCCATCGCCCATGCCTGGGCCATGCCCCCTCCAACGGGGGAAGATGTTGACGCGTCCGCTGCCCGCCTTCGTGTGGCCCTCACGGAGGTATGCGACGCGTCGATGCAGCGGAGCAGCGGAATGTACACCGCCCCCAGATAGAAGAGCGGTGTACTTGTGGTCACCAGAGATCTCCGATCTCCGGGCGGCCTGCTCCGCGGCCTGGTGGCTGTTCGGGCGCAGCCGCTGTAGGAGCCGGAGGGACTCCGAGGAGGACGCCCGGCTATATGGCAGCTACAGGGAGTGCAGGAAAGGCCTGCAGGCTGCCATCAGCTGGGCGAAAGAGGAGGCATGGGAGGAGTTGATACAGACGCTGTAGGGGGATCCGTGGGGGCGCCCTTACCAGATGGTGAGAAAGAATTTGCAGTCTCGTGCGCCCCCGGTGACGGAAACCCTCCTGGCGGAGGTGGTGGCGAGGCTCGTGAGGGAGTTATTCCCCGACCCTCCGGAGCTGCCATCTTCTCCCACACCTCCGACTCGGGTGGAAGTTACGGAGGTGGTTGAAGGTCCTCCCCCTATATCGGAGGAGGAGATGGAGAGAGCAGTAGAGCGCCTGGTCCGGATGGGCTCCCGGGCCGGGTGCTCACGTTCTCTTTGGACCATATTGGAGGGTGGTTTCGAGGACTACTCGACCGCTGTCTGGAAGCAGGGGCGACTATACCTGCTGGCAAAGGAGGGTCGTCCACTGGACTGCACGTCCTCATATCGACCCTTGGTGCTGCTGGACGACGCCGGGAAGGTTCTGGAGAAAGTCATTGCTTCCCGGGTCGTATAGCACCTGGAGGAGGTAGGGCCAAACGTCGTGGACGCGCAGGACCGCTGGAGCGACATAGTGATAGCTTTTCACGGTCTCATGTCGCCCCAAGCAAAGCCTCTTCCCCGAGAGGGTTGGTTTCCATAAGGGATTTCCCCACGTTAATACAAAAAAAAGGATTTGATCTGTCTCACGAGAAGAGTACATCTTTTTTTGAATGAAATGTTCCCTAATTTGTTTTCTGTACTCCTGATAACGTGAAAGCAAAATTTCATTATGATCAATTTAGTAGTTAAAGCGTAAAAAAACCTACTCTCACATTTATAATATCAATAAGGTTTACCATATATAGTACGTATATATAGAGGAAACTATGAATTAAAATCGACAGTAAGGTAAATAAGTTGTTGTTGGCCGTGTTCAAAAACTATTGGTAAACTATTTGAATGGGTATTAGACCCTCCTGATGACACTAGAAAAGCAATAGGGAAAGTTTTAGGATACGACATACGGCCTCCGGTATATTTTATGTTTATATCCACTTGTAGAACCTACCCGTAAACTCTTCCATATAGTAGAATTATTTCTTATACAATTTAACTATTCAATAATGTTCTCTCGTATGAGCAAAATTTATTTTGAAATAGAATCAATAACTAATATTTTAATTTCATAATCTAATTATATATGTCAGTATATATTATGTTTAAGATGATGATGAATTATGAAGAATTGTTATGTATTACTTTTTAAATTAAACGTAAAGAAAAAAATGACAACTTTTCATCATCATCAGCCTTTAAGAGACCCACTGCAAGGTCATAAGCCTCTTCCCGAAGGAAGGTATCGGTATAATCATCACGCCAGTTCACGACGTGTCGGCGATTTCAAACTCCAAGACTCCTCAGTTCTATATTTTCCCATATACGGTGTGTTCGGGCATAAATTGGTTGGGGGGTAGTCAAAATTATTATATACTATTTATGTCAAAAATCGGTGATGATCGGTCACTTGCTCGGAACCCTCTCGCACACTCGGACTCGCTCGATCGTTATCGGCTCGGCGGCGCGAAAAACTATTTTTTGTGTTAGTTTTGTGCATATTCAGAAAGCTGGTGCTCTCGAACATCGGCCACGGCGGCAGAGAAGACTTATCAGGTAAGTGAGCCTTTATCCCGATTATAACGAAACATTTCGGCATATATTTCAAAAGGGTATCTACCTCCAGCCAATTTAACATACAGTCCACTTCCTTAGGCTAGATACCCCGACCTGAGTGAGTGTTGTGGTCACCACCACATTTTGTTGGTCCTTACGAACCGGATCGGTTTATTAAGCATTTAGTTTTCACTAATACTATTATAGTGGCCATACATATATTTCTGTTATACTTTCTTACTTTCAAAGTGTACTTGTTGTGTCTGTGAGGGAAATTTAGTATTTCTATACTCGGTAATTGTAGTGTGACATTGTTATTTAAATTCGGTTTAGAGTAAAATTCAAATTACATTTGTTGAAAACGGTTCGACATATTTTTATATTGGCGGTATTTGTTGAAATTGTCTTCAACGGTTTCAATAACGGACTTTGATATCAAATAAGGCTTACTTCAAACGAATTTTATTTTACGTTAGGCATTTTTGCATACATAGTTTGATATAATTTATTTTTTCCTTTTATATCGGTTTCTTATTATTTTCCACGCATATATATCTTCTCATATCTAGACATTGTTTTATTAGGTAATTATTTAATTAATTCGGGAATTTACTTATATCAAAATGTCTTTGAAAAATGCTGAGGCAAAATTTAAAACTAAATACAACTGGTTTATGCAATCGAGTGAGATTGTCAATTCGAAATCTCAATCTACGGCGGTAATTTCGGTTCGTTTGCGTCGTTTGCAAGAATATTTTAATGTGCTTACTGAAGCTTACGAAAATATTATTAGTGAATGTACGGATGCTCCCGTGATTTCTGAGTACGATCGACAGTACCAAACTGCAACTGGATGGTACGATCAACTGGAAGCTGTTTCAGTCAGTTACCCCCGGCTGGACGGTGTACACCAGCCAACGGAGAGTGCGGGTTCAGCACGGCTTCCAGCTATTAATTTGAGCGAATTTGACGGTGATATCTTTTCTTGGAGTAGTTTCATTAGTTTATATACATCTTTGGTTTTATCGAGAAAAGATATTTCAAAAACGGAGAAATTTCATTATTTATTTTCTCACGTTAAGAATGAACCCAAGACTTTAATCAAGCATCTACCTATAGTAGATGATTCTTTGGACACGGCCTTAGAAATCTTAAAAAGTAGATACGAAAATAAAAGATTATTGGCGGACACTCATATTTCGCGTATTTTACAATTACCTGTACTAAACAGAAGTACGGAGTTAAGAAATTTAATTATGAATCCATTGTTGGAGTCAGAAAGGGCTTTAAAAAATTTAGGTTTACCGACGGATGAGTGGAGCTATATTCTATTGTATATATCTCTGACCAAATTACCGGCTGAGATTAAAACACGGTTTGAGCAAATACACGGCGGGGGTAATATTAATTTACCTACTTTTAACGAACTGATGCAGTTTTTATCTAATGAGTGTCGGCTATTGGAAACGGCGGTAGATCCCGGTTTGATTAAATCCGTTAAGGTCACACGACCTCGGAATGTTTTGAATATTAATGAATGTAAAAAATATTCAAACGGTAATAATGAACTTATATGTTCGTATTGTAATTTACCACGGCATATTATTGAACGTTGTTATAAATTTAGAAATTTGAGCGTTGAAAACCGTAAATTATTTATTTTAAACAATAATTTGTGTTTTAAATGTTTCGGGCAGCACCTTGCATCTTCGTGTGGATTAAATACCAATTGTGGGCATTGTGGCCATAAAGGTCACAATTCATTAATTTGTTCAAAATATATAACGCGTTCAATGTCACCAAATGATGCCACGCGGAACATACGGGCTTCTCACGCGGTTACGTATGAAAGTAACAGAGGGAGCGAGACCGCGCGGCGTCGACGCCGGAGCCGCGAGCTGGATCGTGCGGCGGAGCGGGCTCGCTCGCTAGGCCATCGAGTGCGACGGACGACGGATGACTCAGCGAGTAATGGATCGTCGAGAGCGCGACACAATGTTTCTACGCGTAATAATAATGCTTCACGCGGTTCGGAAGTTATGCGTCGCGGCTCTGCTAGCCCTCTCGCGCAATTTAGCCGTGATGCATAGCAATTACAGGGTTGGAATAACATCGCAGCTGTACCCAAACTCGCCAATAATGTAATATTACCAACGGCATTAATTGAAATTAAAAAATCGGACGGATTATTTTTAAAAGCACGTGCTTTGTTAGATCTCGGTTCTCAATTAACAATTATAAAAAGTAGTTTGGTGTCTGAATTAAATTTAAGGCGAAGTTATTCCCACATTCCTTTAAGCGGTGTATCCGGAAATATTTCTAGCAGTAATAGCTTAGTTTCTTTTGAGTTTAGGCCAGTGCGGACTGGCAAACCGTTGTTAAATGTTACGGCTGTAGTGTTACGGAACCCTACGTCTTATTTAATAAATAAATTTAATATATCGGTGGAAAATTTGAAATTATCGGATGACGGGTCATTAAATCATTCTTATGTTGACGTCATATTCGGATGTGACATATTAGGTGAAATATTGCTAGATAAAATAAACCTTAGTTCGTATGGCATGTACGCCTTAAATACGATTTTTGATTTGGTGGTCTTCGGTCCTGCGTATGGACGGTCTTTGAAAAATAATGACAACAACTTAGTTTCTGGAGTATCCCTTTTTGAGGCTGTTGAACGGTTTTGGCAAACGGAGGAACCACCGATTAGAAAAATTAGGGATCCTTTAGATGTTGAATGTGAAGACTTGTTCACATCCACTACGGTGCGCGGTTCTGACGGTAAGTATGTGGTACGGTTACCACTCTTACCTAATCATCGGCGTTTAGGAGATATTCAACATAAGGCTTTACGGCAATTTTCGGCACTTGAACGCAGAATGGCTCGGCAGCCTGAATTCCGAGAAAAATACGTCGCGTTCATGGAAGAATATCTTAGATTCGGTCATATGGAGATCTCAGATTTTAATTT
This sequence comes from Antheraea assamensis, assembly GCA_035772565.1. Lineage (NCBI taxonomy): Eukaryota > Metazoa > Arthropoda > Insecta > Lepidoptera > Saturniidae > Antheraea > Antheraea assamensis. The sequence goes on from JAQQSE010000159.1 coordinate 351,326, forward strand.
AAATGGCGGTGAGGAATCGTATATCCTCATTCACCACGGAGTATTTAAAGACGATAAAATACGTGTTGTTTTTAATGGTAGTGTGGAAACAAACACTGGGGTCACTTTAAATGACTGTTTGTATAAAGGAGAACGGCTCCAAAGTGATATAACGTCTATTATTTTAAATTTTCGCGTACCTCGGGTTGTATTTACAACAGACATACGTATGATGTTTCGGAAAACTTGGATCCATCCGGACGATAGAAAATATCAGTTAATTTATTGGAGAGCTTGCCCTACGGACCCGGTAAAACTGTATCAGCTAACGACGAACACATATGGTCTTAAGTCTAGTCCTTTTGTGGCAATTCGGTGCCTTCAGCAGTTAGCGCAAGACGAAGGACACAGGTTTCCGCGAGCGGCTCGGTTATTGCAACAGAATAGTTATGTAGACGATTTAAACGGCGGGGCTGATACTTTACAACAAGCTTGTGAAATAAAGGATGAACTCATAGCACTCATGAGTACGGCCGGATATGAGTTGCGAAAATGGTCTTCTAATGTGCCTGAGCTTTTAGACGGTTTGCCAGGCGATCATTTGGAAACTCCTAGATCCTTTAATAGTGTTGACGGTCTCGGTTTTATCAAAGTGTTAGGAATACAATGGGATCCACGATTAGACAATTTTACATATCGTTTAAATTTACCGCTCAAAGAAGACAAAATTACTAGGCGAAGCATTTTATCTATAGCGGCTCGGTTATATGATCCTTTGGGTTGGATTAGTCCGGTTATTTTTAGATTTAAGTTGTTACTTCAAGCATTAATTAGCAGCGCGGCCAATAACAAAATTGAATGGGATGCTCAAGCACCTGACAATATAGTTCAGGATTGGTACGGTATTTTGTCGGATTTAAATTATTTGGAGCAACTTTCGATTGGACGGTGTGTGAAGCCTGCAAGTGACGCGCGGTACTCCTTGCATGGTTTCTGCGACGGGTCATCCATGGGTTTTGCTGCTGCGGTTTATATTAGATCGGAGGATTATGACGGTGCTACCAGGGTACGTCTACTAATGGCTAAGTCTAGGGTTGCCCCCTTGAACGTTCAACAAACGATACCAAAACTGGAACTCAACGGGGCGGTATTATTGATGAAACTCCTCAACCATGTTGTTTCTACCATGAAACATCAAATTGAGTTTGAGGATGTAGTAGCATGGTGTGATAGCACCATAGTTTTGTCATGGCTGCATACGCCGCCACATAGGCTTCAGGTTTTTGAAGGAAATCGGGTGTCACAGATAAATTCATCTGAAGTTAGGATCTCTTGGAGACACGTACCTGGAGAATTAAATTGTGCTGATGTAGCTTCACGAGGAAGTAAAGCGGAAGATTTATTAAATCATTCATTGTGGTGGGGACCGGATTGGTTGTGTCAATCTCCGGAAAGCTGGCCTCAGGATTGTTTAGAATACTCTGTGCAGTCTTTACCTGGCCTTAAACCGGTAGTTAATATTTCAGTAAATTCAGATTTAGATTTGTTTAGTCGGTACAGTTCCTTTGACAAGTTTGTTAACGTTACGGCATATGTGTTAAGGTTTTTACATAACTGCCAACATAAAAATCGGTCATTCGGAGTTATAACGGTTCAGGAACGCAGGAAAGCAATCCTTAAATTAGTGAAATTCGTTCAGATGGAATGCTTTTCTGACGAATTTTTGGCAGTAAAATCAGGAAAGGAAGTTAAATCGGTACTTAGGCGGTTAAATTTATTTATCGATACGGATCAATTATTAAGAGTAGGTGGCCGGATTAAGGAATCTACCTTGCCATATAATGCAAAATATCCTATCTTGCTACCTGGTAAACATCGGTTCACGGAATTAATAGTTACACATTACCATGAAATGTATTGTCATGTTGGATCAAATACATTGGCGGCAATTTTGTCACGAAATTATTGGATCACTTCAGTTCGGCGGATAACACGGCAGGTGACATTTCGGTGTATAAAATGTTATCGATCAAAGGCTCGGTCTACTCAACCCTTTATGGGAGATTTACCGGCGGATAGGGTAACAGGAGTTAGACCTTTTATTGGTGTAGGAACTGATTTTGCAGGTCCATTTTATATTAAGAGCACTTCACTTCGGAATGCAAAAATCCAGAAATGCTACTTGTGTGTTTTTATTTGTTTGTCCTCTAAAGCGGTACACTTAGAGGTCGTAAGTGACTTATCGGTGGAAGCCTTTATTGCAGCCTTTACTAGGTTCACTTCTCGAAGGGGATTGCCCTCCTTAATGAGATCGGATTGTGGTACAAATTTCTCGGGTTCGGATAAATATCTTAAAGAACTATACGTCTTTTTAAAAAATAATAGCTCAAACATAGAAAACCAATTAGCTAAACGGCACATAACTTGGTTATTTAATCCCCCGGCGAGTCCTAATTTCGGAGGACTCTTTGAGGCGGCAGTTAAGTCTGCAAAGACTCACTGCAGGCGAGTTTTGGGTGAAACGCGACTCACATTCGAAGAGCTGACCACCTTTTTCACAAAGGTGGAAGCCGTGTTGAACTCGCGTCCTCTGTGCCCCTTGAGTACGGATCCGGCGGATTACGATGCCTTAACTCCGGGTCACTTTTTGATCGGACAACCTTTAGTAGCCTTACCGGAGTATCCATACATTGACGTTAACATCGGTCGGTTAAGTCGGTTTCAACAAATACGAAAGTTGTCACAGCATTTTTGGAATAGATGGCGTAATGAATACTTACATAATTTACAACAACGGTATAAATGGACCTCACAGACACCTCCCCCAAAATTAAACGATCTAGTGTTAATAAAAGATGAGAACCTTCCCCCACTTCAATGGCGTCTCGGCCGGTTAACTAAACTTCATCCTGGTAAGGATAATGTTATCAGGGTTGCGGAAGTGAAAACGCAACAAGGGCTGGTTATGCGCCCTGTGTCCAAACTATGTAGGCTCCCTATGCCTGACTAGGAACCAAGTTTAGCGCTTGGTTGGCGGGGGGGAATGTTCGGGCATAAATTGGTTGGGGGGTAGTCAAAATTATTATATACTATTTTCGATAGCTTAGGATTACATATAAAATAGAGCTTGTATTGGAAGAATGTCAATCTATTTTTACAGGCATTTTTATTTCAAGATACTAGCTTTTGTTCACGACTCTGCTCGCCTTAATGCAAATGTGATCGATTCTACAGGAACTGATGATTGGTTGATTAGTTAAGGGTTGAAGGCATAACAAACAGACAAACTTACTTTCACATTTCTAATACTAGTATGAATATAATAAAACTATGTATTGATTAAGTATTAAGCGTATTGTCACACGCTCTTCAAGGTCGGCAACACAACAGTGATGTCCCTCGTGTTGCAGTTGTCCATAGGCGACGGTAACCATTTAACATCAAATGGGCCGTCTGCCTGTATGCTGCCTTTTGGTGGTTTTATGCAATATTTATTTTTAATTATAAAGTACTAGCTTTTGCTCGCAGCTTCATTCGCGCTAATGTAAGTTTGTTCTGTCCATCAGGAACGGTACCTACTTTTATTTTGGATTAAAAAGTACCTTATATTCTTCTTTGTATCCCTGGCAATCTGTATACAACATACATGTACATGATGGTTAGTTGAGTAGTTAAAGGGTGAAATCATAGTGCACAAACAAACATATAATTTACAAAAAATATATACAAATGGAACTGTTGAATAATTAAAATTAACGTTGGCTATCTATTAATTGGGTAACGATTAAGTTCATAAGGGTCGATTGATCAACCAAATTAATAATCAAACATAGAATAATTTAATATTTCTGTAAGCTACTAAGACTTCTGAGTAAATATTTATACTGTGGTCACTAGAAGAAGATTCCGCTTCGTCTTACGGAAACGGAAATTGCTTCCTAGGACAATTCTCTTCTGGATACTTTTATTTATTCCCGTAGTAAATATTCAGACTCAGTTTTATCAGTAGTGCACTACGATTGTGTATTCTGAATTTATTGCAAATTTTATGACAAATTGCGTTCGAATAATATGACCAGTCTTCAATATTTTATACTCGAATTTAATGAAAAATGTTCAGAAATGATCTGCATTTTTGTGCAACATTAATTTTCAGTATTTTTACTATAACATGATTTTGGTTTTATATTTGAACTAGCAGGCACGGCGGATGTCGTCCTGCCCTGATAATAAAAATATAAACTTATGTCCATGAAATGCTTAAGATAACTAATGTATTCAATTTGATAAGGATTAATACTGTATCCGTCTAAATAGATTTCCAATTACCTCATTGTATGTGACCATATTTTTAGAAGATAAATGGGTATAGTAAGCTATCCTTAAAAGATAGGTACATGCTATCGCAGACTTTTTTATAAATCTATAAATGAACAATATCTCAGTATGCATTGTTTTGTTATATCTCATAGGCAGCGTTTTCGATTAAAGCTTTCAAACGGCTTGACTTTTTCCAACACATCCAATAATTATCATTATATTTCAACCAATATACGCAAAACCTTGACAAATTATATACCTAAACCTTCCTCATGTATTACTCTATCTATTGGTGAAGACCGCATACAGACAGACAGACAGACGCAGCGGACGACTTTGTTTTATAATATGATGATAGTGATACAATTAAATAATTATATAGATTTATGATATACTATGGTTTTTATATTTTTATACCATGTTTATAGTAAATATGTTTTGAATACTCCTGAAGGTAAGCAGCTATGTAATATAACAGAAGAGTCAAATGCGTGTTATCCAACCCAAAAACACTTTTCATTCACAATCTGAAAATCCTCATAATATAGTGCCCAACAAAATATTAACAGAGAGCTCCTTTCATTTTCAGAGCGTTAGCAGAAGAAATTGCCCTGGGACTTGGACTATCAGTGACCGTAAAAGTTTCAAATTGTGAGTCTCTGCTGATATTAATTGTCTCTGTTTTGTCGACTCAAACTTTGAATTTTAATTATGCTATCTCAATTGTGTCCTCTATCCTAATGATAGTTAACAATAAAACTGAAGATATGTTGCAAATTTAAATAGCGTTAGTCAGTTACTTTAGCTTATCACATTTCATATATTATAGTCACTTCATGATAGCGCATCATTCGAAACACTAAAACTTCTATCCATATCTCACTAGCAGTCTATGCATTCAATACTGTGTAGGCATAAGCAGCAAGGATGCTTTATAAAAAATTTATAGCCTCTGCAAAAGAAGCCTATTTTAACAGATCCGTTCCAGCTGCGAAATCATCCTTCGCAAAATGAATAGTATTTATTATACCTATCTCTAGGGCCTAATCAGCAATGGCAAATTTAACACAAGTAACTTAAACTCGATAATGGTTTATAAAGGTAGGAAGAAAATGAAAAATACCCCACAATTTATCCACATAATACAAGTACTTTCTATGAAATAACAAAACCAGAAATAGAAAAAAACGAATACTTAAGTGAGCTAAAAAAAATACAAATACATTTGAAGTAAGGGTTTATTAATGTAGCAGCACATAAGGTACACCGTATACTGTAGTGACAGATGTAGGTACTCCGACACAGTATATAAGGTGAGGAGTGTAAATCTCTTAGCATCGAATTCCAGATGGGACCCACAGAGTAATTTGTCGTAGTATAATGCAATTTAACATAAATATATTATAAGAAAATTATACATTTAGCTTAAAATCTCATAGAGGACTTACAGAAAGATATTTAAAATCTGCATGATAAATAATTACATCTAAAATATAAGAAAATTAATGGTTAAGGCAATGAACTAAGAAATTTTAATTATTATATCAGTTTCAACAGGCAAATGTTTATTTAGTCAATAAATTCAATTAACCTATGTCATGCTCTGGTAAGTTAATTAAAACTATGTAACCTTGTATTTCTAATTAATAAGTTAACATCGGTGTGAATATGTGCATATATATTAATTATATATAAAATTAATATTATAAAATATCAGCGATCTCTTCGGTGGTAGTACATGTCTTCGCTAAGACCGATACCGGTCATTGTATGCAATTCATAATAGATATTTGATTTTTGATATTCGGTATCTTAATTCTAACTTCGCAATACATTCTTGATAATGTAATGTATGTTCGCAAAAACTTTCAAAAGCTGAATTTCGTAAAATATCGGCATGATCTAAACACTAAACACTGTGACAAACTGATCGTCGCGTGTTTCGAACTCGGTAAAACCAGTAACGGTTTTTAGGTAATAGTGCTAGGTTTTATAAAAAAGTTCCAAAGCAAATTACCGATTTACCGAACTGTAAGTTTAAGCGCCATGTCAAGCGAGTTTTGCTGTCAAAGGGTTATTATAGAGTGGAGCCATATGTGAACGATGGTAATGTCTGGAATTAACTGCTCTCTGTGCATCCACTAAAAATGATTGTAACGTGAAATGTATTTTAAATATACATCTATACATATTAAAAAGATAAACCCAATCGAGTTTCTCGCCGGTTCTTCTCAATGACTCGGTTGTTTTCCGAACCGATGGTATTTTTGACGTTCATAAGCACCTTCTTAGGACTTAAATTGAATAAACCATTTTTTATTTTGATTTTTCAGTTTTTACGGGTGACTACTATCACCAATATTATAAGGGCAGAAAAAAGCCGATTTTACGTAAACTGTAAAGATATAAATAAATACCACGTGGGTTGCCGCTGTGATTGAGTCACGGCTAAGTCAAGAATATTTCTCTATAATCATTACGCCTTGAGTTGTTCTTCGAGAGCCATTTCAGTGACTTAAGGTTTCGTTTTAAGCCATGTCACAACTAAAGATTTTGTCCATCACATTTAGTGCATGTTAAGTATATTTTATTTAGCTCAACTACAATTTCATCCGGTGAATCTGTCAGTTCGAAAAAAAAACCACAAGTGACGTCTAAATCTCATAATCTGTGCGATATATTTATGATCGCATAAACATTTGAGTAGTTTATACTTGTATGTTGTTTGTTATCTTCTACCTAAACATTAATTTCAAGATATATCTTCATGCCTGATGATAGAATAAAAAATCAATGTATTTCACAAATAACCAAATAACTCCCAATCTGAATCCAATAATTAAATGATAACGCTCCATTACGTGCGAACCCAAAACGAGCACAAAATTGCCCAATACAAAAATAATTTTATTCAATGGCCTCGTTAAAATTTTGATACCGATCAAATTACTGGTTAGCTGTGTTTGAATGCCATTAGGTAAACCAAATTATGAGGCGCAGAAGTTACTAAATATTAACAAAGTAATGTGACGTCATTTTGTAATGTGAACCTTTGGTAAAAGTTCAGACACTTTCTTTTGATCTTCAGTGGTATAATGATCGTCATTGCCATATGAAGAGTAATAGTTAGTTGTTTTAGATGGCATAAATGCAATTATAAATCTAAGGGACTACATATAGGGAATTGAGTAGCCTACTTAATTAGGCTTAGAATTATTATTATTCATATTACTATTATGTTTAAGAGATATAGGTATCTAAATGCTGTTGGAAGACTCGTTTTTTATATTCTTGTACTATTTATTCGAACACTGTCGTGAAGCCCCTTAGTCTGAAAAAAAACACTGCTAAATTGTGCCAGAGAAACTTTTTCTTTTTGACTATTTTTTTTAAATTAAGGAATAACTAAAACCTCTGACAGAAGACAGATACCTCATCTAGGTTGACAATATTTACTATTAAATATGTTGGATTAATAAAAAATAAAATAAAATTATACCTAAGAAGAACAAGATGACATGTACAAATTACAAGTATTAAAACTGAACTACGAGTTATAATAAAAAAGCAACTTCTACACTTATAACTTAAAATAATTTAAAACGTTGAAAAGGAAATAACTATTACTTATGTATGTATACACATATATATTGGTATATTCTTGCATATTTTTATTTTGCTATTACTATTTTTTTTCTTTCTTTATATATTTTTTCTTTTTTTTTATTTAACACAACTAATAATTAATATAATAAGGATTATAATTAGTATTTTCTAAAATATACATATGTATAGCATTGAAGCATATGCTTTAAACAATTTATTAACAGTTTCATTAGCCTCAATTTATTTGTTAAATTTTATAACTTTTCTACAATTTGTAAACAGAAATTTATGTCAAAATAGAATGTATAGTTATGTAAATCTGGAAATTGAACGAATGTACATTTTTTAGTAATCTAATTAAAGCAAAATAAATTATTACTATTCACAATTATAAAGTTTACTCAATAAAAACAAGGTATAAATTAAACATTGGTTAAAGAATGCAAAAGTTTCATTCCTGTGTTTTACAATCCATGGAACCGATTTTAAATGTAGAATTTTTCATGTTAATATCCTTAAACGCTCATTATTTAGATGTTCACCCTACAAGCACTAGTTACATTCCCAAATAAAATACTGCCTGAATATTTGGGTAAAGTTGTGTAATTGTCGTGTTTTAGGGCTGTTACTAATAACTGTATAAAATTATTGCTTTAAAGGTAGATGTTAATAGTGATAAATTATATCATTTAGTTACGTTTTTAGGTTACACTTTTATGTTATTGGGATTAAAACAAATGTTTACAGCTATTTATTAAAAATATTTGATTACAATTATGCTATGATAAAGAAAATTGAAATATCCGCTTTTCAAGATGTTATTATTGACAATTAATTAATTATAATGGTCTGATTTAGATTATTTTTATATCACAAATTAGAAATCCAAAACGAAATGGATTCTTCCATAATATTTTTATATCATTTTTGTTTTAGGGTACGGAACTAGGCAATTACTTTGTATCAACATTATCGGTATGAATATTGAAAACATGCTATTGACCGGGCGTTCGTACTAATGACTAGATACAATTGACTTTAATATTCACAATGTAATATTGAAAGCTTCATCTTTCTGTAATAGTCGAGTTTATAAATAGTTACATTTTATCCTTAATTGCTTATCTGACGTTTAGTTACATAATTTATATATAGTGAAAACTTGAAATGCACAAATACAAACTTTTATTTTTGGCTTTATATTTACATGTCATATTTGATATTTCATTTATGGCTTTCAATTAAGAAGCGGAAAGCTCAAATCGTTTAAGATTTATTTAAATGATAAAGTTGAAGGTGGATGATCACTCGTGTATATTCATTTCTCAATAGACTATTATCAATTACAAGCAGGCCCGGCGGACGTTGTCCTGCCCTGATAATAAAAAAATATACAAATTTGTGCATGGAACGCTTAAGGCAGCTTGACTATTTCCGATTCTTTCAACAATTATCGTTATATTTCAACCAATTTACAAATAAAACCTTTACAAATTATATACCTAAACCTTCCCAGTGAATTACTTTATCTACTGGTGAAGATTGCATTACGGTCCGTTCAGTAGTTTTTGAGTTTATCGTGAACATCCAGATAGACAGACGCGGCGGATGACTTTGTTTTATAATATGTATTAATAGCTTGCACTGACAAATGTTATCTTGGTACTAAACCACAGCTAATCTACATCTGCATTTGTTATACATTTTAAAACTATTATGTAAAATATGTACGAACAGTGTAAATACACAATGTGTAAATTAGAACCGCCATTTACTAGGTGTAACCATAAATGTTAAAATGTATCCAACCACATATATCGTTACGATCAAACACTATGCCTGACTCGATTCTATCGTCCAACTATTACGTATAATAAAAAATATATTGTGGATTAATTTAATACGTTACATTTGTACGTATTTGGTTTAATAATAGTTTTTGTAGGTGGTAGAGCTACGCTGAAACTATTACTGGTTTCAACATGAATGGGTCGGCTCACCCAGGGTAGTACCACCCTCTCACAGAAAACCGACGTGAAATAACAGTGGTTGCACTGTTGCGTTTCGTTCAGTCAGTGAGAGCGCCGGAGGCCCACATATTTAAAAGGCCGGCAACGCCCTTGAGACTCCCCTGGTGTTGCTAGTGTCTATGGATGGCGGTGATCACTTACCATAAGGTGACCCACCTGTTCGTTTGCCCCCTATACTATATATAAAAAAGAAATAGGTTTGTACTTTTTATCATCGAAACCTCCCTCTCAGTTCACATCCAGTCCACGTGTAAAAATTTTCAATACCTTTTATTATATACCCAGCTTTAGTTCATAATAATTCTTGCCTTTTAATATTTCAGCGACTATTTATGGGCTCATTACGTCATTCTTCATTATAAGAATATTATTTGCTATTATAAAAATCCACTAATATTATTTCGCAAGGTTAGTCTACTGTCCTTCGTTCTTGCGACACGTATATAGATTTTTTAGGCCCATGAGAGATCTTTACCTAGATCGTAGAATGTCTAGATTTATAGACCTGCCGTAGCAAGCGGTCTACACTAACATATAGTCGGTCGTAAAAATAATCTAATTAATTTTATATATTGATACAGGATATTCTAATATTATGGTTTGCTTATTTTCATTTTCACTATTGAAAATTTACTTTCTATTATAATATTGTCTTTACAAAATAATATGACAAACAGACATGGTTTACTCGTATATAATTGAGCGCAGCAACGGATTGCTTGTAAAAATAATTTTAATAAGATTAGTAGCTAGTAGGTAAGTAGATTTATAATCTATTATTTCAGGTTTTCTACGAGTGCTTCAAAATTTCTTTTATGGACTTCTCGTACATATGTTCGATATAAATCCTGTCAATACCAGTCATACTTACATTATATATTTATCAATCTGTAGTATTATAAAAATGAATAATCAATATTAACCCCTTCAATTCCATAAAGGTTTAAGTTTCATACAAACGAACGTACACTTCATGAGATACAAGTCAACAGACAGCATAAGCTTAAAAAAATACCTTATTTATTACAAAACTATGAAAAATAACAAATTATGTATTTTAATTTAGAATTTTTATATATAAAGCATTTTTAACTGATTTCTTTATTTATAGAAACATTTTTTTACTAAACTATGAAATTTACAATGTACGATGTCGTAAAATTATAAAAAAGAATTCAAAACTTAATCCGCCATTTTGAGATGTGGGTATTAAAAAAACAGCAGAGGGTTTAAGGACAGGTTGTAAACAATGTTATAATGTGAACGATACACACAAGTTAGAAAACTATACGCTAAGTAGAAGAAGAAGAAGAAGTTTTGGAAAATGGTTTAATGGCATCTTTAAATAAAATGAGAAAAATAATTAATAAAAGTAAACAAAAGAGGAGAAAGGCAAGAAAAATTACGAATTACATTTGTTTTTTGTTAGTCACACCCTGTTCACGTTCAACGCCTATCGTCACAGATAGGTGCGGTATACAAATATAAACACGTGGAAATGTTGACCTTAGCTGATATTGAAATACAAGGATAGGTTAATAATTATACATATTTTTTTTACATTTAAGAGTCCTTATAGCAAATTACCTAGATGTTTATCTGAAGTTAATTATTTTCAAAAATCCATATTATAAATATCTTAAACAAGACTACAATTCAATTGAGGTCGTTTACAAATAGGAAACTTTATAGACTAGACTTTAGAGCACTATTGGTTTATGATAGAACTAGGTGTGATGATGAATTGTATACCGCAGTCAAACTTGAACAAATTCTACATCATTATAACCTACCAGTGATATACCAGTTCAGAATTTATTTCTTCTATTTCGTCATTTCACCTGTTGGTATTTATATGTAGTTGCGTACAAAGTGCTATCGACAAAGGCTTTTGTTGTGTGACTAAATAAATATATAGAAGCAAAATATATAAAATTTCAAGGTTCATAGGTTTTGGTCTCTTTAAATTTTATTATAAATATTATTATAGTTCAAAAGCTACACGGACTTATGAGAGACCCTGTGAAAATACCACAACTAAGCGGAGCCCGGTGCTTGGTAAATATTTGCTTCTACTTTCCGACCCTTCATGGTTGAAATATTAACAATACATTAAATATATTGTTACAAACCAATCATCTAAGTGGGTTTGGGAGATTTCTGCTTACAATTTCATGCTCAAGGGAAAATGTTTTTCGGTTATTAAGTACGCCCGTAGTGATTATGTATAACCCTTTCGGATAACTTAGTGTAACGGAGGTTGAAACGTTGAGCGGATAATGTTTAAAGACTTTGGATCGTAGTAGTAACAATTGTGTTGGGTGTTACAAGCTATAACATAGTTTAATAAAAGATGTGTATTTTAATAATGGCTGATAGTGTGAAAGAAGGAAACACGTTGTACCGATGTTACGTAACATCTGAAAACAGCACTAAAGATATGATATTTTTCTTTCTTTATTCGTCTAAATTATTTCACAATAATTTCAATGCTAATAAGTGGCAACGTAGTTGAAGATATAGAAGTCTCAAATGCAGTAGTCAAATGTAATTATAAGGTTTTAGCGATAAATTACCAATTAGAGCGATGGGCAATAAAAAATGATCCACCACAATGCAAAATGATATCTGCACGATAAAGCCCATTATGTAACTTGGTATAAAATAGCTAGATTTCAATGGGTTATTGTTCTTAATGTTTATAGAGTATAATCGAATTTCAAAATAAAGTAAAATTTAAGTTAGTCAACAATCCCTACAACAATTCTCCGACATCAAAGTGAGCTTGTAACCCGGTCATCGAGTTCTTATTGTAACTCTGTTGAGTTATAATAGTCCGCTACGTTAACCACCTTCAGTTTGGAATTTTGTTTAATTACTCTGCAATTACTCTCGGAATCTGAAATATAGTATTCCGTAAAAGAAGTAGGGATTCGTGAATATTTGAGTTTAATAGAATAATTATAATAAACCTAGGAGTTACGTGGTCCTATTACAATAGCTTTTAAATATAATAAAATCATATGAAATGATGTATTATTTGTCTTTTAGTATCTGGAGTACTTGTCTAAAATCTTATTTCTTCTATAGTTTATTGCGTCTCTTACGATAATATCTGGCCCAATCTCCTAGCATATTTGGTCACTATTGCCTATCCGTTTAAAAAGCTTTTTAGTCACAAGCTTAAAAAAATAATGCTGCTGAGCATTGACAATAAAGGACTACAACTTTAATAACATTTTATAGTCATTAATTACGATTCCAAAAACGATAAGAACCGCATAAATACTGTATTCATATTCCATCACTACCCGATGTTTGTCACGAAATAATTGTTTGTACATTGTATGCTAATGGCATAGTATTTGTAATTATGACGATTTTGATTTATGATTTTATTGTCGAGGTGGTATTTTCGTTGTTATGCACAATATACCTAAATATATTTCAAACAAAACACTTTAAAACCTTTATTATTATTCTACTAATTTGACTTAAATTGTTATTTATCGTAAAACGCCCATTTTTCTCTATGGTCAGGAATTATCACATGAGAAATGTACGTCTTCGTAAGTAGGAAGTCTTGACAATATTATTAAGTAACACAGCGGACTTACTACATACTGAAATTTTCATAAACGCAAAGGATCGCTGGAACAAGATTACTCTGTGTACCGCGGGTCAAATCATTACATATTCGGGTCAGCGATGCGTGCCGCGGCTCAAGCAAAAAATATGTCGTCTTTGCTTCTTGTTTGTTTTGTTTATCCGAATTACGAGTATTCGCAATGTTCCACAGTGTCGATATGAGTGATTTTAATGATCCTTTTATTATTAAGCTTATGTTACAATATTTTTTGATAATACTTTTAGGATTTACATATATTTGTTTCAGCGTTTACCACTTTTTGTTGGATATAGTTGTCTTTTTAGAATTGAAGCTATTGTTTTCATTAAATTATTTAAAATCCTAATTACTAATAAATATGTATAGTTATACTTATTTTCTACTTTATAGCTGTTTGGGTTTTACCACAATTTATCTTGCTATTAAATAACGAAGAAGACTGGCTCTTAAGCGCAGATGTTGGAACACACATATAGGTTTCTGGTGACAGATGGATATTGGAAAAATGCCCTACCACTATGCTACTTATATATTTAACACAATATTTTCTTCATTGAAAGCTCCCGATCTCTAGAAGATTCGAAACTACGTTGACTGACGCGATTATCTAACACGCTGCGAGCGATCGCCGTTTGAACTTTAAAAGAACATTTAAGCATCTGCTTTAAGAATGCCCCAGATTTAATGCGAAGAGACTAAGACATATAAATACTTTGTAACAATTTTCGTGTATATCTCATCGATTTCTTGAACGATTCTTTTGGTCTTGATGGAGGAGTCTACTTTCAAATCGTCTTACTATCAAATCGTTTGATAATTTTATAATGCATATGATCATTAATCTCAAGGCATTTAACGAACTTTGAAATTACCATTACTCTGTGGCTTACACCTAAATCATGACTGCCTAATCTTTGTGACCTTATTTTATCATGGTAATGTAACAACGTCAAGAGGAAAGGAAGTTACACGTATAAAATTGCGACCACCTTTCTCTCTCAGTGTACCACTTATTCTGAATATATTTAAGGGACAACAGTAAAATTGAAAAAAATAAAACAAAAGGAAAAACGTGTATATATGTATTAATCGTAACTAATATTATATAATGTGAATATGAGTTTGTTTATTACTCTATCACACTACTACTTAACCGATTATAATGAGATTTTGCATACACGTTATCACGGACATTGAAAAGTACATGGATATCTTTTATTCCGAAAATATTCTTTCCGAGAGAAAGGTCACATTAAAGCCGGGAGCTGCTTAGTCAGTGCTTGTCGGCTGGGCAGTTCCCGAAGTCCTGGAAGCGGGGGCGGTTCTGTTTGTTGCAGAAGGAAGGCCGCTCCCCAGACTGCGCGTCCGCATATAGGCTCCTCGACACCGGGAAGGTACTTGAGAGGATTATTTCCTCCCGGGTCGTCCAGCACCTGGAGGGGACGGGGCTGAACTTGGTGGACGCGCAGTACGGCTTCCGAGCAGGGCGTTCTACAATAGACGCCCTCACACTCCTGAAGTCGCTGTCCATAGAGGCGACTTCCCAGGGAGAGAGGGCCCTGGCGGTGTCCCTGGACATCGTATTTCGGGGTGCCCCCTTATTTGCGGCGGCTGTTGAAGGCGTACTTGGAGGACAGGGAGGTGACCTATGTGGACGGCGATGAGAGAATAGTCCGAACACCCTAGTTGTAGCCCGGGGGGAGGGAGAGTGAGGGAATTTGGTGCGTCTGGCCACGGCGTCCACAACCGTCGTGGTCGGGCGCATCCGGAGGTTGGGCCTCAGGGTGGCCCTCGATAAGACCGAGGTCATATTATTCCACGGGCCTCGGTGAGGGCCACCTCCAGGGGCCCACTTATTGGTGGATGGTGCCCGTATTAGAGTGGGGACCCAGATAAAATATCTCTCTCTCTGTCCGAGTGGTTGCGTGGGAGGTGCAGCGCCGCACTCTGGCTGCGGCGGTGGGAGGAGATCTTTCGCTGCTCGGCAGCGAAAACGCATGGACGGCGATGTCCTTCTTCTGCGAGCCCGAGAGGCGGACCCTCTTAGTGACCGCCTCCGTCAAAGGAGGGCCGGTGGAAAGAGGCGGCGATTTACCCGCCTCCTTCCACATCCGTAGCTGGACCTGAGGGGATGGGTCGGGGGGGCTTCTCTTCTCATTGCACAGGTTCGGCGGACGAAGGGAGGTAGCTGGTCGTGTACCCAGTGTACCTCCTCATAAGGTCGGAGCCCGGCGGCCATCTTTCGTCGGGCTGACCGCTGGGGTCGGCATGATGATAGCTCGGCACGGTCTCATGCCGCCCCAACTTAAAGCGGTGGCCGGCATACCGTAGGGTTTTAGTCCGTGCCAGTCGAACATAACCCATTCTCTCCCCCGGAAGGATAGGTATCCATAAGGGATTTCCCCACGTTAATAAAAATTTAAAAAAAGGGCGAAGCCGCGAGAAAAAACTAGTCTTTCTATAGATTTATCTCACAACCGTACATTAAACATAAGTTTAAGTTGAAGAAAACATCGTGATCGAAAAATTTATTATTTATCGTAAGATGATAGGAAATTCTCTAGCCTACTTTACCTATAATTCTTAACTAGAATATTTCCTATATTTCGTTAGCTATAGATTTAGCCCTGAATACATATTTTTATGTTATTATAGTTGGCCAAAACATTTCTTTCCATTAAGTGAGTTTGTTCCCAAACGTTAATTTAAAATATAATGTCCACGATGAAGTATATACGAAAATAATACTCCTTCCATAAAATTATATACTTCAGTGTCACTTTGACAGCTTTCTGGTAATTACAACTCTTGAATTACTGGCTACATCCACAATAAACAAACGGCTGGATGTCGCGTGTGGACTTTGTGTAAATTAGTTGTAAATTGCGCTATAGTACGATTGGACAACCTTCAGCACCAGTGTTTGTTGCCTTTGTTTTCAAAACAAATGGCTATCGAAACTGCCTTTTGTATGTTAATGAATTATATCGATCGCTGAATATCGTTAACGTAATTAAGAATTTTATATGTGCACCCACTTTATGTCAATTTTTGTAGCCCTACATTTTACTATAAGAATTAAAACTTTAACGATACTCCTATGAACTTCCAATTGTATTTTACGGTTCTTGTACAGTTTAATTTTTAAATAAAAGCACAGTCACATTAATTATTATATCTTTATATATAATACTAGCTTTTGCTCGCGGATTCGAGCTAATTAAACAATATTGTATATAGCTGTTCATGTATTTAATATCTTTTAAACTACGTCTACTTAGTTAAAGAAAGGTTCCTTACCGTATCTATGAAGTACTATATGCTTATTCATTTATATGGCGTACAGTACCATGTGTTGTTGTTACCTAGTAAAGATGGTGTCACTGTATCAGTGTATCGCACATGGAGCGTGCCCGAGGACTTCATTCCGGAGGTTCAGACCTAGATAATATATGCTTTGTGTTTATAAATTCCTCTATAGGTCTATAGGTCTATTTTACAGGTGTATTATGTAAATTCTAACTAATATATAAATGTGGAAATGAGTTTGTTTGTTTGTTACGCTTTCGCGCTTTGAAATTTTACATACATGTTGTTAGGACTACAACCAGATGAAAAGTAATGTTCCCGAGGAATAGGTTCGATAAAGCGAGCACAGCCGGGGATAAAAGCTAGTGTGATATTAAATAAACTCTTACATAGTGGAATTTCCAGGTGAAACGATAACGCGTGCTACGTAAATAGATCCCATTTTCCAACCCACCTCATTATCTGTTCCATTGACAATAAACCACGCGTAGTACGTCATGTAATAATTAATGTGTCTATTATAAATTTATATTTATATAATTTTAACTATACTACACTATATTAGCTATGCCCGCGTCTCCGTACGTGTTTGTTATGATTTGTTGTACTAAATAGTTCAACTTATAGCCCAACGGATATTGTGTAAACATTATCCGTATTCAAATATCTAACTACATATACAAACTTTATTGATGATTTATTGAGCAACCTGAAGTTGACGTTTTGTCACGCCATCTAATGACGAGTTATACTAAATTGGATAGTAAATACACCTTAAAAAAACAATTAAGTGTGGCAATTTTCACGGTGATCGGTCAAACGTTGTTCGAGTTTATTAATCTCATTTATGTATCGCAAAATAAATTTCTGTGTACTAGCTTCTGTTTGCGACTTTATTATTTTTTATTTAAAAATATATTTAAAAAAGTTAATTATATTTAAAAAGTTAATATACTATTTATAGACACTATAAATAGAGATCGCATAAGGAAACATATTACCAGTTTTACCCAAATCCTAACTAATATTATAAATATGAATGTCAGTTTGTTTGTTTATTACGCTTTCTTAACGCCTTTCGCCTTAACTAATAAACCTATCATAATGAAATTTTGCACACACATTGCCACTGGTATAGAAAAAGACGTAAGAGACCCCTCGTTAAAAGAAATTACTGTTCCCAAGGGATAGATAAAATCTATATATTAACACGAGCTAGTATGAAAATATTTAAAGAGGTATTCCCAAAGATATTCCATTAAATTCAGATAGTAACAATGGTACTACAACTCGGACAAAGAAACAAGAAGCTAAGACGGCATCTTTCCGTGAGTCGGACACATTGCTGATCAGAATATGTAATGACTTGACCCACGGCGCGCCTTTTAGAATAATCCTGTTTCAACTTCTCTGTGTATTTCTGAAATTTTGAATCGAAGGCTCAATTACAGCTCGAACAAATATGCGTCATTCGTGTAAAACACATTTACTGATTTTTTTTTAAATTTCGTTTTTTCGTGGAAACTACATTTTTTATTTAGATTATATTATTTATTGGTTGTCTTTTATTTTTTTAATTACAATATTCGCGTCACTCCTCGAGTTGGATATTTATTTTACCAACTTTAGGTTACCCCTGATTAATCTTGTTTTTACTGTGGACAACTCATATTTGTTTATACATACAGATTAGGTACTATCTAATGATTGCAAGTAAAAAATTATCTGTCTTTTATTTTTTATTATTTTACTACTCCTTAGTTCTTATAGAAAATATATACATATATCTATGTCTTCGTTGGGACTAGTCCTGAATTATAAATTAAAAGTGCCAAAATCTATATAAAAAAAATAATTAACTGTTAAAATGTCTTGCACACCATCTATTGCACGTTTATCGAATTATGTAATGAGTGAATAATATGTGAACGCATATAATAAGAAGACAAGGAACAGAGTAAAAATATAGACAAGAAGAGTTAATATTTGAATATAGTTACGCCTCATATCAGGTAATGATATGATCGAAAACAACCGTTTTACATTTAAATCAAGACAACATCGACCGTTGCTTGGCGACAGAATTTCTACTTAAGAATGATAGCAAATCATTGAAGTAGGTAATAGACTTAAGTATTACACGGTTTGACCGCGATACCTTATAGTCTCACAGCATATGAGTATAATTATTGTTGAATTACGAACTCAACATTTTCTTATACATAAAATTGTATGGCAACTGGCGCCACTGTGTGACTAGGCGCTCTTTTATTGTCTGTGCCTTTTTTTCGGTCAATATTCTCTATGTATGATTTCAATATAATATTTTTGATTATAAAGTAATCTTTCATTATACTAACTAAAGTGATCAAATCCAACAATTAGTATACACTATATTAATAGAGAACGTTAATAATTTATTTTACAAAATATGTTAGGTGTAAAGTACATGTATAATAACATAAGTGTGTTAATCTTGGTATATCACAGGATAGGCTGCGTCATACACTAAAAAGATTTATTCATTAGCAATTCGCCACAGTTTTAAATGGGTGTAATATGGTTTTATCGGTATGCAAACGATTGATACACAGTTATGCTACATATCCGATCCACGTTTTCGTACTTTGACAGATTATTCAATTCAATTCAAAATCTCTTTACATAAACAACTTTTTTGTTTGTGGTGCGTAATATAAATATTGTGACATCTCCGATTTATCGTTTTACAAAATTTAGGGTAAGGAAGGGGAATAACGCTCACCGGGTAATGGCGCTCACATCTATAACTCTATCAAAATTGTACCTAGGAAATGCCACGTTACCTAAAACGCGGGTGCGAGGAACATCTAACAGATAGCAACGCTTACGGCTAGTCAGCTCGCAGTATGTGACCATGAAGTGTTTTTGTTTGGATACAGCTACACTGACCTAATTTTTGACTCGATGTATTTGTCATTAAGTCCAGAATTTGAATGCTACTTTAATTATTGATATAATTTTGATTACCTGAATACTACACAACTCTATTTTGTGATATCGTTATATTTTTTTAATAATTGTATCTGAATATATTTATTTCATGTTAAATTCAAAACGACCATTTGGGGTTATATTGCTTACCTGAGCACCATTAGTACTTAGTGAGTTTTTTCTTATAAAAATGCCCCCAAATCTCCAAATGACAACCGCTGATGCGACTTGGAGCAAATATCTTTAATTTGCTAAAACAGCGATAAAGAAGGTATGAAAAAAATACAAGCCAAAAAACAATAGTATCATCCTATTTATTACTTTCACAAAGTTCATATTCATTCGCAATTTTGATCTAAGTAGCAAAACATCAAGATTTGATTGGGTATATGCCTTTATGAGTGTCTTACAGTTTCTGTACGTAATTGGAAAATGTAAAAATAGATCCCACTTGTTATTTTCCAAAAAACGAACACTGTATATTATTACCCCAGCATGAGCAGCATTACCCAAAGAGAGGGTACTACTACGCCCAAACTTGTTTTTTTTTTATAAAGTTCTCCTATCACTAATAAGTTAAAAAAATTTAATGACGTTTGTGCAAAAATGTTCATTACTTGATAGTTAAAGTGTTTGCTGATTTTCTTAATTTTGGTATAAATTAAATATTTTAAAAAATATTACGTGTTTTCCTTAAGGAAACGCCATTTAACCTACATAGTAAAGCTAACAACCACTCGGAGTTACACACGTTTTTTACGCTGTTATGTATTTCCGTTTATTGTTTTATTAAAGTACGAGTTTATTTTATGAGTCTTAAAAATATATGAGATAATTTGTTTGTACAAAATTTTATTAGTCTCAATAAAAAAAAAATTTTTTTAAATGACTTTACGTTCAGTAAAACTATTAATGACAATTCTTGTACTATAACAACGTTAAAATGATGCTTTTATATGAAATTATAATTCAAAACAAATCAAATAATCAAAATATGGAGTACAGTTAACAAGAGGATTATAGATAATTTATGTAATCTATTAATTTCAAATCTAATTAAAATCAGTTGAGATATAATACAATTTTAGTTTTTAGAAAAAAAAATATTCGGTGCGTTTTAAACTAATATTGACTATTTTATACCCGACAGATATAGAACTATGATACTGTCCCTGTATAAAATGTTATCAATATAAGCTGAGGATAAACAAAGGTCTATTACGATGCGCGCGCACACCATCACGAAAAACGCACACCCTGAAGTTAGCTATAGTTAACATTTTATTCAAAAAAAGTATGTATGTAAAATACCTTTTTTCTATCGTTAGTGTCGTTTTTTCTATTAACGTAGAATAAGGCGATAGAAAACATTTTTAAAAAGATTTTTATCTTGTTACGCCAAAGAAGTATAACTTCTAACGCGTGTACATAAGTACACACACACACACACTTTTTTTTTAAAACTTTTTCAAAGAAGTATTTATAATTCTCAAACTCAAAGAATATCGGAATAGGATATACTCTCTGTGTACCAAATGTTCTCAAAATCGATAAGGAATATATATTTTTTTATTTTATAATAGTACTTTTGGCAATTCTCTTTCTTCTATCAATTGAGGAATAACATAAGCTTCCCGTGTAAAACATTTCGTAAAAATCAATCAAGCCGATAAACAGACAGACATTTCTTTTTTAAAAATATTAATATAGATAATAATAATACCACAAAATAGACATACCATATAACGAAAAGCTTGGGTTACATACGATTAGTTTTATTAAAGAACCCTTATTAGTTACTATGTAGTCACCAAAGTCTTAGTAATTAATCAAAATTAATTTCTAATAGCCAAGACTAACGACTTTCTTGGTGTTTTATTATGGAGTCTATTTGTCTAGATTAATTTATTATTAATGTTCTTCAATAAAATAAGAACGTCACGGGATTTGCAGACTTTTAAAATAATTTAGAATCTTCTACATATGTAAATAGGCAGTGGAAAAACAGCGATGAACATCTTCTTCCTCCGTTACTCTACCGATTTTCTTTATTCTTTTTTTGCTTAGTAAGGTAGTTATAGTACATACGCCGTACTACATAGTAGTATATACGCCCGCTGAGAGAACAACTCCGCACTCTGTTCTGAGAAGCCAGACTCTACGTTGGTTAGCATCCTGAGCGTGGTGTTCTGTGGTTTCACTATAGAAATAAGTTAGTCTTAAGTCAAATTTGTAAGTGAATAATAAATGAAAAAAAAATTAACTTCTCCGCTTGACAAGCTTGACTAGCTATGGACGAGCTTGAAAATGAAAATATTGATTTTTTTTTTCATACCA
This sequence comes from Antheraea assamensis, assembly GCA_035772565.1. Taxonomy (NCBI): domain Eukaryota; kingdom Metazoa; phylum Arthropoda; class Insecta; order Lepidoptera; family Saturniidae; genus Antheraea; species Antheraea assamensis. The sequence continues at coordinate 373,508 of JAQQSE010000159.1, forward strand.
TCGTCGAGTCGAAACCTTTATTTATAGGTCTCTTACGTAACATTCATCACGCTTCTTACGTTGACAATTTACAATTTTGTACATATTCAATATAGTTTTTACCATTAAGAAAAAAAAAAAAATATATATATATAAATGAATATATATCATTAACATAATTATATTCGTATTTCGACGACTGGATAAACATTGTAATTAGGTGTACAAATTAAAACAAATTTGTAATTAGGTTCGGTTTTTCTATCGCTGTTGGACATACGCAAAACGAAATGTTAGTCCCGGTGTTGATTACGTCATCATAAGTTGTCCGTCCGCAAAATATCCCGTGCAACGGCAAAAAGTCATTACTATTTGAATCTAGCGTGCCAAGAAACTATTAGCCTTATCAGTATTATTAACATTACATGCTACTGCTCCGCAAAACTTATTTTAACTTTTAACTACATATAAACTTTGTCAAGCAAGTTTAATAGGGAAACAAGTTTAAGAAAAAAAAACGTTCAATATAAAACTTTTTTATCGTTACAAACTGGAGTAATCCAATCAAAAGTAAATTATGTTTTTATGGGCTTTTAAATAATGTTTAGATATACACAAAATTTCTTTCAAAATGCGTCTTAATAACATTTACACGCTACCTAACCGTTTTTTTATAAAAATATTTTTGTTGTTCTAGGATCGGTACAAAAATTCGTATATGCTGATATTTGAGCATCGAAATATTTAAACCACATATATTTTCTATATTCAATGGTTTATTACAAATAATAATAATTAAAACAAATAATAACTAACAGTAGTATAATGTATAATACTAGTGATCCGCCCCGGCGTCGCATGAGTGCAATGTGTTAATTTGATTTAGATCATTCGGCGGTTTAGAATTATCAGTTTAACAAAGCTACACAGGAATCTTCACACAAACAATTCTGATCCGCAACGTTTTTATGTGACGAAAAGTAGTACGGTTAAAGACTGTGTCGGTTATAATGCTGAAAATATCGGAAGTTAAGCAACGTCAATGCTTGAATGTGTGACCACCTTGAAACACCGTGTTGCGTTGGTTTTTTGTTGTAATTATTATAAATAATATTTCATTCCTTTCGTGTGGTATTAAGCTTACACGCACACTTTTATTTGACGTACATAATTTAACATCGGTGATGTCATATAAGGTTTAGGTATCATTAAATCAACTCACAAATATTTCTTCAGTTTAAGCCCTGAAAACGGCGAAAGGCGCATTAATGAACTCAGTTTACCACCGTGTTTCGGAAAAAAAAAAACAGTCCAGTCCGAGAATAACCTACAAGAGACCCCTATGATCTGGTTTATATCTCTCAATCAAACATATTTTATTACTATTATT